>JARUPY010000565.1:0-173684 GCA_029817715.1 Melastoma dodecandrum | reverse complement strand
CATTTTCGGTGGAAAACAACGACAAAATTTAATCCAATCTCCATGTTCCCAAATATGTTTAAATTTTTATTCTTTTTACATATAAAACATTAATAAAACACGTACTTTTCGATATTTAAATGCATTGCATGGATCGGAGATGCCATGATAAATAGAGTTTTTGTTAGGTGAATAATTTTACAAACATAAAGTCGGTTCAATCAACATTTTTTTCCAACACCTAAAACCCAATTTATATATATGCCTATGCAAAGAAAAGGAAAGAAAGAAAGGAATCCACATTTTTTTTTTTTTCCCCCTCGATTCCGATTGCTCCAAACTCATCAAACCCACCAACTAAACATTGTTATTTCTTAATTGTGCAAATATGTTGTCATAAATTATAAATAATACCTGGGAGGAGCCAACTTGTTAACCCCCCACCATCTAATCAAAATCATCATCACCTAACATAATATTTCCTTCTTTCTTTTCCCCTCCTTAAACGTTCGTTTTCTTTTCTTAGTCCGTGGTCCCACGCAACAAAGCAAGGAACTAACGAAAGAGACCGCTTAATTTAATCCGCAATCCCGAACTCTCAACTTGATCATTTAAGATTCCTCCTCCAATCTCCCCACCCCCCCTCACTACCTCCCACCCTCCATTTAATTTAATTACACGAATATATGCTTAGGTTATCATCTAAGTCCATAAACAAAATGTTGGTATATGAATGCACCAAGCCAACGGGGTTGAATTAGTAGCCTTTAAGTAGTTTTGACCAGTTTTCGTTCACTCAGAGAAGAGTGGTTTTTAATCATATTATAAAAAGACTCATATCTGCTGAGACAGATTTTTCATTTCTGATATTGGTTATCTTATGTGTGTGACAAAAAAGATTTATAGTGGTTCCGCAAATAATGCGTACGTCCACTTTCCCAACGCTCACCCCAAATAGGGCGTATTTACTATTTGATGATCAGGGACTTTACAGATGCACACTTCTATCATAAATGTGACTAGCAACTTGTACGTAATCACATGACTAACTCAACCCGCACGCAACCGACGTGTCTAACTCCTGCTCCCTCACTGAGCCCGTGGCTTAAACGGCTACCACCTGCCCGCGTAGCTTGACGACTACGACCTGCCCTCGTGGCTTGACGGCTAGCACCTGCCCTTACACACTTCCTGTGTGACAAAAAACCTGCACAAACAGAACAAAGCAACTACGGCACCAACAGTCTGTAGCTATAGAAGACGGCTCTCTCTTAGAGGTGAATCGGCTCAATAAATGGACGACGGATGCTCTAAGCTTTTGTAACGGTGAAGACACAAGGATTCTGGTAAGCTTTTTGGTAGAACGACCAGTTGAAAATGTGGCTTCACTCTTGCATTTAAGTTTGTTCGTAGAATGGAGTTTCCCAATCAATCACCAACGGCTAGTTGATCCCCTTGTCATTTTCTCCATGATACAATCATTTGGAAAAACTTCCAAAAAACACAAAAACATTATCCTTAGTAATATCAGATAATAATAAACCAGACTAATCACCCAATAAGAGATAATGTCTGCTGCTCAAAAGCAGTTTTCTGCTAAAGAATCAACATTTTTCCTTATAAGAATTTGGCATTGGGATTTATTTGTTTCTATAATATGAAAACATTCTCATTGTAAAATTTTCTCACCATACAGGGAGATCTTAACCAGATAAGGTTATTGCCAAATTCCGTAATTATAGGATCACGTTAGTTATGGAAATAAATCTTTCCAAAACAACTCAAGGTTCAATGATGAACCTGGACGTGATGCGACCTATGAGATAAATATCTCACGTGCTCGCATATTGAACAATCTCCAATAAGAAAATCGTCATTCACAAAAATATCATTCTGTAAACCGTAGTAAGTACTCTAACAAAGAGAGTTTATAGCAAATTGTGACACAGATGCTCATCTCTTGTAGTAGAGATAGTGGGCTCGATTGTAGATCTTGTCCTCATAATACCATTTCTAATGGCTAGATCATTTCCTCCGTTGAAATACTCCACATAACTCTTTTTACGTTATTGCACGGATAATAGAGAACAGCTTCCACACCTGAAGAGATGTTCTTCTGTACACTTAAATAGCCCGTTAACAATACATAAAATTTATCATCGTCAAAATCGAGAGTATATCTAACACAAAACCCTCCCATTGTTAGACGGAGATGGAGAGGCCCACGTGGCTCATGACAGCGAAGCACCGCTCGTCGCTTTGTGGTACTGAGGTCCGCGGGGGAGGTGCCGGTCGGGGCTGGCCTTTTACATCGCAGGATTTGATAAGAGTAAATGAAATTTAGGACAAATGATATAAATATCAATTATTCGAACTGTCAAAACAAACAAAGCATGTGCATGTGATGGACATCGAATGAGGGATGTTAAAATTGAACTCTCCCTCGTTGCCACCCTCCGAGGGGGACACTTTTTCCTTTCTTCCTTAATTTAATTTTTTATTTTTTTAAAAATAGTTGGCCCTGAAAAAGAGAACACTCTCTAAGTGGTTTTTTTAAATTTTTTTTAATATTGACCTTATGCATGCGATGAATTAAATAATTTTGGCGAGAACATTGAACTCGTGGTTCATGCAATTCTGCATATTTTTTGACTGACAATGTATGAGTAGACATTTCCCAATTATTCAACCAAAGGTCACAACAACAATAAGCATTTTCTTTCCTGCCCTGAAACTTTCTTTCGTTTCGTCGTGCTCTAGGTAAGAAAAAACTTAATATAATATAATAAGCTGCAGGTTTCGTTCTTCCCATATTTACCTAAAATCACTGTCGTCATGAGTGTTTCGTTTTTTTTTTTTTTTTTGTTCACAAGCGGGTGTTAAAAAATGTCGAGTAAGTTTGATGCTCCGATAACGACATCACGTTTTACTTGCATGGATCATTTCGTAGTCATTACTCGCTATTTTTTCATCTGAATAGAGTGAGAGAGGAATGATTGAGAGATTTCGTGGACATGGGCGGTCCCATCCCGACACTCGAGCCCAAAATCACTACTCGCGACGCCGGCCCGCCTTCTGTAAACCTGACAAAGGTTTATCCAGATCCCCTTCGGACATAACTCCCCCGAAGGTCGATTTGTTTTCCTACGTGGCATTCACGGGTTGGTTGCACGGATATCCAAGCCTCTCCCATCACCAATCCGACGGTCCGGATCTGTCCAGGCTTCCCCGAGTTCTCAGCATCTCCAACTCCAACTCCAACTTCTCATTGCCAACACTTGGTAAGAAGACAAAAAAAAAAATCCATACTCAGACGAGCGGTTTCAAAACGACGAAGGGCAGCCATGCGACGTCTCCTGTCGGACACGGCAAGACCCGTCTGACGGGCCCCCCGACACTACCTAACCTAACTGCCCGCCTTCCTTCCTTGGAGCATGCAGCTTTCCCTCCCTTCCTCCTCCTTCGTTAGTTCCTGCCCCTGCTCGTCCAACTTCCCTCCCCGGAGGGCGACTGGGAGTTGGGGCTGTGGAGGGGTCTTGCCGAACAAGAATGCTCGGTCGAGGGTTTTTGGGGCTATTGAGGAGCGTACCACCGGAGATGCCGTCAAGGGAAGCGGCACGAAAGGGGAGAGCATTGGTGGCGGTGGCGGCGGAGGAGCTGGGTTCTCCGGTCATGCGATGGAGGTCACGACGTTCGACCAAGCAGCCCGGTTCGGCGACGGGGAGTTTCCCGTTTGGGAGAAGATCGGTGCGGTCGTCAGGCTGAGCTATGGGATTGGTGAGTGGGGACTTTTAGTTGTTTTGTTTTGGAGTTCAAAGCAGTTGAACCTGATGTTCTTTTGCATGCTTTCTTTTTAAGTGGACGTTCCATCTGCCGATTGCAAGGAAAACACGCCCCTTTTTAATCTTTTCCCTTTTCTTTCTTCTTAAATTTCTTAGACTTTTGTTGGTCGTGCTTTTGGTGGATTTCAGGTATATATGTGGCGATGGCCTTGGCGGGATGGTTCCTCTGCTCCTTTACAGGAATTGATTCCATGGGGGGATTCAACGTTTCCTTAGACGCGATTCTCGAGGGTCTCGGATATGCTGTTCCTCCTATCATGGCTTTGCTGTTCATATTGGATGTAGGGTTGTCATTTCTTTCTTCTAATTGAGGACGGGTTGCGTTAGATGTTGGTCTGTTAATGTACTGCATCAATCAGGACGAGGTCGTGAAATTGTCGCCGCATGCACGAGCCATAAGAGACGTCGAGGATGAGGAGCTATGGAGCTTCTTCTATGGAATGTCGCCGTGGCAGGTACGGCGACTTGTTTGGTCTCCTTGCTTTGGGTTTCCCTCTGTTTTTTCATTTATATACTTGGCTGATCGGTCTTGAATTTATCAGTTTATATTAATTGTGGCCGCGAGCTCGGTCGGGGAGGAGCTTTTCTACAGGGCTGCTATTCAGGTGTGTCTGTGGTTAGAATTAGAATGAGTCGCCTTCAATGCTGGAACGATAAACATCTCAATATCCAACGACCAATTATGAGTTGCTGAGTGTGGATCTGATCCTTCTCCATGTCAGGGAGTTCTTGCCGATGTGTTCTTAAGGAGTACTGATATCATATCCGAAGCGAGAGGTTTGGTGTCACTGGTAAGGATGCACTCCTCTATTCACTCGGAATAATCTATCATGTACCTGACGTCTCTACTTCTTGTCATGCAGACTGGTGTGTTCCCTCCCTTTGTCCCATTCGCTCAGGCATTTGCAGCAGTAATCACTGCAGTTCTCACCGGTTCCCTTTATTACGTTGCTGCCTCCCCAAGAGGTAGTCCTTATTTGCACGATATCCGTGTGCATAGATATTCTAAGTTTTTGGCAATAATTACAAGGGCCAATGCTTCTTATAGATCCGACATACATTGTTGCTCCTGTCGTACAATCTCGTTCGGGACGGAAGGACATAAAAAAACTGTTCTCAGGTATAGAGTTAGTTATTGATTTCGGATCAGCGGCTTTCCTTTGTTGGACATTGATCGATAACCCTCTCTTCCGCCGCAGCGTGGTACGAAAGGAGGCAACTGAAGAAAATCTACTCTCCTCTGCTGGAAGGATTCCTAGCTCTCTACCTTGGGTTTGAGTGGATCCAGGTAGTGGCACAAAGTTACTGTTTAGTGTTTTTCAGTTCAGCAAGTATAAGTTTTGAATGGCCATCTAACAATCTGTGACCGACTCTGATCCCTATTGTTACAGACAAACAACATCCTCGCACCTATCTTAACACACGGCATATACTCGACGGTGATCCTTGGACACGGTCTTTGGAAGATACACAATCATCAGAGGAGACTACGTCAAAGGATACAATGTCTTAAAGAAGGGACGGATTCTGCTAGTCAGTAGAATAGCATACACAATACCATTAAGTGAGGCAAACACTGGCATTAAAATTTTCTGACCTAAAACCAGAGGTCATGTGAAGTATTATCGGAGGATGAATTCTCCCATAGAGATAGATAGCCAATACATGCAGCTTATTTTTCTATAAAAAAATAGTTTGTGATGTAGGCAGCAGGTTAGTCTTCTAATTGGCTGATGATGCTGGCAAACACCCTGTACCCTTGGCACATATCAGATAAGAGGCAATACTCATTCTTGGCGTGATAAGTTGCCGTTAGACCTGCAGAAAGAAAACAAAAGGCCAGCTGAATTTGTTGCTGGCTCAACTCGACTGGTCTATCAAGAAATGGGCAAATATGAGGTCAGGTCAGCTAAGAACCAAACTAGGCTAAGCTTGATGATAACTTCATGAAAAAGGGGTTTTCACAAGTAAGTATTAACAAAAAAGGATCATACCATAGCCTGCAGTCTGCACGTCGAAACCTTCATCCTGTGACCGTTTAAAATGTTTAGTAGAGCGAAACGAGTAGCATATGCTCTGAGAACTTATAGAACCAAAAAGTGATTTGCATACCTGCAATTCTCTAATAAGGGGAAGGCTCCCAGTGATGGAGTAAGGCTTCACATGCCCCACAACCAACTCAGTGGCTTTGCAGAGGACATGGAACCCAGGAGAGTCAAGATTACAAGCTACTCCAGACATAGCCTCGTCAAATGTTATTTGAAGACTGCAAATTTAACAACTATTACTATCAATCCACCTGAAGGTGTCACTGCTAGCACACCATCTCATATATGCAGAACGACTGACCTTCCTCTCAGGTTTTCATTCGGTAACACATATTTTGAGACCGGACCTCGAGTATCCAGCTTATCGATGTTAGCATTGATGTCATCCACATACTCTTTGAGCTTCTTTAGAACATCTGCTACACTGGAGAACATGTTATGAGAAAGAAGGTGAAAAGCTATATATGAAAAGGGATCAGGCCTTCAATTTGACCAATAAGCTGGAGTTGCTTACTCGTAGAAGGGTGTCAACCTAAAAGCAAAAATAAAATAAAATAAGAGAGAAGAACATGAGTAGATAAAGTATGGGAAAAAGGAAATAATTTGTAGAGCTTCTCGAAAAACAAACCTAACATCTCCACTGACAGTACATTCACCAGGAATTTGGTTGATGCCGCCTCCTGGATCTATGTTGAATAAATTAGGAAACGAGAAAATCACACTCAAATAGTAAATGTCAGCACCATAAACTCCAACATAGAGGGATCATAGGTTACATGTCCATTGGGTTGGCTTCATTGTGGATGGCGTTGCAAAGCCATAAACCTGCTCCTTGGGATGAGGAGGAAAGTCTCTATAAAACCGGGTCTGAATCTCCTTAAGTGCTTCCATAGCTAGTTCGATAGGATTTATGGCCTGTTACAGAAATAAGACATAATAAGCTTAAGTCAAGGTTTTCAATTTTCAATCAATTTATAACCAATAAATCTACAATGGACCTTATAATGTCATACTTTAGTTCAAAAGATACTACAAGTGAAAAGGCAGAACAAGCAAAATGCACTCACTGTCTGCAGTAACATCTTATTCCTCACGTTTCATTACATTTCTTCCACAACAGTTGAACTAGCATAATTAAGGAGGCCGTGCTTGAAGAGAGATTATGTAGATGCATTTCAAAAAAATTGCTCAGCATTACATGTTATGCTTAGATTCCACTGATGGTGCCTCCCACACTTCACAGGACTTTGGAAAACCACTGCTAATGCTGAACAGCGCATGAATGTACATGCTAACGAAGAGAAGTTGAACTTTCATTATCATACCTTATGAGCTAAACCACTATGGAAAAGCTTCCCAGTTGCCTTTAGTCTCCAGGGGATCATACCACCAGTGCCAATACAAGGCTGCTTATCAGCCGTGTCGATCCAAAATCTGTTCAAAAGTGAAAAGATTAAGAGAGAAACGTCATTATGCTCGAATCTCGACTCACTAATTTTTAACTTGGTCAGCACGAGTCACTCACAGAGGACCGCCCTTGAGCTTATTCAGCAGTCCATCTTTGACGAGGGCGTCTACACCCACCCCTGGAATGGAGGAATTCTCCTCGCTAGCAATGAATACAGCAATCACAGAGGATTTCAGTTGGGGCTTAGTTTCTCCAAGCCGCCTCATTAGCTCAGCCACGAGGGCAACATGCCCCAAACAATCCGTCGTCCCACGTCCGCAAAGTTTATCCCCATCAATGCTCATAGAGAAAGGATCGAAATCCTAAACACATCAATCACCAGGGACATCAAAACATCGACCGTAACCATCGCCCACCCGCAGGCAAACCAAAACAAGCGGGAAGAAAAATTACCCATTCGTTGGGGTTAGCAGTGACGACGTCCATGTGCATCCCGACGAATGATACGACCTTCCCAGGGACGGTGCCGGGGTACTCAACGATGAGGTTACCCCTGTTCTGATGGTAGGTGACATGGTTGACGAGGAGGGGTCCGCCGCCGGTGGAGGTGCTGAGGGGGAGGAGGGAGTCGAGCAAGTGCCTGACCACCCTGTCCTCCTGGGGGATCAGATCAGGGGGGTTGTTCTGGAGGTGCCTCGACTCCGATATGAGCTTGGACAGCAGTGTCTTGAACGAACCCTCGTCGAGAACTCCCAGGATGTCCTTCACTCCCGTCATTACCGGTCGGCGGAAGGAACAAAAAAAGATAAATGAATTGCGTTGGAATCACACGCACTACTCTTCTTTATATGATCTCATTGGGCCTCAATCGGCCCAGATGACTGATCATTGGGCCGAGGCCCAATTCCTAACATACCCCTTACCCAACAAAAATATTTAATTGACTGGACTTGTTTGAAATGGGTGGAATGGATGACAGGAAGGAGATAATGATTGCAGAGAGAGATATACAGACGGGGAAGTGCCGGGATGATGGGCGTTTCATGCATGCATGCAAGCAGTTTTTTTTTTTTTTTTTTTTTTTATAGCAGAGGGGATTAGGCCAAAACAAATGATCACGACCTTTCCTCAACTCAACTCACACCATCTCCCTCCACCCCTCTCTCTTTCTCTTTACTTCTCCAAACACAACCCCAGAGCCAGAGAGACGTTCTGAGAAATATCGTTTCCTTTTCATCCCAGAACTTTAATGGTCTGTGCGAATCTTGGTCTATTTTTTCTACAGCCCCCCCCTTCCCCCTCTCAATCCAACACAACTGTCAGAAAATCCCATTTTGCAGTAAGATGCAGTGTAAATACACACCTGCTTCAACAGTATTTAACCTTTTCTTTTCCTTCTTCGATCCCCCCAACTCCATCCCTCTCCTTAACGACACAGAGATTTAGGATTAATAATAATTAATCATGTTTTCTTTTTATGCCCATTTCACAGTTTAAGGGAAGAGTGTTGAGGAGAGTAGTAGGGGAGGGCAGAGGAATGGTTGAGTGTAAGATTCCTGAATTTATGGCTGATCTTATGAGAGAGCTGGGTCCCCTTCACGAATTGTGTAATACATGCAAACAACAGATCACGATATTGTATTGATTGTGAGAGAGAGAGAGAGAAAAAAAAGTAAAGGGATAAGAGAGGGGACCAAAACTCTTGGTTGTGTGTGTGTCGTGTGTGCGCGCCCTTCTTTCTGAGCTATTGGCTGAGAGCTTTCTTTTTTACTGATATCTTTTGTGTCTCTGGCCTGTTAAAGAGTGCAGGAGGAGGTGCTAATTAGAGTAATGCTTTTGAGTTAGCTTTATACGACATGTACTTCCCCCCTCATCTATCACAGAATCGGTACCTGCCTCGTTCGACTGGTGGTCAGAATCCATGGAAACATCCCAAACACCCTTTCCTACCGAGTACTTCGTTGATGGTGAGGGAAAGGGTTAGTGGAGAGACATTGGAGCTAATACTTAATCTTCTTGCTGGTTGGTCTTTGTTTCTTAGGGTTCAACATTGGATTGGAAGCCATAATTTTAATTGGGAAATTTTGCACGTACTAAGGACACGAGGGGCGGAACCAACATGTGTGAGGAGGCCAGGAGGAAAGAAGAAACCCTTTGCCATTGATGCTTAGATCTCTGGTCTGAAATCTCTGCCATCAAGCTCAACTATTCGCTCGAGTAAACCCTAAATGGACACGACACTAAACTAGGTGGGGGAGTGGAAACTGTCAAGAGTTGGGTTTAACAAAATGGGCGTTGCCATGTAATAAATTTGATGGGAACAATCATGTCGGGGACCACTGTTTTTTCAATTCTATTAGATTTGTTTTCTTTTTTTTTTTTTTTTCCCTTTTCCTTCTTTCATTATAAAGGGATGATGGATGCAATATCTCACTCACTGGCCATACGTCTTTGTTCTTCTTAGATCGTCACGTGTTGGCTAGGAGCGCGTAAGTTGGCGGGAGCCTGTTTGTTAGAACATCGTAATCTTTGTCCGATTCGACCGTGTCACGGTTTGGGGTTAAGCTCAGTACTGCAGCCAGGTTTTGGCTGGAGAATCACCGAACCGGCAGGTCAGTTCCTCGTGCATTTACCCTACTGTCGGTTGCGTTCTCCTTTCTTCTCCCGTATGACAACTTTGTTTACGAGCAAGGACCCAATGCTAAACAGATTAAACTCCATCTCCATCCATCCACCCAGCCATACCAATTCTACGAGGAACTGGGGACCCTATTCTTTCCTTTGTCCTCCCAAAACACGTCATGAAAGGACGAAATAAATTAGAAATCAGGCAATTAATGTGGGTGACTCTGACTGTGTGTGTGCTGTGTGTGTTGGAGAGGAGGGGAATGTCCGCTTCTTTTGTGTGGTTGCCAAACAAAATCAAAGCAAAAGAATGAAGGAAAGAGTGTTTGAGCTGGTCTTGAAGGTGTCAGTTTCGGAGCTTTTCAGTTTTTCTGTGGTACTGTTGTTTTGGAGGAGAGTCACGAAACGAAGGGAAGAACCACCCCCCATGTGCAAAGACGTGAAAAATATGTCCAAAGTAAACGACATATCGACCCTAGCCAAGACTGTGACCAACCACCCCCCCCCCCCCCCCCCCTCCCCAACGACATGTCAAATACTATAAGTTCTGTTTCTTCTCCTTACAGTGTCACCCCCAAAAATGTCCCCTGAACATCTCCAGTAAAATGATGTCACGTCATATGGCAGCGTTCGTGTTCCAACTCCCCTGTCCCTAATACTCGCCTTTTGATGCATTTCATTGGGAAATTCCATTTTTTCAGTGACGTTACAATAATTAGAAATGATCCGATTGTCTCCCCAAACAACAACACATTGGTGCATTCATCTTCCCACGCTATTAATCCCCCTCGTAACAAACGAAAAAAAAGGCCGAATTCAACATATTGTTATAATTTAACTATTCTCCTTACAAGCAAAGATGAATCGGCTTTTGAATATATCTTAAGAAAGAAGAAAAAAAAAAACCCCCTTCTTCTTCTTCTTCTTCTTCTTCACATTAATGACGCCAAGCAACATGTCATACCAAATATACACAACCAGAGGATTGACACATTCATGGATGTTCTTCCCATTTTTATTTTTTCCTTTTTTAATCGAAGAACTTTTCTTTTCTTTTGTTTTTTATTTGGAAAGAAAAAGGGATGGGTGGGTGGATGGATGGATGGACGTCGATCTCTTTCACAGAAATTTATGCTCAGACTTTAAATGAGAAATCTGTATATGAAAATGACCCCCCACTGCAACACACACCATATATATATATATATATGTTAAAAAAAACAACAAATAATAAACATATAAATTCCACTAAATCACCCATTCTTTTTTTCAAGTATTTCAAGCAGTACAATATAATTTGGTAAAATAAATGAGAATCAAGTCGCAAAGCGCATGGGACACACACTTTTCTGAACGGAGTTATGCTCTAAATAACCTTTGGACTCTCCGGGCCATAACCCTTGCTTCATCTTAACAGCGGAGTGATATTAACACTTCAACCAGCCATTTATTTTCTTACTTTTACCTTTACTTTTACTTCCCCAGGCGAAGCTCGAGATCGAGCTCTTCTTTGCCACCGCCCTGGGAATCCACGACCCTTTTGATAGTACCGTGGCTACCATCCCACGAGATCCGCCGAGTATGCCTATCGATGTCGTCCCCCGGATAAAGCTGTTTGCGAGGATTGGTGTTGGGAGGACAGGATGCAGCATTAGGCGCATTTGGTGGGATCAAAAAGAATGTGGACGAGGGGGGGTTTGAGGGCTCGGGCATTGATTTTACTAGGGGAGGAGATGCCATTCGCGCGAGGCAATTGGTACTGGGGGCGAACCACGTTGTTGGAGGCGAACTCTTGGTTAGTAGGGATAACCAGGGTGGAGGGAGGAGAGGAGGAGGAGGCCAACACTGGGTTGTGGTAGATATTGGGGAGGTGGGATCGGTTGAGCTTGGCACGGTCCTTGCGGTGGACATTCATGTGGCCGCCGAGCGCCTGGGCCAGCCTAAATTCCCTGTGGCAGAACGTGCAGGTGTAAGACCTAGGCGGCCAGGTTGCGCCCATGATGTTGCTGGTGTCCTCCGCGAAAGCCTTAACCTCCCAAGAGTCGTCGTCATCCTGGACTTTGCTAGGGTTCCAATCCCATGAAGCCACTGCGGGATGGGGGTCGGCTTGGCTCCCATTGGCTTCACCCTTGCTCAGCAGGGAAAGGAGTGCGAGATCCGCCACCATGAAGAACTTTCGACAAAGAATTTCGCAAGGGGAGAATAGAATCGCAAGGAGAAGGATTGAGAAGATGGCGAGTGTTGGATTGGGATGGAAGTGAAGAGAGCAAATGGTGAATTAAATAGGGTGAGGTCTGAGGGGATGAAAGACAACAATTGAAACCCTAAGACAAAAAAATTTAAAGAAAACAGAGAAGGGTGAGGGGTGGTTTGAGGAGAGAACAAAGTTTCTTGGCATTAAGCAGATGGAAGCTTGTTATTTAAAAAAAACAAATAAAATAACAATGTGCAGATGAAACCTAGAATTTAGACCGAAGAAATTATATCCATCAACTTCCTTGTCCTAAAAAGACTTGTATTAAGACATTTTCCTGTCACTTGGACGGAAGGTGCAAGAATGCCGACCCCCTTTCAACATGTAATTGAATTTAATTTGCACTGAGGCTCCCTGAGTCTGTCGAGTCGGGGCTTTTGTTCTGAGATCACGGTGTTCTTTTCGTAGTCAACAACGCTTGACTTTGTTATCGTGAGCACGTTGTCCCCGCCGCTCTAGCGGACGTTATATCATTTTCCCCCCTCTTTCATCTGTCCCAAGTATTGCTCGAGTTGTTCGGTGCGGCTTTACTCCCCGTCCCAACGACCAGGACGATCATGAGCAGTCTTGCATCCAAGTTCAAAATTGTTTGCGACATCTTCTCCAAGTTCATCAACGCCTCGCAGCACGGATTTAACCGAGAACGACCGGGCCGACCTCATGAATCACGACATATTAAGGACACCGGAACTCGTTTTCTTCCGTCCATGTCATGACAAATTGGACACATAGTTCTCTGAGAATAATCTTTGCCGAGCGGCTGTCCTCAGAACTGACTCCTCGATACTTATATCTCCTACAATGTAAGATCGATCGGAATCCATCTGCCGATTGTTTATTTATTTATTGAATATTTTCTCTTATTTTATAAGCAAAATGACTCCCGACTGACAGACGAAATCGAAATAGACAAGATTTTCTGTCATTTATACCGGCAAAAATTGCGGCAACATCAGGGACGTATATTCGCTTCGGATAGTTACTGGGCTTTTAAATGGGCCTGGTAAGGGCCCATTATACGGGAACAGCATGTTAAGGCCCAAATTGTGGCTTCCAAGGCCCGAAAAAATCACACCTATGTAATTACTTTAACGTATGTATATACGAGCCATAAATGCAACTAAAGTCCACGCGTTTTTGCCCTCCACTTCCGCAAACGAAACCAAAATCAGAAGAAAAGTAGAAGACTTTCTTCCATTATACCTCCCATGGAGTCGGATCAAGAAGACCAGGAATCCGGGGGCCGCGACGCCTCCGATCCCCCAGCCGCGACCACTCGGTATCACCTCGAGGTCCCGGTTGGAATAACCGCGGAGGAATACCCCATCCTGCTCCCCACCATCGCGAGGCACCACTCCTACACCATCGGCCCCGACCGTTGCTCCTCCCTACTCGTGCAACGCGTCCAGGCACCTCTCCCTGCCGTGTGGTCTCTCCTACGCCGTTTTGACACCCCCCAGTGCTACAAGCACTTCATCAAGTCGTGCTCCCTCCCTGCGGACTTCGTCCTCTCGGTCGGCACCACGAGGGATGTCACCGTCGTGTCAGGGCTCCCGGCCACCACAAGCCGCGAGAGGCTTGATGTGCTCGACGACCAGGGACATGTCACTGGGTTCACCATCGTAGGGGGGGAGCACAGGCTTAGGAACTACAAGTCGGTCACGACCGCTCACGAGGTGAAGGACGGGACGACGGTGGTTCTGGAGAGCTACGTGGTGGACGTCCCGGAAGGGAACACCGAGGAGGATACGCGGCTGTTTGCCGACACGGTGGTTAGGCTCAACCTCCAGAAGCTGGCGACGGTAGCGGAGGGGATCTCACGTGATGATGAATCGGCGAGGTCACGTGGGCAGTAAAAACCTAAACCTCCACCTCCATTTCCTTTGTAAAACTTCCATTTCTTTCTTATAATCGATTGGCTGTCAGTCAAATTTGTAAAAAAACCAGAAAACCCTCATGATTCTGCATGAAGGAAGAGTACATAAATGGGGTTTTGCATATCTCCATGTGTTTTGAATTCCCCTAATAGTAATTTTACTACAAGGAATGAGATTGTGGTGGGACGAGAGGAGCTTCCAGCATTACAGAAAACCCATCAAGATTATGCTGGGTTAGTGATGATTTACTCCCCCAATTAGCTTTTCAAAGCTCATGTTTTTCTGGGCCACAAAATGACCCCAAATAGTCATTTTAATACAGAGAGGTCGTTTTCATGAAATTGGGATAACTACATACGAGTGGTCACTGAAACATCTCTCCCAAACCAATCAAGTTGCAGAAATTGGTTCGATTTGTCCACGAAAGTGTTCCAAGCGTACGTTTTTTCCAAGTGTGGGTAATCTCAAATACGTTATTTGGTAAATTATTTAGTCAAATAACTCTTTAATTTTTAAAATTTGCCGACTAACTCAATAAAATCGATCTTACAAAGTCCAATTTTAAATCTATGAAAAAATCAATCTTTGTAAAGCCGACTTTACGTGAATAAAGTCGATCTTTGATAAATTTTTTTGGCCTAGTACATGGAGTCGAAGGCCAACTTTCTTAAGTGAATGATATTTGAAATAAAAAAAAAATTGTTTTATAAGACCGACTTTTTTTGTATGAAATTTGAATTTTTTTTTTTTTTACTTTTGAAAATTTTTTTGATTTATTTATCGTACTCTTTCATAATCTCATCTGGAGGGTCATCCTCTTTCCACGTAATTATAAATGATTTAAAACTAGCGGGTGGCTCTGAAGCCTCGCTGCTGCTGACGACGCAGAGGCAAGAGGCAGGACAGGGAGAGCATTAGACAAATATGAATATGATGCTGTGAGGGGAAAGGATGGACTTTCTGTCAGGGTAATGGGACAAGGAAAGCGACAGGGGAGGGTGATCTTTTATTATTTTCTTTTTCAGGCAAATTACATGCAAGTTGCCAACTTGTGGTTTTTCAGATCTTTGAGATGGGAAAAACAATTTACAGGTTGGACAATTCCTTCCCAATCAACCAAAACCCAAGACCCAGATGAAGAAAACTTTGTCCGGTCGGTTTGATGGTGGTGGTGGGCATTTGTGCCTTTGGCATATAGCCTCCCTATTCCCATCACATCAATTTAATGTTGTGTTAGTAGGCAGAGTCAACTCGTTATGATGGGTTTTTATTCTTATTTTTCTAGTTTGTTTGATTGAAGCCTATGACCTAAGGAAATAATCTGCTTCGCCGTTGTTGATTGGCTGGTGGGATGGAGGAGTGCTCATTTTGGGGGAGGTTTGGACCCACAATCCCACTCAGCTCGGCCGCCATGAATTGTGATTACAAAGGAGAACCCAACTAAAAATTAAGGGAGGGGGGATGTGCGATTTGAGAGAGGAGAATATTAGATTACGTAGAGACCAGATCATTGGCATCCAAAGACAATGTCGGGAGCACTTCCTTATCCTATGGGTGGCCAGCTCTGAAGAAGGTCTAGGGTGGAAAGTGGTTTGCTTTTCCTGGAAAGGTAGGCTATTTCTTTTATTGTCTTCCCCAAGTTGCCAACTTGTCCATTGATGAGAGACTGTTCAGAGAAAAAGTGTTAGGTGGAGTTAGTGGGGATGCTGCACGCTTACACGTCACGCGATGCATCATCACCCCTCAGCTACTCCGGAGTTTTGAGTTTGCAGCAAGAATAACACCTAATGATTCGTTCCAAGACATTGCATCCAGTCCTGCATGTTAGAAGAGAAAGAAGGTGCCCCCCCGTTCAACAAAGATTGGACTCCAAAATTAATCGAGTTAAACAAAGATTGCTGGTTATACAATAACAAGTACTACTGACAGACTAACTGACTACAAGAAAGTACAGATAAGGAAAGGACGGGTTTGTTCCTGCTTCATCTCCTGTTATCAGCCTCCGAAAGCAGTCCGCCTGTTGCATTTCCAGTGCCCATAAGGGAATTTTCTATTGACAACAAGAAGGTTGACAAGGGGGAGTATGACTAACCAAAAGCATATATGGAATGAAGCCAAAAGAAAGACAGCATCCTAAGAAAATATCTTATACAACACTGGCTTTAACATGAGCTTGGCGTCTTTACATGATGATAATCCACGGTTTTGCAGTAAGAAGGCCGGATTCTTTCTTCCTAGCTAGCTCTCCATTGCCATCGGTAACAAACATCATTGACTTCTCCATCTTGGGCTCGGCATGGCGAAGAAACCAGATGGAGATAATGGGAAGAACCCGGGAGATGGTGGCGGCAGAGGACCTGGACCCAGTATACCCGGCTGGGCCATGGAAGAAAATGAGAAGTTGGATGTCAATGGCGAAGGGAACTGAAATCCCGGTGATAACAACGGATAAGGCGACCTGGGAGACTGCAGATTCAAATAACTGCTTGGAGATGGCAGAAGGAACTGTGAGGTAGGGGATGGAAGGAGTGCAGGCACTGGACCCCCATTCATTTGTGGAGAAGGAAGATTCGGGAAAGGTGGGATCGGCATAGGACCGTTCATTCTTGGGGAAGGAAGCATGGGTGGATGCGGACCTGGAAGTAACCCAACTGAAGGCGGCAGGATTGGTTGCTGCGACGGCTGAGGTGGACGCTGATCCCCATTAGGAGTAGGTTCCACGAGTGGAGCCTGCAAGTACCTCATATATGCTGATATAGGAGACTCGTTAGTATTTCCCACAAAAGGTAGCACTCCAGGCGAAATAGTCTGAAAATTCCGCGGTGATGGTTGACCATACGGGTGTGGCCTAACGAAACCACTATTGTCATAAGGAACGGGAGGCGGGGCAGCAGGAATGGCTGGCTGAGGCGGCATGTGTGGCCTATTCATGGGGGTCAGTGGTGGAGGACGAATCTTCTGAAGCCGCGTGCTGTGAGATTTTGGCAGATTGTTCGGAGGTCTAGGCAAAGGGTCCCGATCCCGTGCAGGAGAACCTGTGAGCTGCTGAACAATACTACGGAAATCATTCTTGCTGATGTTGTAAACCTGAGGCTGAGGCTGCTGTCGAGGAGCATTGCCGCTGTTGTTATTGCCATCGCTGACATTAGTCAGGCTGCTGCCACTGCTGCTGCTGCAGCTATTTGTGAAATTTGGTTGGTGTATCGGACTCTTCCTAATGTTCTTCCCTATTTTATTCACCCCCAGATGATCATTTTGCCGGCTCCTGGAATTGTCCATAACGATTTCCACAACCCAGCACCACTGTAAAACCACAGATTCCTTCGTCAAGATTCACGTCCGAACAACAAATCAGAACTCATCTGCCTAATCCGACCCAGTCAAACTCGCATCCCTAATGCCTAGATCAGCAGCAAAGTCGCAAGCTTTCATATACTCCTGATCTTTCCCCGACAGCTAAACCTTGAAACCACTGCTCGGACAGCAATCACCACAGCAAGCCTCAGCCAATAGAGTAACACGCACGAAGAGGCAATTCGGACAAGCACCAGGCTGATGTCTTGGCTGTTCGATCTCCAAATAAAACCGATCAAACCCCAAAAGACCACAAGCACATCGAATCACTCAAAGACTCAGAAACCCATCACGCAAAGCGAGCAAAAGCTCCAACCTTTCCTCGCGCAACGTGCTAAGACTAAGACTGAGATAACAATACAGTAGGAAGAGCTGAAGGCAGCTGGGACATTCCAAAGACCGAACCTTTACCCAAGCAAGCAAGATCCTTCCTACCTCCTTCCAATCCGTCCAGAAGAGGAATGAATAATTGGGTGGGGATGGATTAAAACCCTAGGAGAGGATTGGGATTGGGGGCAAGCCTCTCTACTTGGTAGAGAGAGAAGAAGAAAGCGACAAAGCTTGTCGTTCGGTTAGGTCTCACAGTCAACCATGTAATGTAATAAAAACAACCGTTATCATATAGTTTGACCAGATCTAAAGAATGAAGCGCTGAAGAAAGGATACATAAAAAATGAAGAGAGGCTCGAACTGTCGACCTCAGGATAAACTCAACCACGGACCCAAATTGGGCCGAGATGAATGTTAGGCATAAACCGATTGAATCCATCTTGATATGGGCCTGGATCCGGGCCCATCAGTGTTTAATTAGCGTCCTTACATAGATTTTGTCTTAGCCCAAATTCCCTGGAAATAACAACGTTGGGAGGGAGTGCAGTTCGTACGTCATCATCAATTTCGCTGCCAACGAATTGACCAAAATACCCCCAACCGGTCCCCCCCACAATTTGCCTCGTGTGTATATATAATTCGGGGATTACATTCATAGATTTTGTTCCTTCCCATCGATTCGGTGATTCCTCTCTTTCTCTCTCTCTCTCTCTGCTGGTGGAGGGAGGAAGAGGGATCCAATGGCTACCGACAACTTCAGCGACAAGAACGCCGTTTTCAGGAAACTGAAGGCGAAATCCGAGAACAAGGTTCATTCTTTTTTTTTGTGGATTTTCTTTAGATCCGGTCGGTTCTCAGACCTGGGTGGAATTTTTCTCTTTTTGTGGGTGGTGATTCGAGTTAGAGTTTTTTGTCGTTTTGGGTTCAGATGTGTTTCGATTGTAATGCTAAGAACCCGACGTGGGCTTCGGAGACGTACGGGGTCTTCCTCTGCATTGATTGTTCCGCCGTCCACCGGAGTCTTGGCGTTCATGTTAGCTTCGTCAGGTTAGTGATTGTGTTATCTCCTCCGGTTGTTGGAATGCCTTCGTACTTTGGTTGATCCGTGTTGGCGTTGTTTGGGATTGATCCTCTAATACCGCGCTGCATCTTCCTGGTTAAATTAGTTATTGGTTGTTTTCCATTTCCTCCTGAAGTCGTGATGCGGTTTGTTGGAAAGTGTTCATAGGGATGTTTGATTTGCTCATTTGTTGGGTTTAGATGGAGGAATGATGGGCAATAGCCAGCTAGGAAGTTTAGGACTGGTATGGGCCTCCGAACTTGGTGGGAGGAGATTTATGTAGATTGGACGCCAATTTTCTGTTTTAATACTGAATATCTTTGTAATTCAGGCATTATATGGATTGGTGTAACGCAGATCCAAGCCTGGCGTAGCCTCATCTCTTCTTTTGAAGATCCCCTGTAGATTTATACATCTTTTGTATGCCAATCGTACCGTTGGTTTTATTGTCTAACTCATGTTTTCATTCACTTTGAAATGGATGATCCCCTTATTGCGACTGCTAAATTTGACATGTTGGCGATTTTCAGATCAACAAATTTAGACTCTTGGAGTCCCGAGCAGCTGAAAATGATGAGCTTTCGCGGAAATAATCGCGCACATGTATTTTTTAAGCAACATGGGTGGACTGATGGAGGTAAAATTGAGGCGAAGTATACTTCCAGGGCTGCCGAGTTGTACAGACAGATACTCTCTAAAGAAGTTGCCAAAAGTATGGCAGAAGAAGCTGGTTTGCCATCATCGTCAGTTGCTTTGCAGTCGTCAAAAATATCTAATGGACTTCCAGACATTAAGACAAGTGAACCCCATAAAGAAACCTCCATTGCTACCCAAGAAGCTCCTGAAGTCTCTGCATCGCCCAAGGCAACCCACAGTGCTATAACTACCTCTATCAAGAAGCCTATAGGTGCAAAGAAAACAGGAAAAACTGGTGGCTTAGGTGCTCGAAAGCTCACTACAAAGGTGCCTTGCTTATTTACGCTGCTTGCACATACCTACGTAACTTTGTCTGGATCTGATTATTTGTTGGAATGTCCTTTTGGATTAATTTGTTCCTTCCTATCTGCAGCCAAACTGAGTGAAAAAACTATATTATCAGATATTTTATTTAACTTATTTGTTGGCCCTTCCTATCCGCAGCCAAGTGAAAATCTTTACGATCAAAAACCTCAGGAGCCAGTTGCCCCAGCTGCTCCTCCAGCTAATAGCACTGCAATGGCTACTCCATCTTTTGGATCTCGCTTTGAATATGTAGAAAATGACCAGTTACCTGATTCATCTTCTGGTGGATCCCAAGTGCTGAGTCATGTCGCCCCTCCAAAGTCTTCCAACTTCTTTGCTGAATTTGGCATGGATAGTGGCTTCGCGAAGAAGGGAGGCACGAGTTCCTCTAAAGTGCAGGTAAGAGAGGTTAATGATGCTGTTTATTATGTCTGGTAATGGCTGGTCGTTATCTCTCGGCTTGAGAATGATGAGACGAGTTTACTACTGTTTTCTCAATGCTTAGCATGAGATGATTTATGATTTGAAGGTCATGTTTGCTGGGGATTTTACTTTTTGCTCTTCGAGTTCCTACTACTTTGCAACCTAGGCCAAAGTTGGCATGCCTTAGAGGCTGGGGAGGAGGTCATACACTTTGGAAAAATGTGTGGTACATTAATAACTTGGAGTGACATGTCGCTTTGGGGGTTTCATTGTTAGACTGCTGCATCCACAGTCCATTCTGGTGGCCAAAGGACAATGGTCTGTGGCTTGACCTAGCTACTTCGTTAGCCACTTCGTAGGATTTACCTGCCAGGCAAGGTTGGAGGCTACCTTCATGTGTACAAGGCCACTGTGGGCATTGTTTGGTTTGCAACTGCTAAACCTAGCAGTTTTGTGGGTGTGTTGATGATGCTTTCTCCTAGTTAGGGGCAACGCCTACATAGCTTGATATCTTCGTTCTATGATATTTGATGGCATGCTTATCATTTAGGTCCAGGAAACTGATGAAGCTAGGAAGAAGTTCTCAAATGCAAAGTCTATCTCATCGGCCCAATTCTTTGGGCATCAAAAAGCTGCAGACATGGAGGCCCAAGTGTCCTTGCAGAAATTTACAGTAAGTTCCATTTCATTTGGACGCGTACATCTGGCATATTGTTCATGTTATTTCTTGGAAGTTGTTTGCATGTAGCGGGAAATCAAATATCAGTGTAACTGCACGTCCAATGAAAATAATGATATGGTCGGGCCAATTGTATGGCTTACGACTCTTTACTCAATTTTCAGGGTTCGACAGCCATTTCCAGTGCGGATCTCTTCGGTAGCAATTCAGATGCTGCTCTCGATATTTCTGCCGGCGACCTCATCGACCGACTCTCTTTTCAGGTAATGCGAGTAACCCGTGCAAGCAACTGTACTTCGTTGTAATCTGTCTTGATCTTAGCTATATAGCTTTGATTCTCTTCAAAATTGTGATTTGTGCTGATACTAGTGACCTCCTCCAAACCTTATAGGCTCAGCAGGACATATCCTCGCTCAAGAGCATGGCGGGAGAGACAGGGAAGAAGCTCACTTCCTTCGCATCCGCCTTCATTAATGATCTCCAGGACAGAGTCCTGTGACAAACGAAACGCCCTCTCTCCTCTCTTATTGTTTAGATTCTTGGGAGAATGTCTTCTACATATCATGTAAAGATGTCTTTTTTACCCAAGAGAGGATTCTTTTAGAAATTACCAACAAGAACAGATTTTCTTCCCTACCCTACCTTTGTTTTGAACACGGCTTTAGCAGATGATATATATAAAAATATAATTTTTGGGATTGTTTACATCGCCATCAATCACTAATCGCCTGTCATCATCAGCGTTATTTGGTCTTGTTTGAATCTGGGTTGTCGCATAAATTCTTGTTTTCCTTACAAGTATTAACCTTCCATTCCCATCTTATCTTAAATTATCGTCAATTTCTAACAGAAGCAACCGAAAGTAGTTGGGATTCTATTTGCTATGGGGTCGCAGGTTGTCGGTAGTTTGTCTTTTGTCTTCCCTTCCAGAATTCCAACCACGGCCGACCCACGTCCACACAGTGGAAGGAAAATCTCAAAAAAAAAAAAAAAACAAAACAAAATTTGGCGGCCGAAATTTCCCTCCCATTTCAAAACCAAAATCCCTAAAACCATTCCCTTTTTCCCTCCCAGACCTAAACTCCTCCAAACTTTCCCCTTCCATCCGGCCCAAAATCCCATAAGTCAGGCATTCCCGAGATGTCCGATCAAACCCTCATTTGCCCCTCCTCGTCGTCTCCGTTCGGTCTCCCTCGAGAACCGCTGCTGTCGTGATCGCCCGGGCCCTTCGTTGGATACCCTTCAAGAGCCAGGTTTGTTGGGAGGAACACAGTCTCTTCCGTCGCTTGATCTCCTTGAGGAGCCCACGTCATCTATGCCGGCCGTCGAAGGATCGCCTGGTGGAAACCCGATTCCTTCGTTCGATTTCATTCAAGAACCTACTTCGCCAATGCTTCTCGATGATGTTGACCCGGAGGAAAATCCCGGCCCGTCGTTTGATCTATTTCAAGAACCCAGTTCGTCTTTGGTGGCAGAGGGAAAGCCTTCCTCTCTCGACCGCCACGGGGAGAATACCCGGTTTCGGGATGCCTCTGTTCCGTCCCTGTTGTTCCCAGAGCATCAGCCTTCGGGAGTCGTGAGTCTCGTTTCTGGCCTTGTGGTTTCTGCTATTTTTGGAAAGATTGAATCTTGTAAAGGGAAGAAGTATTGACTGATTGCTTCTGGCAGGGCGCCGGGTTGCGTAATTTAGGGTTCACGTGCTTCTTGAATGCAGTGCTTCAGTGTTTAACTCACACGGTTCCTTTGACTGACGGTTTGCTGAACTCTTTTCACGCGAAGAACATCTGTGACAGTACGTTGTCATATGTTAATTGTTTCTACCACATAGTCAAATTTAGTTCCTTTTCATAAAAGTGGATATTCATATCAACTTGTTTGATTTGGAGGTCCCTCATGTTTGTTTTTCAGGGGAAAAGGAGGGATTTTGTGTGCTTTGCTCACTTCGCGACCATGTTGAATTATCTTTGGCCTTCTCCGGAAGAGTGGTTTCTCCACATCTGTTGGTCAACAATATAAATTGTATCCTTTCAGCATGCTCTATACCTATTTGCTGTTTGTGACTTGTTTTGTTTCCAGGATTCAATTCTTTTAGGTATTTTTCAAAATATTGTTCTCGTGTTGGTACCAATATGGTCAGGGTACTCTTGAGATTCATCCGTGAGAAGGATCCCCTGTTTTTATTGTTAATTTAAACTAGCTCAAAGCTTCTGTAAAGTCTTCCACTGATTGGTTGGTGTTATTATTAGCAAAACCCCTGACACCCCGTTAATTTTCCTTTTCCTGATTGTGGAGTAATCTCTGTAATTAGAGTTGATAATAGTGGCTGTATAAATATGTTGAAGGTTTATTCAGATGCATGACATGGCAATTAAATTGTATAATGGTGCCTTGACTCTGAAAAAAACTAGATATTTCTTCCGATTTTCTGAGGTATCAACAAGAGGATGCTCATGAGTTACAGCATGCATTGTTGGACAAACTCGAGAGATGTTGCATTCCATCAAAAACTGCTGTTGAGAATGAACCTCCTGAGAGTAATTTGGTGGATCAAGTATTTGGTGGTCGTCTCGTTAGCAAAGTAATGCCAGATATTTCCTTTTTGTTCTTTTCTTCCATGGTAAACTTTGTGTAATCTTGGTTTTTGTTCCCTGTTCTAATAAAATTATCCTAAGTTTGTGTTTTAGTTAATATGCTGCAATTGTGGACACTGCTCTTGCACATATGAACCCCTGGTTGACCTGAGCTTGGAGATCGGGGATGTGGACACCATTTCAGCTGCTCTTGATTCGTTTACACATGTGGAGAAGATCGAGGATGCAGATGCAAAGTTTGGCTGTTCAAGCTGCAATGAAGAAGTATCGATGGAGAAACAGCTCTTGCTTGACAAAGCACCTTCAGTTGCTGCATTACACTTGAAGAGATTTAAGAACGATGGCTATTTAGTTGAGAAAATTGATAAGCATGTTGAATTCCCTCTTGAGTTAGACTTGCAGCCTTACATTTCTTGTAGCAGCAAAGATGTAAGTAGTTTGCAGTTGATTCTAGCGTATGCATGCTTTGATAGTTTATTACCTGCATTGGCTGACCTCTGTTGGTCCTCTGTGACAGTTGGACTTAAAGTATCAGCTTTATGCCATTGTGGTGCATGTTGGACGTTCTCCCACTTCAGGGCACTACTTTAGCTTCGTAAGATCTTCTCCGGAGACATGGTTTAGGTTTGATGACTCTGAGGTATATTACTCACAACTACCCTTTTAGATTTTCCCCCAGTATTCTTCTGTTGCCCCTCTTTCTTAGGCTGCTGAATTTTTGGCGTTAGCCATTTAAATATGCAATTATGTTCTTTTCATATCCAAGATGCGGTCTGCATCTTTCTTCGTCATTCTTCAATTGGTTGGTAATCATGAATAGAGAAGTAAAAATCACTCGATTTTCAAGAACTTTAGATTGCATGATTTCTTCTCTGTTTTTCTTTGTATATTATCTTTGTACATGATGATAGTGTTGAATCAAGGTGGTCTGAGATGACCAATTTTGCATTTTCTGTAGGTGCTTACTGCCACTTTATGTTCTCAGGTCTGTAGAGTCCCAGAACAGTTTGTCCTTTCTCAGGATGCCTACATTCTGTATTATGCCAGAGAGGGAATACCTTGGTTTTCATCTTTGATGGAGAAAATAAAGCCAGAACTACCCCAGATTTCGTTGAATGTATCGCCCAAGTCAGTATTGGAGGACATAGAAACAGCCTTCCCTCCAATGCCAGATGTGGACGTCATCGAGAGTCCTAAATGCAGGGAATTTATTCATACCACCCTGGAAGTTCCTCGGTCTGCATATCTTGAAGATATTAATTGCAACAATAACAGCCCCAGTGAAGTCAGGCATTTGCCTGGATGGACTTCTCGGAGCTCTTGTCAACTGGGGCATGATGAGGTTGGTACAGTGGCCAAGCAGGATAGCTTCTTGGATTCTGCCAGGAGAAATTTTCCCGGCACAGCTACAGTCACTGATAATGATACCACTAAACCTGCAAACGATGACATATTTGGTTCTTTAACCCCCTCAAGGTCTCCAAGCCCTGCTTCTCCATATATATATATTCGAAAGAGACAAGGTACTCGCAATCTTTGTTTCTACAAATTTTTTCATAATTATATTGGGCAACAAATGGTTGTTGGGTTTATATTTTCTGCATGCGTGGTTGAAGCATTTATTCAATATTTAAGAAGTTGCGAAACTAGCTGATCGTGTGCCTATTTTCTTAAGGGGGGAGTAAGGACAATGGGAGACCCAACCCCCCTCAGTGTAAAAGACAGTTGAATAAGATGCTGGAGGATTCGGAGAGGAAAGAAGCCATCAAATTCGCAAGCAAGAGCATGCATTCTTCACGGGGTAGTCGATTAGTCAGTGCGTTGCTTGGTATGCATAGACATCCCGGCATTATGAAGAAGAAATCAAAGAGAAGATCGAGTCACGTTCCCCCGTCAGTCCCGGCAAGTCTGCGTTCTGTGGTCGGTTGATGGGTATTCGGTTTAACCTTTTGTTTTTGCTTAACTAAGATCTCTAGGTTCTATTAAGGCAAGTGATGTGCAGAAGAGTGGGCTGGTTTACCGGGGGATGTAAGTTTGGGTTTTAAGATACATGGAGGGGGGAGGGCGTTTGACATTTGATTGATTTCAACATAATCAGGATTAATTCCACACATCCATTCTCCATTGCCAAATGATTCTTCATTACAAACTTTTTAATTGATTGTGGAGCTAACGATAATTGGATTCATAGTATTATTTTACTGTTTTGCATGCATTATGCTTCGGTTTTGTAAACAGAACCATCAAGGCGCATATCCACCTCCTTTGCCGCTGCCTGCCCCACCTCCATGACCAGACGCTCCACTTTCGCCATATGCTCCGCCTCCTCCCCCGCCAGAGCCACCTCCTCCACCTCCAGCATGGCCACCAGCTGTGCTGCCTGCACCACCACCTGCTCCTTCACCTCCCCCATACCCACCGGCTTGTGCTCCCCCTGCACTCGCACCTCCACCTCCACTACCTCCACCACCTCCGTAGCCACCTCCTCCAGTTCCATACCCACCTCCTGAACCACCTCCTTCACCGCTCCCATAGCCAGAGCCTCCAGCACCGGAGGCAGTGCCTCCCCCTCCACCGCCACCTTTACCGCCTCCACCACCTCCAGAATATCCGCCTCCGCTGTATCCGCCCCCGGCACCTTCCCCTTCACCACCACCAAATCCACCGGCATGCTGTCCCCCGGGGCCATAAGAGGCAGCACCTCCACCTCCACCTCCACCTCCACCTCCACCAGCGTGCCCTGCGGCAGCTCCTCCATACCCTTCACCTCCACCTTTTCCTTCACCAGCTACACTTCCATAACCAGCAACAGCCCCATATCCCCCTCCTCCACCAGCTTCGCTACCGCCACCATATCCTCCTCCAGCAACCAGGAAGTGGCCAGCTATCTCTGGGAGGGTTAGCAGAACTCTGGTAGCTGAACACACACCCAATGCAGCACCTAAAAACACGAACAAGTGAATCCTACAGATGCTCTTGTGAGTAGCCATTGCAAGGTATGTTTTGCCTTGGATGTCTGGTCTTAAGGACAAAGACAAATAGCCTATTTATAGGAACCCAAAAGGGGTGTGTCCTTAGCAGGCCGTCGTCCGTGAAATGCACATGGCAAAGGGAAAACGGGTTTGCTCCACTTTGGAAATGGCCTACTCAGTTGTATGTATCGTTTACCTACACTCCTAAATAGTGTGTCTAGGGGAGGGGGTTAGTGTGTTCTTGCTGTCCACCATTTTTCTCCAATCTTTCGTAGATCATCATCATCATCTTCTTCATCCATGAACGTGCTTTTCAGCGAATTGTGCACGAAACTTGCTTTCGAAGCAAAAGGGTTCATGCCCATATCCTCTCATGGATGTCTGTGTAACGAGAGTACCCAGAGTTCTGCAGAAAAGAGACGAAACAAGGCCGAAAGTGGTGAATACTTCAGTGTTCCAATCCCACCCGTCTTATCGATGCTGCTTCTTCCTCTGTTGATGGCGAAGGTGAGGTCCTTGTGAGTCCGTTTAACACTCCGAAAAACTTCAGATAGTAGTACCACGATCACGAACATGATTACAAAAAGACTCCGGGAGACAACGGATCATCAAAGTCAACAAAACACGACCCCAACTCAAAATACAAGGAATCGTCGGATCACCGAAGTCCCAGACATTCCCATGTGAAGAAGCTCACAATGATTAGCGTTAACCCTCTGCTCTACATGGTGCTCTCCAACCAACCTCACCTCCCCCATTTCTCATTGTCCCTGTCACCTGAAACTCTTACACGCACAACTCAATCACAGTTCCAGCAAAATGACCGACTCCTCATCACCACCCCCGACACAAAAAAAACTTCATGGCCCATTAATGTCTCATGGGCCGGCCCATTCCTGCAAACTCTGTAGCCACAGTGGGGGATCTCATCAAATCAGGACTAGAGAACAAGAATATTTAGGCTGAGCAGTGTCACGAACCAAACGACCCAACGAATGATTCTCTGTAAGGAGGAGATCAAATAATGGCCACACCCCGTGCACGAATGTGTGTCGTGTCCTCCTCATCACGTGTTGTATGTCCTTCGGACTGTATCGAAAAAAGCAAGTCCTTTTGTCTCCTGTTGCATTTGCACCCTGCGTGCAGGACTCAAACTCAGGAAAAGGGACGAAGAGGGAGATGGAGATTTAGTCCCACCCAAAGAGAAAAATTTGATGACACGTGAATCTTTTAGGACCAAGGGATTGCGACGTGAACCTAAGACGTTATCGCGCGAACCGGGCTTTCATGTGCACCGCACAGAGACGACCCATTCCTTCGAGTGGTCCCCTTGCACGAATATCGTTTCGACCCCGAGATATGAATGATGGGCCAAGGGCAGTCAAGACAGTCTCTGTCTTTGTGTTTAAGACGTGCTGCATTCCTACACTACTCGCTCTCGTCCGTCCTCATTCATTCATCACAAACGAAACGTTTATCAATCAACACGTGCACGTTATAGTCGAGAAACGTCGCACGCAGATGGAGCAACCGCGCACTCGTCGTGGACCGTAGCGAAAAAGAAGTAAGAAAAGGTTTTGGGAGGGGAGGGGACATGTTCACGCACCTCTTCCTCCCACCCCGTGCTCACATGGCCTGTTTGTTCATATATCTTTGTTGTTGGGTCCCAAAGTCCTTTTTCTTTATGAAAAGATTGAATCAAACCCCATATGTACGTATATCACCACCCCAAATAAAGCATTAAATAAAAACTTGGACCATTCTTATTCACATTTTAGTCTTCGTTTTGAGTGGACCAACATAAGAAATAAATAAATAAACAGCGCCGCTCCAAATGATGAAATCCAGATAGAAACTCGTCCTTTTTCTTCACGATTATAATAATTTCACAATCAATCTTTATGAAGATTCCTTCATCTTTTAATATGCGGCCACTTGCCATATGCACGTGCCATACGTTCAAAGTTATAACCCCCCATTGTGACAGTTTTCACCGTTTGGTAATTGCATGTCTGGAGCAGACATCATGGTGACATGTCCGAGAAAGATGAAGAATAGTTAGTCGTCATTATCACATACGTGACATGATGGATCTAAAGCTGGGTTTTTTATTAGGACAAGGAGGTGGAATTCAGGTCTCGTCTCTCAATTTCCTCTTGCCCTTTTTTTCTTTCTTTCTTTCTTTCTTTCCTTTTTCTTTTTGGGGATGATGGGATGATTGGTAGGTGAAATTGAAGTGTTGTTTTCTGCTGTTGAGGAAGAAGGGACAGGCAACCATAAACTCATTGTCAATCATCATCATCATCATACACACTCATCCTAATAATTGGCGTTCCCCCCCTAATCACATAAGTTGTAAAAATTCCCTCTCCATGGAGATTTCTCTAATGACCAATGTTTCGTTCCTCTAGTTTGAAGCGTGTTCTTGTTTGGGACCCCATCAATAATTGAAAACCATTGAACCCATTTGATTTCCCTTCGACGTTGCGTATGTTTGTTTGTTGGCGTTTCCCTTTGACACCGACACATGTCACTCGTGATACGACTACGTGTCCCGTCGTAAGTTATAATGTGGTAAATTTAGATTTAGGGTTTTTTCCCCACCTGCAAGATCTTGCTTTTCCATGACATGATGTCATGTCACACCAACAGCATTGGGATTGTTCTTTACATACATTGCCAAAATGAAAGTCAGAATCAGAATGCAACACCATCATCATTACAAGTTACCAAATTACAAAAATAAAATTACAACACAGCCACAGAGACACACACAACAACACGCCCAAATCCCTGGCCTTTCATCCCTTATGTTGATGTAATAATATGATAGTTTTGATGCAGCATATTTGAGTGTACGCAAATTCTTGTAATAAAACTCCATCTTACTTTAGTTGATCAAAACTTTGCAAGTGTCATAATCAACTTAGAAGAGCTTAGGAAAATATACTTTTTTTGTTTCAGCCTCGGAACAGCGGCGACCTCGACCTCGAATGCCCGCCGCCGCCGCCGCCAAACGCTTTCATGGGACTCTTCAAGTACTTCGACCAACGTCCCCGACCCTTGCTGCCACTGCTCATCTCCGAGAAGTTACCGTTGTTGAACCCCGCCGCGACGGACCTCGACTTCCCCATCATCGTCCTCCTTTCCTCTTCCGCGCTGCTGCTACCGTGATCGCGCCGTTCCCTCCTGAATTTCCCCCAGAAAGACGGCCTAACCGTCCTGGCGGATCCCGGGAGGGGGGTCCCGCCGGGATTCGAGTCTCGTCCAGGGAACTTGGAGCGGGAATGGAGGAAGGAGGGGAGGTGGAGGGTGGCGACGGATCTAGAGCGACCGAAGGTGGGCTCGGAGT
Source organism: Melastoma dodecandrum (assembly GCA_029817715.1). Classification (NCBI taxonomy): domain Eukaryota; kingdom Viridiplantae; phylum Streptophyta; class Magnoliopsida; order Myrtales; family Melastomataceae; genus Melastoma; species Melastoma dodecandrum. The sequence continues at coordinate 143,888 of JARUPY010000565.1, read as the reverse complement.
CGATGAAGTGGGTAAAGGCCTTGCCGTGACGGTCGGGGGCGGTGGAAGAGGAGCGGGAGGAGGAGAAGAAGCGGGAGAAGGAGGAGGAGGAATCGGAGGAGGAGTCTGAGGAGGAGGAGGAGGAACAGGAGCAGGGACGGAGTGAGGCGCAGTCGTGGCAGAGGGAGGAGAGCTTATCCCGGAGGCATTTGAGGCAGACGCCGTAAGGACTGCGCTTGGAAGGGTGGGCGGGGCACTTCCAGACCTCCTCCTCGTCCATGTTTTGATGTCGTGTTGGTTTTTGTCCGAGGGTTGTTACTTGGCTGTCTGACTGTCTTGCTTGTAGTTTTGGAAGAGCGTTGTTGGTTTTTATAAAGGAGCAAATGAAGGGGAAGTAACCCTCCTGGTTGTTTACTCATCTTAATTCCGTTCAAGATTTTTTATTTGTTTTTGGGTTTTGACCAGCATGATTTCGATTCAATTATAAAAAAAAAATAATTGACCCCCCGACTTTAATTCTCTTTTTTGTAATAACTAAACGCGTGGGCTCTTGCAAGTAATGGCAATGCAGGGAGTCTTTCCCAAGTGAAGAACTCTTCCGATGTTTCTGTCTTGGGTTGGGTTTGGGGTGTTGCGCGTGTGTGTAAAATGTTCAGAGGAGATAACATTCAACCAAAGAGGGCAAGTAAACAAATATTATATGATCAAATGCGCGAAACAACACTCTTTTCAAACTCCACCCCCCCTCCCCCTCCTAAAGTCTTCTTCTTCTGGAAGTTTATGAATTAACAAAAGGAACACCACGATTGAACAATTCAAACTGTTTGGGTTTAATATTGGGAGGGGGGGAGGGAGCTTTTTTTACCGGTTCCATGTCAGGTCAAACTTGGGAGGTGATTGTCTGAAAATTTTAAAAAGGGGGGCGTTCGTAGACTGACTGGATCAAACCCGTGTTTCTTCTTTTCCCTTGTCCTTTGCCTTCCGATTGGGCTCTTCTTTTTACCAAAAGAATTCCCGAGGTCTATGAAAGAAAGCTCTCTCTCTCTTCATGGGCCAACTACACCTCCATTTAGCATCAGCAGCTTCATCGATCGACTTAACAAGACCATACCACACCACATAGGAAAAAAATGAACTTGTGGAATGCATTGCATGCCTTTGGCACAACCCAAGAAAGGAAGTCACGTGATTGTAGTAGCTCTTCACCCAAAAAATGGCTTTATACGACGCCTCCTCAACCGGTTTCGGTGGTCTTTCTACACTTGTTTGCCAATATTGGCTAATCATATTCTTCCCAACCCAAGTGGCGAAAGCGAACAACTTTTGATAGTGGGATCTGGCCCCCGCCCACAGCCCCTCTTCCCTTCCCTTGCGGTGGTCCCGTCGGAACCCCACTGCCTAGTCGCACCCGTGCGTGGCCGTGACGGCTGGTTCCTCCGTGGTCGTCCCCAGAAATGAATCAAAACGGACCCCCTCAATTAAGGCGAAAGAAAAAGCAAGCAGAAAGAGTGTAAACACACATCCCCGGCATCCACATCATTTAGCCAAAGGTCAAATTCGGACTAATCCCTCATGATTAACCATTACATCTAACAATGATTCTCTGTGGCTCTCTCTGTCTCTATCTCTCAGTCTAAGCACACCATCATTTAATCGAGATGCACTAGAAACTTTTAGATTTAGATATTGGAATCTTCTCCTGCTTTCTCTCCCTTTCCTCTTCATCATACATGATTGATACCCCTGCCCCCACCTCGGCATCTCAATTATGCTGCCTTTCTATTTCGTTAATGATTGCAACTGTTTCATTACATTATCTGTCGTAACGCTTGAACAAGTCCCTCCCCCCCCCTGGAACTCCGGTCGGGAAACGGCATCGGTGTGGCGTGCAAGACATGGCAACAACAGGATCGTCACATTATCGCGGGTCGTAACTAGGAAGCAACAAATACTCCGAAAGCGCCTGTCCGTTGCTGTAGGGGAGGGGGGGATAATCAGGTTTTGTTTAGATAAGAGGCAAATTATTGCATGAAATGGCGACGGTGTTGTACTATTCGTTACGTTTCATCCCCACGCTGTAAGAAAAAGAAGGAATATACCAACCCAATTCCCTCTGATCACCCAAAAGGATATTTTATCCCGATCCAACTGGGGGAGAAGGGAAGAGGAAAGGTTGTGTTGTGGTACTCAAAGGGGGATAACGAATGCAATGGACAAAGGAAAGAAGAAGAAGAAGAATAATCAAGGCCCTCCCCCCAATAACTCATCTGCCAGTAATGAAAGAAAGCATAGAATAGCATTAATACATTTTTAAAAGATTCGTGCCCACGTAAACACCCCCACTAGCATAAAGTATTCGAGTATATTTAATCCCTCAAGTGCAAGAATCGACGACAAATCTTAACCTTAGGTGGAAAAAATAAGAAAATAAAAAAAAAAATCAGAGGAGGAGAGCAATTCCTTGAACCAAACGGATCTCCCTCTTTTCTTTCTTAGGCTCGGGTTCGGACATGTTTTCAGGTTCGGTCGTTCGTGGACTTCGAGGAGATAAAACGAACAGAACCCTTCTTCTACTTCTCCCCTGTTCTTTCAATAAACAAAACCCCCCCAACTCTCTGTTTCTGTTTCTCCCTCCCCCTCTCTCCACTAGAAAGGAAAGAAACAAAGGAAAGAACAGGGCACTCGCGCAGTTCTCCTTCCAGAGATGGCGATCGTCAACCAGGACATCACCCTTGGGGAATTCAAGTCCAAGAACAGGAGAATCATGGTAATGAAATGCTCCTAATCCCTTCTCTGTTCCCATTCCCATTCCAAGCTTGATTGCTGGATGGAGCTCGCCGGGTTGCCGGCGAGGAGTGCTCGGTTTTCTGAATCCCTCTGTTTTTTCCTTTTCGTAGGGCGTGGGAGGTCCCGATGACGACCAGGATTGGAATTGCTGGCCGCCGTGGCTGAAGCCCCTTCTGAGAGAGAGATTCTTTGGCCAATGCAAGGCCCACCCCGATTCGCACAAGAGTGAATGCAACATGTACTGCCTCGACTGTATGAACGGGTCACTCTGTTCCCTATGTTTGTCTCACCACAGGGATCACCATTCGATTCAGGTACGAATCATCCTGCCTCTTTTTCCATCTTCAGTTATGTCCTCTGGATCCGATATCTGTTCGATTAGCGCATTCCCGCCGTTGGAGCATCACGGTTGACCTCATTTTTTTTATCGGTTTCTCGCCGGCAGATAAGGAGGTCATCCTACCACGATGTGATTCGGGTTTCGGAGATTCAGAATGTGCTTGACATAACCGGTGTCCAGACTTACATCATCAACAGCGCCAGGGTCGTCTTCCTCAATGAACGGCCTCAGCCGAGGCCCGGCAAGGGAGTCACCAACACGTGTGGGGTCTGCGAGCGCAGTCTCCTCGATACCTTCAGGTTCTGTTCCCTCGGCTGCAAGGTGAATTACTACTCCTTGCATCATTCAAACCCCCCCAAACCCTCCAAGCCCAATTGCCTCCTCATCTCTTGTGAATGCCATTGCAGACAGTGGGGACGTCCAAGACCTTCGTGATGAAGAAGAGACAGATATCAACGATGGCTGCATCCGAATCCGAAGACTCGTACAGCGGCAATAGCAATAGCAATAGCGGCATCGGCGGCCATGGACAGAGGCAGCACAAGAGCATAAACACCCACAACAGCAACAAGAAGAAAGTCCAGAGCTTCACGCCAACGACGCCTCCCCTGAAGAGGAGGAAGGGAATCCCGCACAGGGCTCCCATGGGAGGACTCATGATCGAGTATTAGACTCTTCTGGGTTGGGGGATGTGCATATAGACGATGCATACATACATATAGAAGAAGAAGAAGAAGAAGATGTAAACATGTTAATCCCGTTGTTCATATGACGTTTACACATAGGCTTTTAATTTTAGTGGTGGTAGGGGGTGGAATGGAAATAAAGATGGAGATGAAGAAGAAAATGTGCAATTTAGATGAAATGAAATGAAAATGTACATACGCTTTCCAATGTGATATCATCGTCATCATCAAGTTCATCTGGTCTTGGGGAAGAGGGAAATTGACAGGGTTTCAAAAATCTTTCCTGCTCACTCTTTTCCTCAGCCGCCATGATCGAAAGTATTTCTTCCAAACGTGTGGCTGAGGCTGAGACTCGCTTTCAGCATTCGCCACGTGTCATGAGCTCGAGACCCTTGTCCCCTCCTCTGGCTTCTTCTCCTATCATCTCATCTCTCCAATGTACTTTTTTCCCCCACCAAAGGACACTGCTTTAACACCCCTTTTCAATCCAATTGTCAGTTTTAGAGCAGGAGGGGGAGTTTCTTGGAATCCATAACTGATGAAGTGATGTAATTTGTTTTTTGTTTATTATTGAAAGTTTGCATAAGGAGGATGAGTCGAACTCCAAAGTCTTTGCTTTTTCTTTAGGAAAAATAAAGTACCACGAAGTACACGTGGACGGCTAAAAATTGATCAAAGTCACGTGTGGTTTGGAATGAATATCGATGCATTCAACAATTATGTTTCTTAGTGAGTTTGGACCAATCAATTAGGGAGAAAGTGAACATAATATGGTAATTAATTTATTTTTTATTTCAGTGGTTGGCTGCCAGGTACGAGAAAAACAACATCAAGTTGGGGTTTGGGGACGTGGATCTCAATCCATATATTGCAACGATAGTTAAAAAGGTTTGGCATATTTATCAAGGTATAATGTAATCTTAACATGAGGGGATATTTGTGTAATTTCCACTTCAAAAACACCCCTAGCGCCCCCCTTGGCTTTCAGTCATTATCCCTCTCCCAAACCAAACAAACGTCCACCGTCCAATCCCATTCTTCCTCACCGCTGACTAACTAAAATCAGTAGTTTAGTTCAATAATTTGAGGGGTAGGGGCCAATAATTCCTTTCCTTTTCATTACCTTTTGTCTTTGCACCTAATAAGCCATGACCTCATCGATGGTCTGGACATGCTTGATCTGCTAAGCAAACTTGCTGATATCATAAAATACGTGAAAGGGTGGCAACTGAGCCCATATGCATCTCGTATACACTTTTACTTTTTAACCATGTTTGGAACTCATTCCATTTAGTTTTCGACTTGTCGTCGACGGGTTTCCTAGCTTCACTCGCCGGTCCGGAGGTTGCTTCAGTCTTCGACCTTTTTAAACATCTTCCTTTTTCATTTAAGTCTAGTATTTTATTCACGATCTCATCCATACAAAAGCATGAACCAAAACAGTTCTGATTTGACTCTGGAGAACATTCAGACGATCGCTCGTGTCATGATAATGTGGATATAAGAGCAGAAAAGAGTGGACGAAAGAACAAAAACTCAGAGATATTGCTTAGCATCCAGCAACCAATCAATAAGGCAAGTGCTCCAACTCGTGGGATATGATCTGGATGAGTGGCTCGCATTCAACATCCCACGACTAAGGCAAACACGGTGTAATGACCCGACCTTTTATGATTTTCTAAGGTATACGATATTCGAGAACCTAACTATATGTAAGTCCCACGCGTGAGAAAGGAGAATAAGGAGAGGAGGACGAAGGGGAAGAAGGAAGAAGGAAGAGTCGGAGTAACGATGATCTAAAGTGAACGAGTGTGGCTGAACGTGAACAACAAGGATGGGGATGTCCGAGGAAAGGAATAGAAAGGCGGAGCAAGAGATGGAAGGTACGATCCCCGATTTCTCTCTTCGTTTCCCTTTGAGTTGGATTGGTTAGTATGTAAGATGAAGTGGTCGCGCGTGTATTGTATGAGTTCGCGACTATGTGAATATGTGATTGCGGCTTTGTGTGTCAAGGATGAGGAATTGAAAGAGAGAAATGAAATGAGTGTGAAATGAGGGTTAAGGACATAAATGAGCTTGATGGTTATGTGTGAAACGTGTGAAGATTTGAGGATTTGAACCTAGATGGGAGGATCCGTTCCAAGGAAATGATAAAGATAAAGTCGGATGAGAGGATTCAGACTCTTAAATGACGAGTGTGAGGACCCAAGTCATAATTAGTTAGAATGGGAGGATTACGATGACTTATATAGGCTGAATGATATGAAGAGTTATAAATGATGGCTGATGAGATCGTGTCAAGGTGTTGACCCATTTGAAAAGATCTAATTAATCGAACGATGGCCACATGATATGATGTCCAGTTATAAAAGGATCGATGTTAGTATAAGATCGGGTGTCAAAAATTAACTCTATTTAATCGTCTCTCCATGTTTCGTGTGTTTCTTCCCAAATATGCCTCAGGCAACGAGATTATATAAAAATTGTTATGACTTAATGTAAAATTTACTATTTTTATAATTAAATGAATGTTGAGTCGTTACAGTGGTATCAAAGCTTAGATTAGAAAGAAGTAAATTCGGGTCGAAGTACATCGGGTTTAGTCGAAAATAGGGAGTGCTTGCGTATGAAATTGGCATGTTAGAAATAGATTTCTTGGTGAAAAAAATTCATAGGTCAGAAGTGTCTCAATGACATAATTTGTCAAAGAAATTAGTCCCCAGCAAACAACCGCAACATTTAGGCTACGCAACATTAACCAAATACTTCACTCAATTGCCACATGCAATAGCGATTACTATAGGCTAGTACCAATTAAGCGGATTAAATCTGCGTGAACTATCGCCGAAGCACTCTATTATAAAATATGTCATTAGCATAATTATCGGATAGAAAAGAACCTAGTGCAGTATCTCCACATACCTACGGGAGATAATCCCTGGTTTCAAATATCATTTCTTGTGACATACATATCGCTATTTGTTATGTTATGATTAACTCGTAAGATTCAAGAAAGCAAATAGTGAACAAGAAAAAGATTATTACGGAATTGTGGGGATTGGGTGATGAATGCCGCCTCTCCGGTAGCATCTGGTCGATTTCTTGTTGCTTGATTTCATTCATCTTGTTGGAAATTACAAGCAAGATGAAAGCAGACGGGCGAGCTGGAGAATGAGGTGGGAATCAAATATCGTGTTTCTCAGTTCAAGTCGGTCAGTTTAGAACAATTCAACCAATAATAAAATTTTCACCACAGAAAAATGCATATATGTCTACTTTATCCTATTTGATTAAACATGTCACGATCATCATGTACTGCACCACCTCCTGCCCCTACACGAAGGTTCCGGCCGTGCAAACCGAGAAGTCGTGACACGCATAGCAGTGTGGCTGAGGATTTCTTGCTGAGCCGGACCTAATAGGCGTATGTTGTGCATCTTTGGAAGCAGTTGCACAGAGTAGGCTTGGATTAACCTGAGACACGACAAACACGAGAATCATACAGTGATGTAGATCTCGCCCATCTTCTTAGCCCTGCCTGGATACAAAGCAATCGGCGAGTACGTATTGTTGTACATTTGGTTCGTATCGATAGTGGATAATCGGATTCGTAATTTTCCAATGCACATATCCATCCCTGGTTTCCCCGATTCATCCTGGTTGTATCTCCTGTTGTCAAATACTCCGATTGCAAGCATGGTGCACGGGTCATAGACATCTCAGGCACGTTGCTCGTTCCATCTTGGGTTGAACCGATCCAAAATGGTTCACGTGAGAACCCATTTCGCATTGTACTTTGCAACAACAAAGGCATCAATGTGCCGTGTGTCCCATCCTTTGTCTTCACCGGCGACAGGTTCATGGCTCCTTGTATGCCGACTTCCAGCAAGCCAATTGGCAGTGAAGTCAGCTCCTTCGCTGAGGCAGGTACATCGCTGGTCACATGAGAGGCCTCATCCAGCACGTGGTACCCGCCTTCCAAACAAACTCTAGAATGAATCCTCCCAGTTCACGGCTTACTCTCGTCCCCAGCCAAGTTGAACCATCTAGAAGGCGGCTCCTAGCTGCCATCTATCTGCTTCTCAGTGCTAGTCACGTGTACTTTGGCCTGCCCAATCAGATTCCCTATTGTGGAAAACATCGAGCTCCACAGGGGCCGCTCACTTGTATGTTTGCCATGGACTCATCCATGTTCTCTTACTCCTCTCTCTTATTATTAAAAATTATTCCCCTAACACTTGTATGTTTACCAAAAGCAACAAATATTACCTAATCTCGCCAATTCATGTAAAAGATGGGCGCGACTGTCTTGGCGCGGGATGTTGAAAAGATCGTCCCCCTTTCGAGCCAGCAAGGAGGAGGACCCCGGCGCATCGTGCCACATACGCAACTCATCTGGGGAGGGGTCGTTGTTCGGTCCCCTCTTGAAAGGTCTATCTAATTCACGTATTGTTAAGTACCATATTATGATTAAGAAACGATAAGAACAAACAGAGGCCTTGGATATTGCACCCACTGACCAACATCATCGACATTAGTTAACGTGATGGCGACGACAATTGAACTTTGGGTGGGTTTTAAATGGGCCGGATTGGCCCAATATTTTGGGCTTTTATCCCTGGAAGGAAAAAGCCCAAAGGGAAAGGGCATCCGTTTTCTTACACCGCACGGCCTTTGTGCGTCCCCTGTTCTTTCGGTCCCCTCTTGCCTTCCTCGTTAACCACAATCCATCGCTAGGGTTGGGGTTTGCGGGGGTCACGAGATGGGCAAGAGGAAGGCCAAGGATCATCGAACCATTGAAGACGAAGACCGCCTGTCTCATTCGTCGGACGCCTTCAAATCCATCTTCGGGGATGTTTCTGAAAAGAGCCATCTTTTTTCGATATTCTCTGACGCCAACCCTTTCAAGCGTAAGATCAACGAAGTTACGTCTAGGGACGGTGTTCCTGAAGGCGTCGTTGACGCCCGGGATGGGGTTAAGAGGAGGAAGGTCGACGAGGAGGAGGGCGAGGGTGGGGTTTTGGGTGGGGCGAGTCCGGTGGTGAACGGCTTGAAGAAGAAGAAGAAGGAGAAGGGTAAAAAGAAGGATGCTTTTGTTGATTATGTTGCGAGAAATGACGATGGGGAGGTTGAGGGGGATGGCGGTGTTGTTGGGTTAAAGGGCGGGGAGGTTCTCGGGGACGAGACAGATGAGGATAGGAAGGGGATGAAGAAGAGGAAAAGGGACGAGCTTGAGCGGCTGTACGAGGTTAAGAAGTATGGGCAGGGGATTGACGAAGAGGCAAAAGGTTCGGATCAGAAGATTACTGGTAAGAAGAGGAAGAAAGCAGATGACTCGGTAGATGCCTTGGTAACGAAGGAGGAAGGATTTGATGACGAGATGAAGCTGTTGAGGACGATCTTTGTTGGGAACTTGCCGTTGAAGATGAAGAAGAAGGCCTTGGTGAAGGAGTTTAGCAAGTTTGGCGAGGTCGAGTCGGTCAGGATTCGATCGGTTCCACTATTAGACGTGCGTCTCCATGTGCTTTCTCTTATTTATGCTCTTATCTTAGTTGGAATTTGTTTGATCCTTTTTAAATTTACTTTCTGGCTTGCATGGGTGGCAGACGAAGACGCCTCGAAAGGGAGCTATTAGACAGAAGGAGGTCAATGATGCCGTTGATCGGTAGGGTGCCTTGTCTTCCTGAAACCATATTTACTTGTTGTGGTTGTTGTCCTCCTCCTATCTGTTTGTATATTTGCTGCTATGCTTTTATGCGTTCATATCATTCCTTATGTCGAGTGATATGTGTTGCAGTGTTCACGCCTATGTTGTTTTCAAAGATGAGAAATCGGCTCAGGAAGCCTTGGCACATAACATGGCCACGGTATGTTTCTTGCATAGACAAAATTTTGTGAAAAAATAGCAGGTGACTCCTTCAAATGGTGATCCGCAAATATTTTGTCTGGTTTAGTTAATTTAAAGGTGAGTATGTTGACTCCTTACTATGGTGTTTCTAGGTTGGTGGAAACCACATTCGTGTCGACCGAGCCTGCCCTCCTCGCAAGAAGATGAGAGGTGATAATTCCTCAATTTATGATAATAAAAGGTCGATATTTATTGGAAATCTCCCCTTTGATGTAAAGGTAAGTTTATCTATCCTGTTGTGGGCTTCATGGCAAGCCAACTGCTTTCGTTCTTCATCATTAAAGTGGAACCTTTGGCAATTTCTGCAGGATGAAGAAATCTATCAGTTGTTTGCGAGCATCAGTAATGTGGGGTCTAGCATTGAAGCTGTTCGAGTCGTAAGAGATCCCAATTCCAGTTTGGGGAAGGGTATTGCTTATGTCTTGTTTAAGACAAAGGTAAGGATCTGCCCTTCTATTCCCAGACTAGTTTTTCCCCACCATTCTAGGACATGCAAGATTTTGGTCAAAGATATGCTAATTTTTCAGGATAATGTCACACCCGTCTGTAGTCTGAGAATAGGTGATCTTAATCTCACATCATGATTAATGAACAAATCACATTATCTGATCTACATTTTTTGTGTTTTCTTTTTCTTCTTGTTTGATCTGTTGTAATGGAGATAACTTGTGTACTTGTATGCCGTAGGATGCGGTGAATCTAGTTCTGAAGGTTAGGAATCTGAAGTTACGAGATAGGGATCTCAGGGTGTCTCGCTCCAAACCAAATATGACCCCTGCCAAGGGAAGTAACCCATCGTTCCCTCCTGGATCAAATTCTTCAGGAAAGAAGTGGGCATTCATTCCAGGTTCTTCGAGTGGAAACAAAGCTGGATTATTGTCCTACCAGGGATTGAAAGCAACTAAAGACGTTACCACCCCCAGGAAATCAACCATTAAAGTTCTGAAACCCATTCAGTTCAAGAAAGAAGGTTCGGATAAAAGAGGAGGCGGAAAACAGAGGATGAAGAAAAGACCGGCTGTTGCTGCCAGGAAAGCAAAGGAGAGTGGACTTAGGGAATTCGGTTCTGCCACAAGGATGGATAGAAAGAGGAAAAACAACTCCAGAACTCCAGACAGCTTTCGTAAGAACAAGAAGATCCGGAAATTGAAGTAGGATGAAGGATAATGTATGTTATGTTTTATCTGTCTTACTGAGGACAGGAGAAGTGTACCGGCACTTTGTCCCTAGAAGTCGTTATATATAAAGGCTTACTTTGCTAAGATATGTTCAATCTGTTAATTTTCCATTCACATCAAGGAGGATTTTTTGTTCTAAGCTACATCAGATTAAAACTGGTCTTTTCTCCTCCGTGGTTTGAATGAAAACAAAGGATGTTCCATTTTCTGCTTCTAATCAGAATTAGAACATGGAACGGATTCTATTGCTTGGCAATGTCTTTTTTCCAAGCACCAAAGAACAAGAAATGATAGTGCCAGATGAATTTTATTACAGGCATGATGCCCTCGGATTAACCTCTGTACATGGATGCTTTCATCTTGCAGGGATCATCCCTGGAGCTGTTCTGCTCAATGAACTTCATTAACAGAAAATGTCTTCTTCAAAGATAAAATATTTTTACAAGAAGGTAACATTAAAATCCCCCCTTCCTCCAGCCTCCATGAAACCCCACGGCACTAAAAAGCGGCAATTCTCTTGGATGTGGTCGGTGGTCTTCTTCCAAATGTAAGTGAGAAGCAGCGGTCCTTGCCCCAATGTCAATATTAAGGGCAAGAGTGAGAAGCAGCTGTTTAACTTAGATGGCGGTTCTATGTGTAGTAAGGCGAGAATTTGTTGGCTAGGACTCATTCTTGCCCATAAGGGTGGGCGTGATCGAAACAACCCCGATGAAGAACAGGGTTGCGATTGACTGGAAGTCGTAGAGATCCTTTACCGATTGCAAATCTCCGAGAGCAATTCCAGCCTACACGAGAAGTCGAAGAAATTAAAGTTTCATAATACATGTGGGTGTTTAGGCTTTTTCTAGCAGAACGTCTCTACATTCACAATATTTTTTTAAATTGATGGTTGCCTCATATCCATTCATACAATTTTTCCTTTAACATCAACCAGGACAACCCTTAACTAATCACGATCTACCAGTCACAAGGATTTCAATGCCATAAGCTTCACTGATAAAGCACAAAGTAGATAAGGCGTTAAGGAAGTACCCTGACTGTGACATAAGCTGCGGGAATGAGTCCGATGACAGTAGCGAGGAAGAAGGTATGGTATGGAATGTCAACGATTGGAGAGGCAAAGTTGATAAATGTATTTGGCAAAGTAGGTGTTACCCTTAGGAATAGCATGTAATTCAGAAGCCTTTCCCTTCTCTTCGCAACCTGGAAACAAAAGAAAATAACTGGTTGTTATTTACTTGCCGTGAAAAGAAGACTTGAGAAGGTTGGCCGAGTGATGAAGATAACCTGAGCTTGGAAGAAATTTAGTCTGTCAGGCCAAAGAGAGAACACAATAGGACGTCCGATCAATTTGGACAAGAAAAAGCACGAGGAAGCTCCGGCGGTTGCAGCAAATACCACCAGAACTACACCTTTAAAGACACCAAAAAGTGATCCGGCAAGTAAGGACATGAACACCGTCCCCGGGATCATGAAAGTCTGCATGAAGATGTAGACCATGCAGTAACCAACCAGGACCTGAAGGGTGTAATCACTCGTGTACCCCTCGAGATTATCTCTGCATCAAATCGATGCTTAAACAGTAAGTTCCAGGAAAAGCCCTTAGCTTATGCATGTATTGAATGGGAAAATCCAATAAAAGTCATCTAGAGATGCTTGATCTGCTAAGCAAACTTGCCGAGATCATAAAATATGTGAAATGACGTTCGATCAGTCCAACAGATCTTCCAGAATGTAGAGGACAAATAACCAGAATGCAAGATAATATCAGGAAAACTCATTCAAAGCTTCATTATATTGCTCAGACCCCATCCATCAAAAGGAAAATACCCGTTCATTGTACAGTAATCTCGGAGAAAACCAACGACCATCCGATGGAAAAGTGCATGCAACAACAGAACCGCAAATGAACAAGCAAGCAACGAATCCTAAATCAACAGCGTCAGGAAAATAAATCCCAAGAATGCCAAGGACTTCTCGACTATAGACACAGCCGAATCACAAATCCCTCGATTAAACCCAATTAAGGGTTCCCCTTCCACCGACACAAGCCGGAGAAACTTCAGCTCCAAAAGGGAAAAGAAGAGGAAGGAGCACCTGAGGATCTGAATATCTTCTAGGCTGCGAGGCATCTTGAGGAAGCTATAATCTGAGGGGGGCATGGTCATGTAAACCCCGAAAAAACCCACCGCAAAGCCAAGAATCACCATGCAAGCCAACCCCAACTCCCTGGAGCTCAAAGGGTATCTGGGCCGTTGCACAACGCCCCCGTCCATCCCCAAAGTCGAGACCTTTAACACCCGAAACTCTTCAACAGGAAGATCTTCCCACCCACCCACCTCAAACTTGTCGGGGAAAAAGGACGCCCCCCGGGATTTGTGTCGATCCCTCGAGGCTCCCCTTATGAGGATCTCGATTTCTTGCGGAAAATGGTTGCTTTCGGGTTACTTCCTCCCATTTTGGCCTTTCCCCTTTGTTCTGTTTTTAATTTCTTACCGTAACTTTGGCTTTTCCTTCCTTCCCTGTCCGTTGTCTGAATTTTCCCTAATTTAATGACCCTTTAATAAAGAGTGAGGGATGAGAAGAGATTTATTTGGGGGTTATCAAAACCAACGAGAGAATATTCCCACGGTTGAGTTCGGACTTGCTGAGATTTGAGGTTCAAGAGAGAGGGTCTTCAAAGTTCTTTTAGTGGTCTTTGTCCGAATAATGTGACACTTTTATTAACTAATCATGCAATATGTTATAAAAAGATATATTGAAAAGATATAGGGGGAGGGACAGGGGAGTGTTTAATTAAATGTAAATGGAAACAACATGTGCTGCTGGCGCTAGAATACAAGAAAACGTGATGGTGGTGATGGTGGGGGGGTGGGGGAGAGACAGGAAATCATCCAAGGGGTGGGAATCATATCCACGTGTTGTAATAACGTCATGCTGTGGCTGGAAAACAATTAATGAGACTTTACTTCTCATCTGGCGTCCCATCTGTGTGTTTGACTCTGTTGGGCGTTGTTAAGCCCCAGTTTTAAATTGACGATCAAAATGCAAGGGAGGAAAGGGACCAAAAGGTTTAACTTGATCACTTGCCTCTTTTGAGTATAAATGTACATTCTCTGATATCCTTCAATCATTTAGATGTTACTTATGGTTTCATTTGTGGGGGAACTGTAAAAAGATAAGAGGCATTCTCTATTCTAAATAATGGTTGGTTATGGATAAAGGATAAAAGACATTCTCTGTTTTAAATGACACGAGAAGAAGAAGAAGAGGTGAGGAGGGTATTGATTCTTTTAATATTAGGAGGAATTCTTTTGTTTTGTCTTTTCCATAAAAAAACCTCGTTGACATAAATATACATATATTGGGTTTTATTAAAGTCCGGTCCAAATGGAGCTTGAATTCGTTTAAGAAAGTTTACGTGAGCTTTAGTAAAATTTCAGGGTCGCCTGTGTTGCTGATGATGTTGGCGTCTGTTCATCGTGACAGGCCTGTGGACGAATGTTTGCTCGTCATGGTAGTGTCATATCCTGGCCTATCTGGAGTTTGATCAAAGAGTCGTTAACCTTAACTAGTCTGCGGCTCATCATGCGTCCTACTGCTGTTTTGTGATCACAACTAGTGACTGTATACGTCCAGTATTATGGAATTCGGGCATGAGAAGAACATTTTATTTCCTAATTAGCATATGCAAAATCAACTGAAGATGATGTCTAGCTCAGGAATACTCGCAAAACAATATGCGAATTCCATTCTACAGATCATCCTCAGATATCCACATCGAACCATGAAAAGCCTGAGTCCTCATTTGGAGTACTTCTTGGGATTCAGAGCGACGAGTATACAGAGAGGTCTAATGTAATGTAATGCATGAAAAGACAATCATTCGTCTATATTTTCTTCAGGCTTCAGGAAGAACTCAATGAAGGCAATCCTGCTGGGTTGCTGATAGCCAGCTGATGATGCTAGATTAGTCGTCAATGATCTTGTGACCGAAACCAGATGCTGGACTTTCATTATCCCACCTCTCCCGATAGTTATCTTGCTTCCCCTGTTATCTTTTATGACGTTGCTCGGCAAATTAGCTGTTGTCGCATGGAGAAACTTGTATTTGTACCTGAGAGAATAGATGGTGACATTGGTTCATATAGGGACACTGTTGAGAAGTACAAGGAGGCGATCATACCGATTGGAGACTTCCTCATCACAGTGGAATGCAACTAGAAGATCGGAGGTTCCATAATACAGAAAGTCAACCTGCAGGTGGCTGAGATTCAATCCATCCGGTCTGGCATTCACAGCGAATAAAAGAAAGAGACCAAGAATCTTTTTCACCTGCAGATCTCCATGACCACCCTCACCCTTAAGTGTAACAGCTGGGGGAGTAGGTTGTAGAGCAATCTCGATGCTCGATCCTGGCCATTCAAGGTCATCAATGGCCTCTTTCAGGGCCGCGGACTGCACTCGAATGAACGTGCTAAAAGCTGAGTTTCCCAGCCCGTGTCGCTGCTATCAAGCACCTACCTAAAAAGCGTTGCTTATGAACAAAACAAAAGAAGTCCTTACCTTGACAGTGAAATTGATAGGGGTACTTCCTGCAGGTTCAAAGTTGAAGTCCCAAGTAATCGTATCAGGAATCCTCGTCCTGATCTCGGCGTAGATGCAAGCATCGAGGGAATCGACTGACCTAACAACACAGCCAAAGAGTGAGCGACCGCAAAACCTGCCTAGTCACGTCTCTGCATAACACCAGCAAAGACTATCCAATAACCTGAGAAGAAGCTGCATGTCAGGACCAGGATATCGAATCTCGATACAGCTTGAACTCCCAGGAGCAGAGAAAGTGTTCAAGCAATCCACGAAAAGCCCCAGGCTAAGCCCGAAACGCGGCCGATCACTCGCCCTGTACTCATACTGTACAAACAGCTAAAGTACAAGCACAGGCGGTCAGTCCCATGGAAGTGCCCGAGAAGCAAAACCAATCCGTCAGTGGAAGATAAAGGTGAATGGACTGATACCTCGCGCTGGAGATAGACCTTAGCTTGAAGGCACGTGCTCTCCTCGACAATCAGAACGATCCCATGCTCAGACACTTCAATCACGGCATCCTGTCGGAAAGGGGAACTCGAAAACCCAAACCCAAACCCAAAAGGGGAAGAAGCAAAGGAGTACGAGGGAGGGGACCTGCTGGCGCTTCCATCGGACAGCCGAGAGCGCATCGACCATTCCCTGTATGTTGTCGATCCTGCAGACGAGATCGGGGGCCGCCGCCGCCGCTGCTGCCGCCATCCGCCCGTTCTGTTAACTATTTTCCCGCCAGAATGGAATAAGGAGCCCCTCCACCCCCCAAAAAAAAAAAAAATCAAATCATCATTAAATTTGTGCTAATTATAAACTGTTGTTTTTCTAAATTTTCTGATATACCCAAAATAGCCTCCCCATCCCCATCCCCACCCCCGCCCCACCGCATCCGGCCAAAAGCACTGCCCAGACGCAGGGATCAATAGACCAAACCCTAATTCTTCCCAGAAGTCCTTCTTCTGCTTCCCCAAGGCAAAGGCATGGAGCAAGATCCCGGAGATATGACCGACGCCCCCTCCGTCGCCTCCGCTCCTCCTGCGCCCCGGCCGATGCCTTTTCCGACATCCAGCGCCCCTCCGCCTTTCCTCAGCAAGACTTACGATATGGTTGACGATCCCTCTACCGACGCTGTTGTCTCCTGGAGCCCTTCCAATAATAGCTTCGTTGTGTGGAACCCGCCCGAGTTCTCCAGGGACTTGTTACCCAAGTACTTCAAGCACAATAACTTCTCCAGCTTCGTCCGCCAGCTTAATACCTACGTGAGTCATGGCTTCTTCTTTTCTTTCTGCGGGTGTTGTGTCGTCTTCAACCGCTGACCATTCCCCATTTTTTTTCGTTTGCGATTGGCCCGATAGTAAAGCAAAAAAGAAAATCCGACCTTGTTCCCTGAAGTTAAGATTGCTTGCGTACGCGTTCATTGAGCGCCATGGATGCCTGGTTCTTGTTGTATTTTGAAGAAGAGTGGCTTTTTGCGGGTTTCTTGCTGGTGTATGCGTTCTCTCTGATTCGACCTTCTAATGTGGGAATTCAGTTCTTTTTATGGGAACGTGTGGGACAGGATTTGACCCATCTGACGGTTCGTTCGGTATTGTGCTGTTCAATTTGTTGTAGCAAGCCGCTGGAGATTCTTTCTGGGTCGTCTTACATTAATATTAGGAAGTAAACTCTCTAAATTAATAATTGAAGCTTCTGTTAGCATCATTTCATGATTTTGAGGGTAGATATATATTGTGGTTAGGTCCGATAGCTTGCAGTTTTCATGCTATGCCTGCCTAACGTAAGTTGTAAGATTTTTCTCGGAATGAAATATGACCAGACAGGATAAATAAATAAGACAATATATTCTTTCCACTTCTTGATTATTCTCTTTCGTTTGTGATTTAAGGTGGCACTACATGTATAACATCAGAAAGAGGGAGGGAAGTTGGTGGTTTTGAAATTTGTAGTAATGTCATTAATTTGTGGTATTCTCATATCCAGTTCCTAGTTCTAGTCCTTCAAATTATTCGTGGATACTCATCTCTTGATGAATAATCCTTGCTTGTTGCCAAAAGCTTTTAACATATGTTTAGTGTAAGAAAAAGCACGTCGAAAAACAATTCACATCCGTCGGTCGGGATAGATCGACACAAAGCCCTGGAAAGAACTTACAAGAGATAGTAGAAAGATAAGTAATATCTGTTACTTCTTTTACTTGTCAACAGTTATTTGTATATGCTAATGAATTCGGTAACTGCAGATGTCGTCTATTGCAGAAGAGTTTTAGAAGATTTTAAAACTAGGGATCAATATACTTTTTGTTGTTGAAATATGAAATGATCAATGAGGAGCTTCACTGTGCCTGTCATATGGAGTGTTAGTCTTGTAGGAATTAAAGTGTTATACATTTTTGTGTTTCACTTGACCATTTCCACTTTTTTGCATGCAAGTACGCATGTAATATGTGTGGACAAAGGGTTTGAGGAAAGGGTATGCTTCTGGGTCACAAAATTGTGGAAATATGGGTGAAATTGTAAGTTGCATTCCCCAAAATTCATTTTGCTGGCAACTCTCATTCTACCTCCGTACGAGTTGAAATAATCACGAAGTTAAATGTATTTTGTGATTTAAGTACTCCTTTCCTTGGACCAGACCGTCCTGTTCCCTCCACTTGTCAGTGTACCGACTTGTCCCTGATCACTGCTCTCTTGTTTTTTGTCTTCTGCTAAAAAGCGGTCTTTAAATTTTTTGTTAAACAGGGCTTTAGAAAAGTTGATCCTGACCGCTGGGAATTTGCTAATGAAGGATTTTTACGGGGTCAGAAGCACTTGCTCGAGAGTATAAACCGGAGAAAGCCTGCTCAGGGTCATAGTAATCAGTTGCCACAACAGTTACGGTCGCAAAATTCCTCTGTCGGTCCCTGTGTGGAGGTTGGAAAGTTTGGGCTTGTGGAAGAGGTGGAGAGGCTCAAAAGAGACAAGAATGTGCTCATGCAAGAATTAGTTAGATTGAGACAGCAACAGCAAACGACTGACAACCAGTTGCAAACAATGGTGAAACGGCTTAATGGGATGGAGCAGAGACAGCATCAGATGATGTCATTCCTTGCTAAGGCCATGCAGAGCCCTGGATTCTTGGCTCAGTTTGTACAACAGCAAAATGAGAGTAACAGGAGAATTTCGGAAGCCAATAAGAAGCGGAGACTCAAGCAGGAAGGCCTTCCAGAGAGTGAAGATCCTGCCGCTTCAGATGGACAGATTGTCAGATATCAACCCCCAATGAATGAGGCGGCGAAAGCATTGTTCAGGCAGTTTATGAGGATGGATGCAGCTTCCACGCGTAATGACGACTCTGATGGATTCCTTTTCAGTGGTGATGCATCACCAAGTCCCATGGATGCCATGAGCTCCTCGAGCCATACATCTGGTGTAACACTACACGAGGTCCCGCCAGCTTCAGAACATCTGCCTCATGTTCCTGTAGCTTCAATAGCCTTATCTGAGGTCCAGTCTCCATCAGCAGGAGCAGCCGCCTCCATTCCCAACACAATTACACCAGGTGATTATTAATTTTGAATTGAGCTGATAGGATACATAATACTCTTAACCTATATTTGTTATGGCGCTGGTTTGATTAACCCCTATGTAATTGCAGATATTTTGCCAGAAAGTATGGCAGAAGTCGTGTCAGAAGATTTTGCAACAAACTACCCGGGAGTGGATGGATTCATGGATCCCGTTTCAATGATTGACGATACCATACCTCTGGACATTCCTCCTGATGACCCGGATATTGATGCTTTGTTGGAGAATTCCTCTTTCTGGGACGATCTGCTTATGCAGAGCCCTTTGCCGGAAGATTTTGAGCTGGAAAGCAATTTGAGAGGAGATATTTTGCAGGAACCAGAGGCCAGATGGAATGGAGAGCCGCCCATGGATCAGCTTACAGAAGAAATGGGCCTTTTGACTTCAGATTCCAAGAGCAATAAACCAATCTGATATGCTCTCAAGGTAACATTTTGAAGGTTACCCACAGGTTTCATGCTATATCACATGGAGCTCAACCTGTTGGCTCGTGCCTTCCCAGCCTCTCCAATCCAGTGTTTCTGGCTGGCTGTTTTTCTCCAAACAGGTATTATCTGAGCGTGGATCCCGTAGTTCACAACTTTGCCAATGTTCCTTCGTTAGGCGACCTCCTACTTTGTCCCCGTATGTTATGGGATTTGCCAAAAGATGGAACAGAAGAGAAGTACATTGTGTTATATGTTGTAGATAGTCGTGTTGTGAAGAAGATTCAGAATATCTAGGATCTTCAGTGTTATTTTGTTAAACGTGTTTAGATGTGATTGTCATGTCCATTGCGCACGGGTTCGTCATAGTTCATCTGCACCCCAATTCCCTTCCAGTTAGGCGCCCATCGGCCCCTCCTCTCCAAACGGCTCGTTTCGCATACTCTTGACGAAATTCCCCATGGCCGATTTCACTCTTCCTGGCGAATTCGCCATCTTTGTGACACCATAGGCCGTGTTGTAGGTAATCCTGGGCCCGCATTTCTTCTTATATTTCGGCCATTGAGGGGAAGTCACGGACTCGCCGAGATAGTCGCCAGCAACAATCGAGAAGGAAGTACCTGTATCTAACATGTAACCACTCTTTCCCGCATCGTTCCTAATTCCAACACCTTTGTTTCCCTGTAAAACTAGCCCGTGGTTGGGTAACTGGCATGACCATTTGTTGATGAATAGGCTGCGAACTTGTTATCCTTATAGAACTCTAGTTGGGATGCATCCGCTGTGCTGCGAAAAATAAGCGCTCAATAGCTCTCCTGTGAAATTACTGATCCTCAAGGTCGGATGCTCCCAGTCATCGTGTTCACCTACTTTCCCCAAAGGGACAGTGATCAACAGCACTTTAGCCCTTCCGGGGCCATTGAATGGGTAGAACATCATATCGCTATGTCTGTTGCTGTCCCTCTATACATTGGTTTTATCTGCAGTTTAACTTACGCGCACGGCAAATCTCCCTTCATGACTCTCTCCCTGGCCCTATTGTCCTGGGGAAAGGTCCAACCAGCATTCCCCGTAATCCCAACCATCCAGAGGGAGGTTCGTGCCATCCGGTTCAACGGCCATGGGATTTGCGTCATTGCCTCTGGTATATAAAACTGTTCCATTGCTGAAGAACCAGTTTGTGGATGACGGCAGATACCGCTCATTGGATGGAAGTAAATCACCGCGCATAAGCACGGAGTAGAGCATGGATCTGGCTAAGGTCCGACATACTTGCTGTGAAATACGAGTTGTTCTTTAGACCCAATAGCCTTGTAGTGTTATCCGTTTGGGCACTGAATGCGCCAACTGATACACCCAAAGCTTCTATTCCTCTGTTGTTAGGCCTCATGGTGTAAACTCCAAAGCTGTTTGCATCCGTGTCTTTGCCTCCAGAGACACTGGTACGCCTCACTCATCAGTGTAGTCTGATCGAACGCATTGGATTTTGTCCAAGGACGGCTTCTCCTCAGAAGTTGTGATGACATGACCAACAGCTTTGTAGCGGTACAGGCAGCCAGAAAGAAACAGCATCATCTTGCCTGATCCTCGCAGACACACTGCTCGAAACAAGAGTGTAATCGACTGGCTTTGCAAGTATTCCCCCCATCGGCCTCATCCTTCCCAGCGAGAACCCACCCCCCCCCCCCCCCCCCCACCCATGAAGAGGCAGGTTGTTGGGTTGTGCGTAACAACCCAGCGGAAAAGAACCCATCTGGCAAGTGCGAGGGTTCAAATCCAGAAAGGGAGAAGCGTAGTCACCCAAAGTTTTGTAATTATGAACATGCGAATGTAAGACGTGGGAATCATAAAGACATATAAACGGGTAAGCTTCCATGTTAGAATTGAATTAGCGCAGTAACAAACACGTTTTGTAGACTTGAGGAGGGAGACTTAAAATACTCAAAAATATAATTCTGAATTGATTCTATATTAGCATTTTTTATTTACGATGGATCTTTTTTACAAATAGTTTGTTGTCTTGAAGGATACATAGATTAAGACATAGCATCATCGTCAGACGAGTCTTACACTTCCTTTTCTTCCAAAGGACAAAATAGCATAAGGATTTATACTATTAGTACTTATCCTAACCCTGCAGAACACCATGAAAGATTTCCGTACAAAGTTTCGTACCCATGAAAGATATTATCACGTTTAGGAGAAGTTCTGGACTGTTGTAAATCGATTTTTTTTTACAACTCCCCATGAACCTTGACCGACATTGACCCTACCATTATATTGATTAATAAAATTGACTCCTGTCCTCCGCAAATAGGAAAAAGAAAGTCTCCAGGGAAGAACTTTCAAGAAGTCCCCCCTCCGATTTCGGAATTCCACATTAGGGAAAAATTCGAGTAACAAGAAAAATCATATAATAATATGCAGACTGTGACCATTTATACATTACATGATGTGGTTTCTCTTTTACAGGATTGATTACACTCGCAGCAGTCCAAACGAGGGAACACGATCAACCAACACTGTTGGCAGCAGATGATCATCTTCCTGTTGCTGCCGCCCCAGCCAAGATAAAATTTTCCAGGATCAGTAGGTGTGTCCTTGTTAAGCAGAAAGCAAGATGATGACGATGAGAAGCACAACCGCGAATATCACCAGAAGTAAACAAGCCTGCAATTTAGGAGGAGCAAGGGCGGGATAAGAAAGCTTAGCATCCACACAAACATGGAAAGCATTGGATAAAAGCAGCCATACCAGAGATGAATTTGCCCGCTGAGTCTTCGCCGCTTTTACAAGATGAGACTTCCCCTGAGCCGTTGCAGCATGTGCATTATCGATGTGGGTGCTTATATCATCTGCATTCAATAAGCCCTTTCAAAAGGCCTGGCGGAGCCAGATGATGGCAATTGTCAAATTCCTACGGAAAGATACAACTGCTTACCGATCATAGTTCCTTGCTCATTGACGAGAACAGCAAGATCTTTGAAGATTTCATTCACCTCGCCAATTTGATTTTGGATTTCTTGGATTCCCTGTTCTCTTTCCTCGATAATAGCCTCATTGAATGATATCTCATTATCCAACAATAAGACTTCCTGTCTGCACAGAGAAAGCCAGCATACTCATCAAATACACGCAAAAGAGCGTACTGAAAGGTTACACAGCGAGGGGCCTTAACAAGCGAAATTATCACACATAAAGCATCAGCACAATTTCTTTTATAAATAATCCAACAAATATAACGAATCAGAAAACAGAATGAGTTATAGAAGGCTAAAAGAATGTGGAAGCTGGAGAGAATCAGCAGAACTAACCTTCTGGATTGCACGAGAAGAGCTCTTTGTTCTGGACTTTCCTCTGAGGACACATCCACCTCGCTGGCTGAATAACTGTATGACGGAAAATTCATATAGAAACATTTAAGAAAAATTTATGCCAGAGAAGCAACATATTCAGGCAGCTTGTTGGATTATCGAAAGCAAATGAATATTGAACCTTAAGATGGTTACATGCTAACACACTAGGTAGCAGGCACAAGACAACGAATGCAGTTGGAATATACACATGTTGCACTTGCATTTGAGGTCTTACAGCTGCCGTGCCCTACCCTACCATGTACAACTGTTTCAGCCGTGCCAGGCCTCTCATATTAATTTAATTATGGACAACAAATCAGGAACTTAGCCAAGTTTTATAGCTCGGGCAGAAGGACTTATCAGAAAGCAGGGGGGAAAACACTAAAGCAATCAGAAATAACTTGAAAACTGTTATTGCAAAACATAGTATACAACACCACCTGTTGGGAATAACGGCCTGAGGAACAAAAGGTGTGTATGCAGTTTCTCTCTCTGCAGCTAGCCTTTGTGCCTTCTGAAACTCGCCAAGAACAGCTTGGAAGTCTTTCGCAAGCTTCGCATCAGCAATCTTCTTCCCAGGCTGCATGCACAGATATATATTTGAGGTATCCACGCCAGAAAAAAGGAAAGAAATACTAATCTCCCATTATTCTATGTAAAATGAATAAAATATAGATGAGTGCAGGGACCCTAACTTTTGTCTTATTATAAACACTGCATTTTTCCCGCGAATGTTTCAAGTTTGGGTACGTGACATCCCTCATGGGTAAACTTATCCCAAGATATCACAGAACTCTTGCAAGGTTGAAACAAACCCTTTACCAGATATCAACTCCTCCGTTAGATATTCACCCAAGAAAACATCAGGAAGGCTATATCAACAATTATTTCTCCAGTAAGATAATGTAAGCTTACGCTAACACCGGCATGATGGTCGACTTCACTGGCTTGTTTAAGTTTGGCCGAAGTATCCTTCACCAGCTGTCCAATATGAAGCCTAGCTTTATGCCTGTAAATAATGACGAGCTTAATCAGTTTCATGAGAACCACAAACGTCCAAAGCTGCCTGTCTTCTTCACGCGAGACCACAAACTTTCATCTTCCGAAGGACATCGGACTCGCTATAAGCGGCAGCATAACTAAAACCGCAGTCTATATCTACATCTCACTGCCGATGCAGCTAAATCATAAATGAGCCAATCCAGCATTCAGAAATGTATGGTGGCAAACATTTGAACGCTAAGAGAGTCCATCGCAACATCACTCCAAACATCACTCCGCCTTCCAATCAATTTCGCGAGCACACTGATCTCACTGCGGTATCTCGCCCTCAGAATTTGCCAAATTGCGGAGGGTCACAAGCCGCATGCAATAAATCATTTCCACCATCCGAAACCCGCACTGTCCATATCCCAAATGACATCCAGGACATCGTCCTTGCACCCCAGAAAGGACATTAATTTTAAAAACGAAAAGGAAAGAAAGGAATACGAACAGCTTTTCACGGAGCTCGGGCGTATCTTTTGGGGTGCCGAGAGTATTCACGAGACGACGGAAAGTATTGACGGCCGTGTTGATCTGGAAAATCCCGGAAGCCACCGCCTGGGTGGAATCCTGCTGCTTCCCATTGATCGATTCCCTCCTCGGCCTTCCCCCCTCGAGGTCCTGAAAGCTCATCTCTCCTTCTCTCTGTTTTTTTTTTTTGTTTGCTTTACACCCCCACCCTTGGAAACAGAGGATCTCCGATCAAGATCCCCGCTTTCTTGCACAACCTAGATCAATTCCCGAATTTGAAAACTGGGTAATGTTCCGAACGTCTAGAATTAGGTGGGAGAAGGGAAATCTCCTCGGTGGATCGAATTAATTTTGGGGGGGAAGAGCGAGAGGGAGAGATAAAGATTGATTTTTGCCAGATTAATGTCTGAGTTGTTAAAAATTGAAGTGGAAAAAAATCAATGCTTTTCTTGGAAAGCGTGCGTTTGGGATTCGCCAAGTAAAAATCATTTCATCTTTCCAAACGAATGGATGATGTCGGACGCGGGACCGACAGCGCCAGAAATTTGGGCATCCGAGGGGAAAAGAAATAGATTTTGTCTTTGCCGGCAAAGCCAAGCAGGAAAAGGACGCGTGGGATTTGATTATTGCATTAATTGTTTTTGTTGTGATGCTCATCAAGAGTGATTATTGTCCCACTAAACCCCCACGAGGGCCAGACGGACAAAGGATGGATTTTGTGAAGAGGATGAATTTGAGCCGAATGGGGCTGGAATTTTCGGGAGATGGGCTCTCTCTAAACTCTTCTTCAGCGAGGGGCCGAATGGGGATCGCCCATTTGAATTGGATCTCCTCTGTTTTGTTCTGTTTCAGTTGTTCTTGCTTTGATGATTTTCCGCGAAAAACCAGAAGCTGAGAATATGAGAATTTTCAGTACTGCATTCAAAATAAAGTGGAAAAGTAGGATGTCAACAAGACAACCAAAGCTATTCAAATTCATCTGAGTACAGATGGTGTGTATCAGTGTACAACTAAAGATGCCGAAAATTTTTCATATCTTGCCCAGAGAACTCTGGTGGTGCAGAAAATATTCAGATTACTAATACAAAAGAGGGCTGCCTTCTTTAACCAGGACAAAAAGCCCACCATCCCCTCTAGAAATCCTCAGATCATTATCCAGGTATGTGACCAGAAGCCAAGAACTTGTTCGTTCCCCTGGAATGGGAACCTTGAGTGGTGGCTGACCTGAAATGGTGCGTGAAAGACTAGCCACGGCATCCTGAAGAGGGCTAAGAGATTGCTGTACAGGCGTCAGGCTGATGTTTTGACCAAAAATATTTAAACTTTCTGGGAGTGCGATCGTAGGCTTGACCTCTGGGGGCTCAAAGGTCCCTTCCTTGAACTGAACCTGCATAATGAAAATTGGCAATGAGATTCAGTTCAAGAATATAAACTTCATGGTTAAATTTGGTGAAATGAGATTTGCATTAGAGCTAAAATCGGCATGGGTTTCGCATGGCACAGAAAGTTTGGGTAATAACAAATAAGTTTACTCGTAATAGTAGAAATGCAACAATAAATGAGAAACAATGGTGAATTATTTTAGCAGGACAATGATGCGTTTGGAGGTCCGTAGAAGGTTAACTTCCCCTGGCTGGAGTCAGATAACTGGTCGACGCAAGAACAAGTTCCAACAAATCCAACATTGTGAAGTCGAAAGATCTATCTTGCCAACAGCTAGAACTAGAACATGTCCATATGCATATAAACAGACTTACTTGTATCCTTGTTGAACTTCTGACCTCAAAGGCTGCAGATGCGCTGAATGATATTGAGGCGAAGGGACTGGAAAGCGTGGTGGAGTTGACAATCGTAAGACTGCTAGAATCAATTGATTGTGTTATCTTCTCCACTTTAACTAGGGGCAGAGCACCTGCTGCCAGAAGTGGCAGCAGCTCCGAGAAGGCCGTATACCTGATTATGAGCAAAGAAAACATATCACAGACTACAAACAAAAAAGGAACAGAGATAAAGAATGAAGAGTTATTACACGAATGAAGACTCAGACCAAGGAATTTCGCTAATAAAATGCTTATTCCAATACTTGGATGGAAGATTATCAGGAAATCCAAGGCATTTCACAGATAAAAAAACTAGTTACGCGCCACCAACCCTCCGAATGACTGTAGTGTTTGCTAGTGTTAGCAGCCTGAATGTCTGGCAAATAATTTAAGCCGAGTCATAGAATAATTTAAAAACTAGATTCTAAGCCACAACGCCCTAAGCCTTTGCCAGAATTTTGTTGAGACCAAATCATTCCTCCTCTTAATTAAAGTAATCGTGCAGACAAGCAAGTTCAGCAGGAATGCCATATGAAATAAACAAGGTCCCGTTCCTAACAGATGACTTATCGGCCAAATCCATCCACTCCACTACCACTGACTGGCTAGGCCTGGCAACAAACTAAATCAAAATTCCACAGGATGAGGCAAAGAACCTATCAATCAACCAGCAACAAGAAGCATCAAATCAGAGCAAGCGTAATCCACCAGAGAGAAGCTTACACCAAAACCCAATTCCCATCCAGAAGTTCGGGACTCTGAACAGGCTCCGAGGTAGGGTTCTTCGCCTCCAACTGGTTAACCAGCTCCAGAACCTCGGCCCTAACCTCCCCGCTAGCCCTGAAACCCAACTCCGACCCATAAACGGTATCCACCAGGCACCTCTTCAGCTCCTCCAACTCCGACAAACCTCCCTTCACCTCCTCCTCCTCCTTCTCTTCAACGGTTGCACTCGCTGACGAAGCAGTCCCATTCCCCTCGCCAACGGTAGCAGCCCCCCACTCGTCGTCCACATCTTCCTTTGGAGGGTCTGGCTCGGAGACCGCTGCCTCGGAGGCTTCCTCCTCTTCCCCCCACTCGTCGGTGATTTTAGGCGAGGAAGAGAACTTCAAGGGAGAAATCGACGGGAAGCCGGTTGTCCTTCCGATTATCCTTCTCCTGGAGCAAGTGTCCGCCGGGAAGAAAGAGATTGACCGAGGGCAGCGGTCGGGCGTCCCCGCGGCAGAGAAGACGGCGGATGGTTTCCGGGCGAGGAGAGGAGATGGGGGCGTGAGGAGGAGGGACATTTTATGCGTTCCCCACGATTTGACGACAACCTCGTATGGCGCTGGCGGTCTCCCCTTGTGTTGTGGTGTCCGTCCGGCCTTCTTCTGCTTGTCGTTTTTTTGCTTTGTCACCAGTTTTGGGTCCTTGAAAACGGTGGGTAAATCAACTTTGGGCCGAGCACTAATTTGGGCTCGAAATAAGCCCAAACTAAAGCGGGCTCCGACAGGATAACAAATTCGAGCGGCCCATATTATTTGCATGACTTAGTGAACATTTAGGAAAAAACCAAAAGCCATCCCTCCCGTCTCTCTGATATTGTTCCTTGGTCACGTGATGACGAAACGTCATTAGGCCCCAGACAAACACATCAATCAATCGGACGACCTAATCTTTTTTCCGGGGGGAAGTGAGTCGTCTTTGGACTGAACTGCTTCTTTTACGACCTGTTCAAACATGACGTGGGGATTTCAATCAGCTGTCTGCGGTGAAGTCGTCGGTCTTCCCCGTTCGAACATTCAAGGAAAGCCTAACCATCGCTGTCCTATATCTTCGTTCGAACATTCAAGGAAAGCCCTAACCATCGCTGTCCTATATCTTCGCCGTGTCCGAATATCACCTTCAGTTCACGTATGCTGGGTTGGGGTGGGGCTCCCTCCCTTGTTTTCTCACTGGCCAGACATCGTTAAATATATTGTCATTTTCTAAAGGGGATAATGACTCGAAACCCTCACACGTGTATGTGTGTGACTGGCTTCTTCTTCTTCGAGCCTCGAAAGCTCCATAAAAAGGGAAGATTCATTTGCCCTTCCTTTCCAATGGGATTGGAGAATATTGTTTTGTCTCATGTTATAGGTTCTTGTAAGTTGAATTCACATTGGGGTTGGTTCCACCCCCCTAAAAAGAAAAAAAAAAGAAAAAGAAAAATTAAGCCCGTAATGGGTCGGTGTACGTTAGTTCGACCAATAGAAAGTAAAAGGATGTCGGTAAAACCCACGTGTCAAATTAATCAAACTAATCAGTTTATAATTATACTGAAAGAATATTAGCGAGAAAGTAAAGCAGCCCATCTCGTAGAAAAGTAGGGTTTTGGTAGGTTTTAGCCAATGGGAATGGGATGATGGGAACCATCATCATTCGTGTTTTTGTGCGGAACCCCCCCAATCCTCCCTTCCCATGACTTTTGTCTGAATAGGAACATGCGTGTTTTTGCCGACATGGGGGGTGCCTAATGTTTTATCTGTATAATCAAATCCTCTTTGTGGCATTCAGAACCTCCAACTGGCAGTAAAAGATTATTAGTATTTTTGGTTTCACGAGTGATGATTTATTCTTATTCTTGTGTTTGAGCCATGGTATTTTATTTCGGTCCAAATTACTTTCGGTCTCTTCCTTTTCTATACTAAGGAACGTTTATTTCATTCTATTTCACCGTAGATTTCATTTCACCCCAAGTTTCAGTCCGAAAAGCAAAAGCACCTAAGAGGAAAACACAAAAGGGAAGCTAAGGGACTTACCCTTTCGAATATTGTTTTTGCGAGGGAGATAAAAGAAAAGCCAAACACTAGTAATTTCCCCTGGTTTTCTGCTAATTAGTCCATTTGTCGGGCTTTTTTTAGCAGTGAATAATTAAGGGGGTATTAATTTAAGACACGAGACAACGAAGGGTGAGTTTGGGGCTGCTAAGAAAGTTCGCACCTAAAGCTAACTAAGAACAAACATTCAACCAAAGTAGAAATGCTCTTTTGTTTTTAGTTGGGAACCAAGAGATGGTTGGTTGGTTGGTTTGGTATCGTGCCGGATATTTATAAATTAAATATTAAACTCCCATACTTTTTTTAGCAAATGGGATCTTAATAGTTGTTATTAATCACGACAGACAAAGAAAGAAAGAGGGAGACTTGCTTAAGAGATCCGATTACTTAAACGAATAAAGCTTTCAATTATGACAGCTTAGGACTAGCAATCATTTAGTTGAACTAACTATTGGGAATCCGAAAGCAAGCATCGATGGAGTGAGCAAAGCAAGGCTTGCAAAGTGAGGAGGCGTCGGACAGTGGCTTAAGTAATGTCCGAAGGGTCAAATGTGATTATTATATATTTTTGAGTCCCAAGTTGATGAGCTTTTTTGTTAATACCAAAGCATGCCCCTCTCCCCTCCCCTAACCTCTCCATCTAAATTAAACATAAGTTGAGAGGTCGCATAACACCCCAAACCAATCATTGATGTGGAGCTGGTGGTGGGTGGGTGGGTGGGCACATTATTAGCTTGCCTTTTGTTATAAGACGAGGGAATGAGGATAAGGGTTTGGGATGTAGTTTGAGGAAAATATGATGGGAATTTATTATTTCACCTGCATGCATCTATTTCTTCTTCGGTCTCCAATGAATTGGAAATGATTATACCTTGTACCGTGTGGCGATTGTTCCTACCAAAGTACCAACTACTAATTTATTTACGTGAAATATATTTCTTCACTTATATGTGCGAATCCCACCTCTCTCCGTCGAATAAACGAACTAGAAAACGAATGCATCTACCGGTCAAATTCAAGTTCTCCCTTCATCAACAGTCACTGTTCCTTTACTTTGCCCACTTGCCTTACCAAACGGAGGCCGACTGGAACTTCATATTCAACACTGGCGTTGATCTCGGGGGGACACCGATTTCGCCCGCTCAAAATGTGCTCTAAAGGGTAAAATGACATACGTTTTATATTTTCCCGTGTATTCTTTGCGTGTGAATGTACGGATCCATTTAATTTCGGCTACGATTTCGAAAATAAAACATGCAGTGATAACTCTATGAAAGTAGGGTTATTTCGTTGGAAAACGAAAAACGGAGCTAATCCGCGAAAGGGATAGGAATATACCGAATCGCCTTAGGTAGCCATTTAGGGTTGTTCTTGTTAACTAAGAGGGGGTGAATTAGTGTTAATCTCCATGATGTGAACCCCGTCGAACCTTGCCACGGAACCCAGCAACAATACAATGGAAAGAGATCCCGGATCGACAAGACAGAGATTTCGATAGATGAATATTGACCCCATAGTTATAAGAGCTAGAAACCAATATTATAAGGAGCTTAAGAACTACAAGTAACCGACTTGCAACCCTTGAAGCATAAGTTCAATAAGAACAAAATGGAGAAACTCTCTCACAAATCTGAAAAAAAATCATCCCCTTCAAAGTCACCTAAAACTATGCTTATAATGGCCATGCAATCTGAATGAAGGGGAAAGCCAAAGGTCCTTAGCATAGGAAATTGAATAAGAGAAATTTAAGGCCTTTAATGGTTGTTGGGCGTCCAAGTGCAGATGGCCTTCTTCAAGGAGGTATTCAAGGCTGGTTTGAAGTGGTTGAGACCTTCATTTAGTGCCCCAAGTGTGTTGATGGGGTCCAACACTTGTAATGAGCATATTCAGCCCATATTCAGCTTGTATCTCCTTCGACGTGCGGGTCTCCTTTTGAATATGCATCCATAAGTTCCGCAAAGCTTGCTCCATTCGTTTGGCACGTGCTCTGGTTATTGGTCCGGTTGAAATGTGCAATTCCTTATCGTGCTCCTTGTCCAATTCCGCATTGGAGTCCATGTCTTCGGAAAGGTCTTCATCATTCCCCCCTTCTTCAAAAGGATTCGTCCTCGAATCTGCGTCCACATCAAAGGGAGAAAGATCAGAAACATTAAACGTAGAACTTACATGATACTCACCTGGTAAATCAAGCTTGTAGGCGTTGTCATTAATCTTTTCTAGAACTTGGAATGGTCCATCTCCTCGTGAATGCAACTTTGATTTCCTTTGGTTGGGAAACCTCTCCTTCCTGAAATGAGCCCAAACTAGATCTCCCGGTTTAAAGGTGACATGCTTTCTT
Organism: Melastoma dodecandrum; assembly: GCA_029817715.1. Taxonomy (NCBI): domain Eukaryota; kingdom Viridiplantae; phylum Streptophyta; class Magnoliopsida; order Myrtales; family Melastomataceae; genus Melastoma; species Melastoma dodecandrum. Next base: position 112,614 of record JARUPY010000565.1, on the reverse strand, counting down.
CTCCTATTAGCTTGGTCAGCCGCTTGCTCATTCTTATGTAGAATACGACTCCTTGCTTCTTCATGGATCTTCTTCACCAACTCTGCCTTATGTTTTCCATCAAGACTAGTAATTTCATCACTAGGCAATGGAGTTAAATCTAGTGGGGTTAGTGGATTAAAACCATATACAATCTCAAAAGGAGAAAACATAGTAGAGGAATGCACAACTCTATTATATGCAAACTCAATGAACGGAATGCACTCTTCCCAAGCTTTCAAATTCTTTTTAATAACAGCCCGCAACAAAGTTCCTAAGGTTCGATTCACAACCTCGGTTTGTCCATCAGTTTGGGGATGACAAGTAGTAGAAAACAACAGCTTTGTTCCCAATTTACCCCACAAAACTCGCCAAAAATGACTTAGGAACTTAACATCACGATCACTTACAATGGTTCTTGGAATGCCATGCAAGCGCACTATCTCCCTAAAGAACAAATCAGCCACATGTTTAGCATCGTCCGTCTTTTTGCAAGGAATAAAATGAGCCATCTTTGAAAAACGATCTACCACAACAAATATAGAATCTTTACCATTCCTAGTTCTAGGCAAACCCAAAACAAAATCCATTGAGACATCAGTCCAAGGATGACTAGGAACGGGCAAAGGCATGTAAAGTCCATGTGGTTGAATCTTAGACTTGGCTTTCTTACATTTGATGCATCTAAGACAGATTCTCATCACATCACGCTTCATATGAGGCCAAAAGAAATGCTCTCTCAAAACATCTAGTGTCTTAGTCACACCAAAATGCCCCATTAATCCTCCCCCATGTGCTTCCCTAACAAGCAACTCTCTCATGGAACCTTGGGGAATACACAGCTTATTCTCACGAAACAAATAACCCTCATGCGTATAAAACTTGCCAAATGATCCTTCTTTACATTCAGAAAATACTTCCTTAAAATCATGGTCATGCAAGTATAACTCCTTGATATGTTCGAATCCCAAAAACTTAGCATCAAGAGTTGAGATAAGAGTATACCTGCGAGATAACGCATCAGCCACAATGTTCTCCTTACCCGTTTTGTATTGAATCACATAGGGAAACATCTCGATGAACTGGACCAACGTGTGTGCCTTCGATTTAGCTTGCCTTGATCTTTCAAATGCTTGAGGGACTCATGGTCAGTGTGAATGACAAACTCCTGGGACCATAAGTAATGCTGCCATGTCTCCAAAGCCCTCACCAAGGCATAAAGCTCCTTATCGTATGTGGAATAGTTCAATGCAGCCCCGTTAAGCTTCTCACTAAAATAAGCGATCGGCCTCTTCTCTTGCATAAGGACTGATCCTATACCAATACCCGAAGCATCACATTCGATTTCAAAGGGTTTAGAAAAGTCAGATAACATTAGTAGAGGAGCTGAACTTAGCTTTTCCTTTAAGGTCTTGAATGCTTTCTCTTGCTCCGTGCCCCATCGAAAACCAACATCCTTCTCAGAAATAGTAGTGGGTGTTGGCCGCTCCCGGATTGCTCTCACCTTCTCTTCATCCACTTCCACACCCCTTGAGCTTACAACAAAACCAAGAAAGATAACACTTTCCAAGAAAAATTCACACTTCTTGAGGTTAGCATATAACTTCTCGTGTCTCAACGCTTCAAGCACACTTCTCAAATGATTAACATGATCATGTTCATTCTTGCTAAAAATCAGAATGTCATCAAAGTACACAACGACAAATTTTCCAATGTAAGCACGCAAGACATGATTCATGAGGCGCATAAATGTGCTGGGTGCATTAGTCAACCCAAATGGCATTACTAACCATTCATATAATCCGTTCTTGGTTTTAAATGCCGTCTTCCACTCATCTCCCTCTTTCATGCGAATTTGATGGTACCCACTCTTCAAATCAATCTTAGAAAATACTGTGGAACCATGCAATTCATCAAGCATATCATCTAGTCGAGGTATAGGATAGCGATACTTTACCGTGATCTTATTAACAGCTCGACAATCCACGCACATCCTCCATGTGCCATCCTTCTTTGGAATTAACAACTCCGGCAAAGAACACGGACTCATGCTCTCTCGAACATAGCCTTTGGATAGCAACTCATCAACCTGTTTCTGAAGTTCCTTGGCTTCTTGTGGACTATTCCGATATGCTGGACGGTTTGGAATGGGTGCTCCCGGGATGAAATCAATTTGATGTTCAATTCCACGAATGGGTGGTAACTCCGCTGGCATTTCCTTAGGAAATACATCATCAAACTCCTGCAATAGAGAAACCACAACACTAGGCAAAGATGGATTAGAGTTAGTAGATAAGTAGGCCTCCTTGTATAACAACAATATCATTGGCCTTTGACCCTTGCAAACACTCTCAAGCTCTCCTTCTTTTGTGAAACAACTCTTTTTCTGCCTCTCTTTCCTTTCTATGGATGAACTCGCACATTTTCCTTTTTCATCACTCGGTTTCTTACTTTTCTCTCGACTTGCTTTTCTCTCATTTTCACCCTCCTTTTCTTTTAGTACAGGTACACTCATACGTTCCTTTGAACTCGCAGCAATGGACTTCTTTATGCGAAGTTGCTCTTCGAACACTTGATGTGGTGGCAGCGGCGCAAGTGTGACACTTCGTCCATCCTTCTTGAAGCTATACCGATTCAGATAGCCATCATGTGTAGTTCTTCGATCAAATTGCCATGGCCTCCCGAGTAACAAGTGGCTGGCCTCCATGGGAACTACATCACATAAAACTTCATCATGGTACTTTCCAATAGAAAAAGAAATCATCACTTGTTTTGTCACCCTTAAATATCCACTCTCATTCAACCATTGAAGTCTATATGGCCTTGGATGCTTTTGAGTGTTCAGGCCAAGTTTCTCCACCATCAACTTGCTTGCCACATTCACAGAGCTTCCTCCATCAATAATAAGTCCACATACCCAACTATTCACATGGCACCGAGTGTAAAAAATGTTCTCCCTTTGGAGTTCTCCGCCTTCCTTGGCTTGCACATGTAGAGATCGTAGAACAATAAGGGCATTACCCGTTACAGGATGCTCTACTTCGTCGGCATCTTCAAGCGATGGCATAGAGTCAGCGTCACTCTCATGTTCTTCCGCGCTTTCAATCTTCCCATTGTCTAGCAGAATCATGGCCCTCTTGTTTGGGCATTGAGAAGCATAATGACCAGATCCCAAACATCGGAAGCACTTGATATCTCGATTCCTTTGAGTTTGGAAAGAAGAGTTACCCTTCTCCTTGGAATCAGTTGATGACTTGAACGTGGGCTTGTGTCCCTCGGACCTCTCTCCTTGTTTCGAACCAGCCCACTTCGATCCTGACCCTTCATGCCTGGAAGTCCACTTTGAATTCGAGTTAGAGGATTCAAATCGAGATGAGGATCTCCCCCCCTTCTTGAGCTGCCTCTCAACCTTCATTGCCATGTGCACCACTTCCTCAAGCTCTACATAATGCTGCAGCTCAACAACATTGGCAATTTCTCGATTAAGCCCACAAATAAAACGAGCCATAGTTGCTTCACGGTCCTCCTCCACGTTAGCACGAATCATGGCTATCTCCATCTCCTTGTGGTACTCTTCCACAGAGTTGGTTCCTTGTTTAAGACTCTGCAACTTCAAATGTAAATCTCGGTAGTAATGGGATGGTACAAACCTCCTCCGCATGACGGCTTTCATGTCTTCCCAATTGTTAATAGGTCGCTCCCTATTCCGTCGTTTAGTCACCATTAATTGATCCCACCATACAATGGCATAATCGGTGAAGGCAACAGCGGCAAGTTTCACCTTCTTCTCTTCGGAGTAGTTGTGACAATCGAAGACCAGATCAACTTTCCGTTCCCATTCAATGTACTTATCGGGATCGTTCTTTCCTTGGAATGGAGGTATGGTCAGCTTGATGGAGCCTAGATTACGATCGACCATGTCCCCTTCTGGGTGCCTCCTATGTGCACGCCGAGGCCTTTCAGCCCGTTCTCCGCGAGGTCTTCTTAGTGCAACATCAGAAAGTTCCACTTCATCTTCCTCATCATTGAATCCCTCTTCGTGATCATTATTGTTCATCCTTGGTCGCTGAATTGGATCTTGTCGCATCTGGTTGATTCTTGCATCGTGTGTGTCAAGACGATCATTAATTGCATTGAGCACCAAAGTAAATCGCTGAAATTGTTGTTGCATTGCCCGGATGAACCTATTCTGATCTACTCCTTCATTGTCTTGATTAGTCCCGGCGCTAGATTGATCAAGTCCGGCGATATCTTGTTGTGACATATTGAGATCTGCAATTGAATGTTAGAATAGAAAAAAAAAACCTCACAAACTCTCCCTCGCGTGTTTACTCTCAAGTCGATTTCCGATAACTCTCGTGTTTCGCACAAATAATGGTCTCACAACTCTTGCACTCGTCGATTTCTCCACAAGGTTCTTGAAGAACTAAGTAATCAAATCACAAATCCTTGAGGAAATTACTTGGGTGCAGAAGCAACTTATAATATCAGTTATATGGATTGGCAAGAAAATGGATAGATCGACTCAGATTTAAACGCAAAAAAGAAAAATTACCCAATATGCATTGCACTTGATAGCATCAGATTCCTCTTCCTCTTTTTTTTTTTTTCCTTTTCTTTTCAGAACTGAACACAAAGGATTATCAAAACAAAACTCAAGGATAGAATGGATAGTTGAAACCTCGAGTTGTAGTCTAAGCTCTGATACCAACTGATGTGAACCCCGTCGAACCTTGCCACGGAACCCAGCAACAATACAATGGAAAGAGAACCCGGATCGACAAGACAGAGATTTCGATAGATGAATATTGACCCCGTAGTTATAAGAGCTAGAAACCAATATTATAAGGAGCTTAAGAACTACAAGTAACCGACTTGCAACCCTTGAAGCATAAGTTCAATAAGAACAAAATGGAGAAACTCTCTCACAAATCTGGAAAAAAATCATCCCCTTCAAAGTCACCTAAAACTATGCTTATAATGGCCATGCAATCTGAATGAAGGGGAAAGCCAAAGGTCCTTAGCATAGGAAATTGAATAAGAGAAATTTAAGGCCTTTAATGGTTGTTGGGCGTCCAAGTGCAGATGGCCTTCTTCAAGGAGGTATTCAAGGCTGGTTTGAAGTGGTTGAGACCTTCATTTAGTGCCCCAAGTGTGTTGATGGGGTCCAACACTTGTAATGAGCATATTCAGCCCATATTCAGCTTGTATCTCCTTCGACGTGCGGGTCTCCTTTTGAATATGCATCCATAAGTTCCGCAAAGCTTGCTCCATTCGTTTGGCACGTGCTCTGGTTATTGGTCCGGTTGAAATGTGCAATTCCTTATCGTGCTCCTTGTCCAATTCCGCATTGGAGTCCATGTCTTCGGAAAGGTCTTCATCATTCCAAATTCGGATTTTAACGCTTTTTTCGTTTTACCCCGCAGCGGAAGAAAGCTTCTGTTAAACAGAACCGTAGATAGGTTTCTGTACAACAGATCTTTCAAGTGTGTTCGCAATTTGTCTGATTGGACACAAGTATTTTTATAGTGGTTCAGCAAATTGCTTACATCCACTCTTCACCCAGATATTTGGATGGTTTCCACTCAAATATATCTCTGTACAAATTACACAAATGATTGCAACTGAAATCAGATCCAAAGGTTCTGTACAATAGAGGCTTGAGTGGCAGAGCACATACTAGAAAGGTTCTGTACCGTAGAGGCTCGTTATGTAGCACAAACCCGAAGGTTCTGTAGTATAGTAACTTAGGCTCAATACAGACCAGAAGGTTATGTATCGTAGTAAGTTCGGCACAACACAGACCAGAGGTTTCTGTGTCGAAGTAGCTTAGGCACAACACTGACCAGAAGGTTCTATGTCAGATGTGAAAACCTTCTATAGCACAGATCAAGAGATTTTGTACTGTAAAACGTCAACCTTCTATAGAACAGATCCAAGGATTCTGTATCACAGATGGACAGACAACGTTCCCTTTGTCTTAGGATGGACAACGTATCCTTTGTCCTATGATGAACAGTGTGCCCTCTGTCCTGGGGTAACAGCCTTCCTCCTGTCCTGAGGTTGAACAACGTTCCCTCTGTTCTGGGGTGACAGCCTTCTTCCTGTCCTGAGGTGACAGCCTTCCTTCTGTCCTCAGGTGACAACCTTCCTCTTGTCATGAGGTTCCTGCACACAGAGCTTTATATAATAGAAGCTGGTTAGTCCCTCACCTTCTGTGCTCCCGAGGTTCAGCTCTTCTCTCCGACCCGCTACACGTTGATCACACGACCTCCAGCCGTGCCTCCAGCCAACGTATCCTGCAGCTTCCAATCGAGTCCCTCGAGACCCCGAGTCACTCTCCCAAAAGGTTTCACCAACGATGCAGCTTCCGCCGGTAGTGCTCCTCGTGTGAGTAACTTCGAACGAACAAAAGAATGAAGAAACTAAAGCTCACGCTCTCTTTCAGAATTAAAGAAGGGAAATTGAATGTTCTGTCTATTATTTAATCAGAGAGCGTGGCCCCTTTTTATACACAAGGTTCAAAGAAGAAAATGCAAGAAGGAAAATATAAATGCGTAATCTGTAAAAGAAGAAATTGAAAGTTAGTTGATAAAATAATAATATTATGTATGTGCATGTATTCAGTCAGAAAATGAATCAGAATAAGATCATGATATATTTTCCATGAATAGTGCACCACAGAAGGTATCGCAAAAGGTTCTGCTTGATAACCTTCTACAGATGGAAACAATCGTTGATTTGTTTCCAAATGACTTGAAGTCAATTCCATCCTGATAAAAACACACGTGAGAGTGTATCTGGATAGGTGGTGGTGATTTGCAATCAAATAATGTTCGTATGTTGATCAAGTAAGCTTACAGGAGCCTATAGACCAAATAATAGAACATTTCCATATATAGAAGATACATTTCATTTTACAAGAAATATTATCTTCAATATAATTATTTAAAAATCAAATCATGGTAATCTGATTAGACGAATATCTTAATCAAATAATATATATTTCGTAATTAAATAATTGATAACTAATTATTTAATTACAACAATGTTTCTTACAAAAAGATCCTCATTGTGAGAAGCTTCTATAGAATAGAATGTTCGACCTTCTGTAGTACAGAGGGTCCGGTTCATCATCAAAACTGTCCCAACAGTTGCATAATGGCTTCCCACTAGTTAATTGCCTAGGAATAGAGTGATTAGCTCGATACAGGGAATACGTCCTTAAAGCTTTCGGAAGAGGCGTAAGGAGAAAATCGAACCCTAGGTTAGTAACTTGAGAATTTGATAATTAGAGAAAGGAATGAACGAGTTAGATAATTCGTCAGGGGAAATTGATAGTCCTAGGCTTTTAATATTTGATTGAATTATCGTTTATTCACATTCTTTTTTTTCTGTTTCACTCTCATTACATCTCGTTTGACTTGACCTCGATATCGTTAAACGTGCGACCGTTAGGAATTTTTTTCTGTTGATTCTCTGTGGGATCGACCTCTACTTACCATATCTACAAGTTAGTTATGTTTGTTAGAGTATTTAAATTTTACCGCCTTCGACAAGCGTGATCATGCGGTCAGTAGGGAGTTAACCAATTTTTTAGTTACGTAGGACTTAAAAGTCGGTCATGTAACGCGATGATTATTAGGTAGTAGTCCCATGCATTATAAATTCTTTCCCTGAATGTCTTTTATCCTTTTTTTTGATAAATGGAATGATTGACTGCCTCCCCCACCCGATGAGTATTTTTTTTTCCATTATAGAGCAGACCATGCCCGATGAGGCCAAGACATAACAAATGTGCATAGACAACAAGAAAATCTTATTGCATCGACCTCAATGATTTTGTCATGTTGTCGAGCTTAGAGAAAGAAAGAAAGAACGAAGGAGGTCTAGGTCTTACCCGTTCCCATCAGCAGTGCTCATTAATTTACGATCTCCAATGACTTTTTTTCATGGGAAACCCAAAACAACCCTTTTTATTCCCCCAACTACCATTTGACTGCCCAACGTTTTATAGTTTATTCGGGGTCGTGCCCCCGAATAATAATAAGGTGGTAAATTTATATATCTATTTTTGATCGTGCCCCCACTACATTATCTCGGAGAAGTCTTAGTCGTATCCCGATAACTTTCTTAATTTAATGCCACGTGTTTTCAAGTAGTACCATGTCCTTCGCGTGGATGATTTAGAACTCGCTACTCTTCTTTTTGACTAAAATAATACACACGCTCTTCGCATAGATGGATTAAAACCCGCTACTTTTTCTTAGGAGAAAGTTGTATTCGCGTCCTTCGTCAGGATGGATTGAAACATGTTACTTTTTTAAGTGATACTCAACGTCCAATTAACGACAACAACGTATTGGGATCTTAAGCGAAGATCGAAACACACTATTGTAGTTTGAACTAGAAATGCCTTGGGAGTTTATCCATAAATCCGTTTAAGAATCTTATTATCTAAAATTTTCCCTACTGAAGCAGAAAGAACATGAAAATTGTACCAACTACCTATGACTTGGACCTCGTGGAAATAAAAAAAGGAATAAAGATGAATTGACCTAAAAAGAGGCTACAACCTATGGGTAATAATACCTGGTTGTGGTAATTGACAAATTATATACCATATACGCTTAGATATACTCTTAGTGTTGTTCCATTTTATAAGTGTGCATGGCATATATCATAATGGGAGATAATTGACCATTGATTTCGCATATTTTCGGAGACATGAGTACGTTAGGGACAATTACTTAACCATTGATTTCGCATATACTCAAAGTGGCATTTCTGGGTATAGTTTGTTTTGATAGAGATATACCTAATTTTTAGATATTCATAAAGAAATAGTCCAATCACAACCCCCCATGAATGATCATATATATACTAAAACGAACCATGCTGCTGCTTCTCATGGGACAACCCCATTTTTCTTTTTAGATTTCCAAGGCGAGGGTCCAATCCATTAAAGCAACAGTATCCCCCAACAGAATACAAAATAATGTAATAAGAAAATAGTAACAACAACAGCAATAATAATAACAAAAAGCAGAATGAAACATCCCATCCAGGTTTTCGTGTTCAAATTACCATTTTGTCAATGTGGTAATAAACCAGGAGGAAATGGGGTTTCCAGAAACACCTTACGCGTTCCCCGGTACTTGATAATAATAAATTAATTAAAACAAAACCCAAGCCGAGGGCAAAAACTGGGGTGTGGGGGAGAGATTCTTTGCACTTTCTCACTAACCTCGATTCTTCCACCCACGTTGGATTCAATTCAACCAGGTCAACCGTGTGGGAGAAACCCCCCCCCCCCCCCCCCGAAAAATGCATATAAGGAAAGAAACGAGGTTAAATTGCGGCGCCAGCGTAGTAGACGAAGCCGAGAGGAGTTGACTCGTGTGAAGAGCCGCAGCCGCCGCCGCCGCCGTTGGAAACTATCAAAAGAAGGGGACCGGCGGTTATAAGAACCGGGGGGAGTGCGCCCACTGTAATACCCTCTGGTACGTCGCCGCCACGTGTCTAGTCAAGCCAGTTTTTTTTTGGGGGGGTGGGTGGGTGACGACACCACGCGTCGTAGGGAGGAAGGGATTTATCGGTACTCGCGTAACGCCACGTGACTCCAATCCCATCCACCCCTCCAATCCAATCGCTGGAATTCTTTTTGGGGTGGGCCAAAGTCCCTCCCCGGTATGGCGCTCCCCCCAAAACCTTCCTACTAATCGGATCGAACATTGTTACGACCAAAGGGTCTCCGATCCGTCGTCCTTTTTAGGGGAGAAAGAGATATTGAATGCATCAATTGAATGACACGTCATCATGGGTTTTTTGGTCCGTGCCGGTTGCCGGTTCCCAATTAGTTGTTCCCCTCCTCCATTTTCGGGGGACGGGGTCAATCACAAGCCGTTGAACCGATCAACGACCCCCCAGTGGCTGGACGGTCAAGATGTCAAAATTCTCTGTGGGTCGGAGTGGGTCCCCCCTTCCACCCTTTCACATAACACCGTCCAATCCTGATTTTACCATACTGCCCCCAGAGTGCGCCCCTTCCCCCGCCCAGGAAATAAATCCCGGCGCGTGGATCCCGTGATCCAAAGGACCGGCGCCTAATCCACTGGGTGGAGTAGAACCGTCATTTCACCATCTTCACGAGAAACGGCGAGGGTGGCACGGAAACGCGGTTTTGGCCGGCAAAGGCAAAGGCGTTTTGGTTGAACGAACCTAACAACCACCACATCCACCCTCCCTCCCTCCCTTCGCATCATGTTCAATTCAATTTAATTCATTTTTTTTATTACAAGGGAACCTAAATATTTAATTTCCCTCCTTCCCTCCGTCTGGTATAAAGAAACCAAATTATCCATCTACCCCTCTTTTCCGGTTCCCCCCCCTCCCCAACCCACTTTCTCTCTCTTAACTGTTCTCTCCCTCCTTTTTTTCCCTTCCCCTTGAATATTTTCTGTTTCGATATTCTTTTCTTCTTCTTCTTCTTCTTTCCGTCGAGTCCTCGCCGGGACTTTCAGTTACTCGCCGGCGGACGTCCTTCCACGGCGAAGCCCGTCCCCCGCGTTGCCGGAATCTGGTATCGCCTTCGAGGCTGGTGGTCCTCCCCTGTTTCTCCAGTTTGTTGAGGAACAGAGACCGGATCTCGGGGCTGCGTCTCTAGGAGGGGTCGACGAGGCGTTTTGTGAGAATGTGGGCGAAGTGAATCCTTCCGGAGGGTGAATTGGTGCTGCTTCTCGCCGCGTTGTGATTCTAGGGTTTGTTTTCCGAAGACGGAGGCGTGTAAGGAGAGGCACCGTGATGAGATGGTACGCGGGGTTGCGATTTCGGTTTGTTTCTTCCTCAGATTTAGCGGGGGAAATTGTTGATGTGAATTTGTTTGTTTCTTTGTTTGGTGAGATTCACCGGGTGGCGTTAGGTGAAGGGCTGTTTTGGATTCTCCAGTTGATATTCCTCTTTTTTTTTTCTTTTGAATTTTTTAATATGTTTTCTTCAATGTTGTTGTCTGGTTAATTTCTTGTTTGATTTCCGCTTCGTGATCTGGAGGACCTTTTGAGGTGTTATGAATCGGTCGGTGTACAGTTGTTCATTATATTATTAATAAATTCTTTTTTTTTTCGAATTTCATAATTTTCTTCTTGAACAGATGCCTTTTCCTTTTACTTACCCCTTTCAGGGACGGTCTGGGTATGGTTTGTCTGCTGCAGTTAGCCAATGAGGGTTAGGCTTTGACTCCCTGTAAACTTCTTTGGATAATTACCGTATCCATCCTTTTTCATTATAGGAATTTGTAGGAATTAAGAAATTGCTCTAGAAAAAATCGAAAAATGGATAAGGCTAGTTGATGATTTTAGCGTGTGGGATTTCGGATTGGTGGGTTTCGAAATTTCTTAAATCTTGGTGTCCTGCCGATCTTTTTTCATAGAATTCTTGTTATTGACAAGGTTAGAAGACGGTATTCCTCTTTACGACCTTTCGGTGGTCCAAAGCCGTGATGAGTTTGAATTTGTCAGAAAGCTTTGGGAAGAATATTACGGTTTGCCCATGTAGTAGGTAGTGACCGAGTTGTTTGACTTTTCTGATCATCCTGGAACAGGAGGTAGGCCTTGTGATCGAGGGTTTGTAGTGGTTCCAGGATCCATATGGTGTGAATGCATGGTGGGATCAGCTAGTTAGGTTTCCTAAATCAGGGGCCTTTCCATGTAGTTACATACAGAACAATCGTGAATCCCCGACAATTTAATCTTTTTGGACACAACAGTGATGATATGCCATATTCCCTTGGACCTTCTTGGCCACAGAGTTGGCCTTGATTTGATTATGGTTCCCAGAAATAATCTAATGATTGTTCACAGTTTTGTTACATCAATGATAACTTTTCTAGGATTTATTATGTTGTATGCATGAAATGATATGATGATATGTATCATTCTTCTCTATACTACATGGTGGCATCGGTACATCTTTCCAAATTGTTTAGTCTTCAGAAGGATAGCATTCTCGTGAGCCTTGCCGCTGTTACATTTATTTGTCAGGCCTTTTGTCAATTTAGGTTGCTGGTTTGCTAATCTTGACAGGTGGAGGGAAGGGTTTGTTTGCCGAAAGAGGTCCGAAATGGACTGGAGATTCTAAAGCGTAAAAGACTTCAGAGAATGAAAGCTGAGCAAGTGAAGGAGACTTATGGCATTGTTGGGTTGAAGAATCGTAGCGGAGGAGATGCATTGAGAAGTTCAGGTTCCTGTGGTGTGAGAATACACAAGAATGATGACTCTCTAGTCGCACTTAATGGTTCTTCTTCATCTAAGAATGATTTCGTACAAAAGAGATCTGTGGAGAAGTTTAATCTGAATGACTTTGATTGGACTGACTCAATCCCAGAGTGTCCTGTTTACTATCCATCGAAAGAACAGTTCGAAGATCCTTTGGTTTACTTGCAGAAGATAGCTCCGGAAGCTTCAAAATATGGCAAGTTTCTTTTGTCATTTGAGTACTCTTGTTGGATGTAGGTGGTCGTTTCAGTGGCTCGTTAAGGAAACTGCCTAGAACATTAGTTATTTGATGACACATTTTGATACTTAGGCCTTGCATGCATAATGAACATGTCACTATCCTTGTTGTCCTGAAGCACTTGGTGAGCTTGAATCAAGTATTGGCACCATTCGTCTCGATCATGAGTCTCAGGATTGTAGACTTGGGAAAACAATCACTGGTGGTATAGATGTTGCAGTCCTAGCCAATGAAGTTTTATATCCACATATTCCTTTTCTTAGATTGTTACCTGGAGTAAAGATTCTTCAGTAGCATTGGGAATTTATTAGTTCTTTTCATTCATATCATTGTTGTATCTCTGGTCGGTTGGACATTATTGAATGGAGGGAAATCTTCTCCAAATTTCAAGTAAACTGTTGTTTGCTGAAGCTGCTATTTTAATAGGTATATGCAAGATCGTTTCACCTTTAAGTGCTTCTGTTCCTGCGGGTGTGGTGTTGATGCAAGAGAAAACAGGATTCAAATTCACGACCAGAGTACAGCCCCTTCGCCTTGCAGAATGGAATTCGGATGACAAGGTCACTTTCTTCATGAGCGGAAGGTGAATTCAATGTAATGAAAGCTTTTGTGCCCAATGCTTTCTCTCTACATGTTGGCTGCTTATTGAGTTTGTGTTTGCATTTGCAGAAATTATAGTTTTCGTGATTTTGAGAAGATGGCCAACAAGACCTTTGCTCGTCGATATCAGAGTGTTGGGAGTCTGCCAGCCACTTTCATGGAAAAACAATTCTGGAAAGAGATTGGTCACGGAATGATGGACTATGTTGAGTACGCCTGTGATGTCGATGGCAGTGCCTTTTCTTCTTCACCCACTGATCCACTGGGAAGCAGTAACTCGAACTTGAAGGTATTTTAATACATCCTATGGCTCCACCCTTTCTGTAGGCACTCTTTTGGTCACTTCCTTGTAGTTTGACAATGTATTGGCTGCCTGCCCTGTATGGCTTTGTATTTGTACCTTGCGTTTGATTTACTGTTGCTTATTTACTTATTTTCTGATCTTGTGAATTCTAAATTTGAGTAAAATCTTTGTGATTAGAATCTGTCCAGATTACCCAAGTCAACTTTGCGTCTGCTGGAGAATGTGATTCCGGTATCTCTCGTGAATCTTTGGAGAAGATTAAATTGCCACCGATCAATTGTTCCTTTATCTTAAACATTGTCGTCTAAATTACTTATTTCAGGGAGTGACTGAACCCATGTTATACATTGGCATGCTGTTTAGCATGTTTGCTTGGCATGTCGAAGATCATTACTTGTATAGGTATGTAGTTATGATCTGCTTTGAATGGCTCTGCTTGTCTATTGATCCTTTTTTCTTGGTTTACTTCTATACTGTTCCTCTGAGGATAAATTGCGCTGATCAATTGCAGTATCAACTATCATCATTGTGGGGCATTCAAGACATGGTATGGTATTCCTGGGCATGCAGCTTCCCATTTTGAAAAGGTTGCAAGGGAGCATGTTTATTCCAACGACATACTATCTGAGACTGGTGAAGATGGAGTTTTCGACTTGCTTTTGGGGAAAACAACATTATTTCCTCCAAATATGTTGTTGGAACATCAGGTGCCTGTCTTTAAAGCCACTCAGAAACCGGGGGAATTTGTTGTTACATTTCCTCGTGCATATCATGCTGGATTTAGTCATGGTATGCTCTATGTCTGCTTCTATTCTTTCCTGGCGTACTCTGCCTGGTGGTTTTGAGATGCCAATAAATTTTCTGAATTCATGTAGGCTTCAATTGTGGAGAGGCAGTAAACTTTGCCCTGGCTGATTGGTTCCCTCTTGGTGCCATTGCCAGCAAGCGTTATGCACTTCTCAATAGAGTGCCTTTCCTACCTCATGAAGAGCTCTTGTGCAAAGAAGCAATGCTGCTTTACACTAGTCCAGAACTTGAAGAACATGACTGCTCAGCTGAAGACTTAGCTTCTCATCTTTGTGTAAAGATATCTTTTTCAAGACTCATGCGGTTCCAGCATCGTGCTCGCTGGTGCATATTGACATCAGGGGCATGTGGTACTGTGTTTCCTGCACCTGGTGGTATTCTTTGTAGCCTTTGCAAACGAGACTGCTCTGTAGCTTACCTGAACTGCTCCTGTTACTCACATCCTGTTTGCCTCCGCCACAGTAATGATTTGGCTACTTTTGCCTCTCTTCCTTGATTTTTTGACCCCTGATTGGTGTTAATTCCTTGATGCTGTCATTTCTGCAGATGTCAAAACACTTGAATCTTCATGTGGGGGAAACATACAGCCTTTTCGTGAGAGATGATATTTTAGAGCTGGAAACCGCAGCCAAGAAATTTGAGCAGGAAGAGCAGGTGGCTGAATTGCTTTGTGTGGAGGAAGAAAGTTGCGAAAAGGTGACCGTATTGCATGCGTCAGAAGATGCTGATGGTTTTTCTTATTGTCCTTATTGCGACATACCGGTCAAGCCTCATAGAGTAGCTGCAAAGGCATACCACCCATTTCAGAAGACTAGCTGTTCTAACAGGCAGCCCCCGAGTAATGGAATGAGATGTTCTCTTACAGAGGAGCGTGAAAGTACTGGTTTAACTTCTTCAAGTTCTTTGGCGGCTAGAAATTTTCGTCCCTCTAGTAATGTAAGGTTTATGCCATAGTTTCTGCTTATTTATGACTGCCGTTTTCATGTTGAACCTGTTAAATCTCATGTCTCATTTTGTTATGCAGAATGTAGGAGATTGTGATTCAATCAAGCAGGTTAGCAATAGGACAAAGCTATTTGAATATCCATCACGCCATTCAGTGGAATCTTCTGTATGTTCCATGTCGGTTGATGGGCCAACCAGTGATCGGATCACTGGTGAGGTCTTGGATAGACAACTAAGAGCAGATTCAAGTGATGAAGATTCTGAGGGCGAGGTGTTTGTAGTTAAGCGACGGACATCCTTGAAGACATCTAAGTGGGTGGTTGATGAAACTGCATCATCTAACGATTTGGAGAAGGAGGTAATGTCATGAAATGGTGGAGTGAGGCCTTCTTTCCCGTTGCCGTGCAAACAATAAACCGTTCAATACTTGGATTCAATTCGTACAGCATTTTTCTTGTCTGGTATGACTTATACTGAAGTTGGGGTTGGTTTCCGATGGAAGTTTGTTTATTATAAGAAAGAATTAGAAATCTGACTCCAACTTAAGAGATCTAAGTTGATGAGGAAATTCGGCAGATTTGATATTGTCTTCTGATTAAATTTTGTCCGTTTTGTGTTTTCATTCTGGAGAAATTGAGAGATACTTGTTTTTTCTTGGTAGATGACCGATACTTAAACGTTTTTGACAGAGGATTTGTTGATTATACCTGTCGCAATTACATGGGTTAGCATTGTGTTCATGGTATTGGAACTTGAGTATAACCGGGATCATTGTGGTTGCAGATGCAGGATGCAGTACGGCGGAAGAAAGAGCCGTCATCCAGTCGCCATGCGATGCCTTCCAGGTCCGCCGAGTCAAAGGTTGAAAACAGTGGATGGGGGCATTCACAAACTGATACGAGGGACAAGCACCTAAATGGGTCAGCTGTAATCTCCATTAGATTTAGGAAGCCGGGTAGCGGGGAAGCAGCACGCAGAAGTGAATATCAAACTGAAGAGAGATACCGACAAGGGTTGGGAAAGACGGGGAGAGAACTTGGGCCTCCAGGGAGAGACCCTAAGCGGATTAAACTCAGGTGTCCCCCGCCACATCCAGGGAAAGCTAGATCAGATGAAGTGAAGTTTAGATCAGTGTAAAGAAAGGAGGGGGTTGCAAATCCTAGAGCCTGACATAAGCTAACATCTCTTCGTCGGGGAGATTCTAACGACACCGAGGGAGGGGAAGCAAGGATTTTTAACCTCACATTGTAGGGATTTCATTATGATCATTCTTTGTGCAGGCCTTGGAAAAAAAAGGAAAGAAAGCAGGGCGTGCACCCAATTGGCTGGCTATTCTTGAAGGGGGGAGGGGGGTAGTAGCTGCAAATTCTAATATCAAGCTGATTGATTGATAGTGTCTTCTTCTTCTCCTCCTCCTTTTTTGTTTTATGTTACAAATAGAAAGAGGGGGGAAAAATCCAGTACAGCGACCGACGGTTGGTTTTAGTTTCCCTCATTTATTTTGTTTCGACGCGTTCTTCTTACCTTGCTGCTTCTGTCTTCCTCCTCTGTTTAATGGGAAAAGGAAAGGTGTTCTGTCGTTGTTCTTCTTGTTGGTTGCTGCAAATTGCAATTCAATGAATTGCTGCTTGGGCCCTTGTCGGGGTGATACGAAAATTTGGGCTCAAATGAAATTGAGGGGGGCCCGCATGTCCAGGGCAACCCTAAAACGACTTTTTATCAGTTGTCTCCTCCCTCCCAAACCCAAAACAGTCCCCTGACCACAACCCAACCACCAAAAAAATAAAGAAAGAATGGCACTTCTGTTGATTTGATCCCATTTCTAAAAATCTGTTCCAAGGTAGAAGACAATAGAGGATAAGGGGAAACTGTAGTTTGAAACCCTCCCTCCCTCAACTATGGAGCTCTTCCCATCACTTCCTGATTCCCAACCCCTCATCATCCCTCCCTACCCAAATCCTACTTCTACCTCCTCTTGGCCTTCCACGACTCCCCGAGACGGCGCCGACTTGTCGACATCCTTCCCGCCTCGGTCAGTAGATGAGGACCCAGCTCCATGCTACCATCATCAAACGCAAGGACTATTCCCTGGTTATCACCTTCAGCGATGCGGCCTGCTCCATGGCCAATCAGGGGTCGGCTACACCAGAGGTGCTCCTGGTTTCGGGAGCCCTAATTTGCCCCCTTGTTGCCTCCATCCCAACACCTGCACGAGCTCCAGTTCTATGACTTTTTGCCAGTGTTCACGCGGCTCCGATACTCGTCTGAGGCTCCTGTTGCCCGGGAGGGTCCTCGCGAGACGTGGAGCGAGGGCGCCTCGGATGCGATGGACCTCCGCCCTTCACTCCCGGTTCGTCAATGCGGTCGAGCTGCTCGGTGGTCACAGAAGTCAGTTCCCTCCCTCTAACGTGCTCACTCACTCGGTCATAACCAACTCTTGTTCATGCTAATGGTTCATCGTGGAGTTGGATTTTTCTATCCGAATTCCTCCTCCTCCTCCTCCTCCTCCTCCTGATTATGATCTAAAAACTACAAACCCTTGTAACTGGGAAGACCTCAAAACAAAAAAAGAAAGAGATGAATTATGTTAAAAAGGTTTTGTTTGTTTTGTTTACAATATTAAACAGGAGCAACACCAAAGTCGGTGCTGGAGCTAATGGATGTCAAGGATCTCACACTGTCCCATGTAAAATCTCATCTCCAGGTTATCCTCCTCCTGTTCCTTGATTTTCCTTTTCTCTTTGTTGTGGTTAGTCCCCGTTCTTAACTATCAGGAAGAAGAACTGACCAGACTTACCCCCCCTAAATAACGACAGGAAACATTAAAACAAACCTAAATATGAGTCACATTGTTCGAGTACATTTTTGTATTCTAAAAATACTAATCATGATTTGAGTTGGAATAATAAACAAGAAATTAGCTAACTAAAGCATGGGGTTTCTTCAAGTTCAAGCGTTTTTTATTTCAAAACTAATTATGTAAAATAATGACACGAGATGAGAGTGTTGTCTCTGTGTCCCTTTGGAATTATGCACACTTGACGAACCCCTAGAGGCAAATTTGTATATGTGTTGCAGATGTACAGAACTGTGAAGACCACCGATGTCAGAGCCGCAGTTGTCTCTCCTGGTAATAAGCCAGCCCTTTTTGTTTCATTACCCCCCCCCCCCCCCCCCACCTTTTTCATGCGATTACTTACAACCTCTCACGATCTTTAGTCATACCCGCTGCTATGAAATTCTCCCCCGGACAGGACGATCCTTCTCGGAAGTATTCGACAATCCCAATCCGGGAGACAACTACGGCCGGGGAGACCTGGAATCGAACCGCCGAGGAGAAGGTCAAGAATGGGAAAACCCCTCCAGGTGATGGAACTGAAATAATAATCAGATAATCGTTTTTCCTCTTGTGGATTTAGTGGGGCACAGTTGATTAGATTAAGAGAGGCTGAGGCTGAGGCTGAGGGGACTGCATATATCTCTTCCTAATAGTTTTGTTCGGAATTGCATGTATCTTCACTTTTCTATAGAGGTGGGGATAAAATATATGAATAAAGGTAGATTTTTCGTTCAAATCAGTGAAGTATGTCATCACAAAAAGGAAAGATTTGCAACAACAAATGTCTTACTCTTAGATGGCTTTCTGAAACAGGGATGATCATCGTTGCTGGTTGCACATGAAACTCAAGCCAAGGAGCGAGGGAGGATCATCCGTACAGGTATTTTGGGAATGGAGTAAGCAAACCAACACCTATCTATTTGCTTACTACCTTAAAACCGTTGGTTTGCTTTTTTGGCAGGGGGTTTATGATCCAAACACGTTGGTGATCCATAAAAAGGTATTATCCCCATCCTTGTCGTCATCGTCATCATCCGAGTCGATCAGCCCTCCGAGACCAAACCTCGAGTTCACATTGGGAAGATGAAGAAAACTACGACCGACCACGACGTCTCCGTCCGACCCCCCCTCCTGCACTGCTCGAATAAAAAGGAAAGGAGACAAGGGTTAAAACAAGGACGAAAGAAAGAAAGCTGTCGCCAAAAGGAGAAAACGACCCAACATGAAAGGAAGATGAAGATATAGAATATTTGAAGAATAATGTACGATACCATCATGGTACATAACAGTATGTTACACATGCATGTGTATATATATGTGGGTGTGTGTGGATCAGTTTTCATTTGGTGTTGGACAATTCGGGCGATGACCATTCAGACACGTCTCGAGGAGGGTCATGAAAACCCATGGTCCCGTTCGTGGATTGGGGTGGTTGGAGATCAAATTTGGGCGGTGGACAATCAAAACAGCAGACACCTTTTGGACCCTTCATCCATTCGGGTCATTTCATTTGGAAGATTTAATTCGCATTGTGGCGTGTGGAACTTCTTCAAAACCTGCATCCATGTGTTTGTTAATCCAAAGGCAGACGAGTTCGCCAAGACTCAACTTTGCTACAAGAAGCAGCAACAACAACAACAACAATAACCGAGATGGTGGTGGGTCATATCATTATCACTTTGGGAAAATCTCAAGTGTGTGTCCGATTATTACAAAAGCATAATGCACGGTGGGTGTAGTCCCAACCCAAAAGTAACGTGAAAGTTGTCCCTTTGTACTAAAATATTTAAAGAGAGAGGAGATAAGGAAAGAGGATGATATCTCAGTCATTAAATGAACACCTCTGTCGGTCACTGTCTTCTTCCCTCGCCCCTCTAGACTTTGAACAGAAAGTTAAAGAAAAACATAGAGAGGATATGAGAAATGCACGAAGGGGGTTAATTTTTAGATGTTTAAAGCCAGCACGCGGCAGAGGTTTCAGTTCGGTAATAACAGTGGACACGACCCAACAACACGAGAAAAGGACTCTTAAGACGCACACTACTCGCTTTGGTTCTTTTATCTTTGTTTGTCCGGACCGGTGGTGCTTTGACTGCTGCGGGCTTTGCATGCATGCAGGAGGAGTTGGAGAAAGAGTGTGGAGGGAGGATTCAGAGGGGCCACAGCAACTGCACTGCAACAAATAACCAAAAAAAAAAAAACCAGAGAGAAGAAAAAATCCACCGACGGAAACTCTTCTTGGCACTGGAGAGGAGTGGGGGGGTTGGGGAGGTGGGTTGCATGTCAGAGAGAAGAATTATTTAATCATCATTACCCCATCATTCAATCCTTGTGGGACCCCCCCAAACCCTTTTCTTTTACCTTCGATATCAACAGCAAATGGCATCTCCACGTGATCAGAATTGAGTAAATTTCGGTTTTATTGCAGGAAAGGGGGTGGGGGGGGATGTTGACAGCGACAGATGAGGGGAGGCTGCTGCAGTGTGTCCTGTTCTGATCTGACAGCTCACATGCTGCTGCCAAAAAAGAGAAAATAAAAGATTTTCCCAGTAAATTCTTTGCAGCGTTTTCCTTTTTTTTGTGTGTTTTGGGTTAATCCTTTTTCTCTAATCGTATAAAAAGCAGGAAAATGATCACTCCCCCCCTCCCCCCCGCCCCCGTTCTTGTCCCAGAGGGAAGGGGGAAGGACAGAATCTTCAGCCAAGCCGGCTCATGAATTCTAGTTGCTTGTCCAAACTTAGGAAGGAAATGGGGAGATTCCCCCATTTCAGCGACCTGTTCTTCTTCTTCTTGATCTGGGACTGTGTTATTACAGCTAGTAAGTTTCTGGGTCACGAGCCCAAGTAGGCCATTCAGACATGGGCCGTGTTCGAAGCTGACATCAAACCCCAGTTCCAAAATTATGAAATGGGATGTAGTGTGAACAAGGTCTAGGGCACTTGTTTTCGACAAAGGCCCGACATCTTTGACATAACAGGAGGCGTGGAACGCCTGCCCTGCTTTTGCCGATGATTTGCAGGTTAGAATGGTAGGCAAATGGAAAAAGACACGGGCAATTCACCCCGATCTCCCATTCAACTTGTCCACTGGATTTTATTTCTCCACACCAACGTAACGTAGCACCAAACAAACCACTGACATAAGAAAGTCTCGAGTTTAAGTTCTGGAAGAACCCGAGGGATACCCCGCGTGGTACATATAGCAGGCATCTATGAGCTTCGGAACACTCTAGGAGGAGATCAAAGAGGGCTCAGGAAAGCACGATGTGCTTATTGTCGACACATTTTTTGTGGGGCAACAAATACCCCGCGAAAAACGCAAGAGGTAGCCGACCCTCTTACAACACCACATACTAGCGTTTCCTTCCAGTTCTTTTACCTTGCCATCCTGGCACCTGCAAAGTCATCCACAGATTCAAATTAAGCTACACTAATACTTGAATTTCAAACAGCCAGAACATTCCAAGAAGAGAAGTAATCCGGATTCCTTGCATCAAGCCAACTCTTGATTTCAGGCCAGCCTACTTTGACTTAACGTTGCATCATTCCTGCCCTCCTATATTTTCAACTCTCAGCTGAAGTTCATCTGATAGAGCAGAATGCAGCATAGTTTTGCCAAAAGGATGCATAACAGTAAGTCAACATCTTTTCACTCGTCTAAAGGATAATCCTTATGATACTAAATAATGTGCATGGCCATGTCTACAAATTCCGCATATGAAACCTTGTGTTACCTCAAGTGCTCTGACTTTATTATTTATTTATTTATTTTCTTTTCTTACGGTTGCAGCAGCTCATATCATATAACTAGCCACTGGATGAAGGAAATCTCGGTTAATGAGGTCCACCAATTCACAAGGTCATGCCCAGGTACATTGACCATATGTCCTGCTATAGTCCGCTTAGAGTGTCCTGCACTCCAATATTCTCAAAGGACCAACCAAACATTCCAGCCAAATCAGGCTTTGAACACCTTAACGTTCATTTAGTCAGATACTATAAATGTCAATTGTGCAGATCCCAACACCCAAGCACTCCCATGCAGCTGAAATACTGATATCACTGGTATACCTCGCACTGGAGACTGATTATTGTAGATCTCAGCAAAGGATCACCAGCTAAACTTCTCAGATTTTTGACAAAGTCATCACGTGATATTTGTCGGTCCTGAAATAAGCATGGTGAAGCATGACGCCAAAATAATAATACAAAAAATCACTCTCTCGAAAGAATACCTTAAATGAAGCGTATTGATTATTGATTTGATCCATGTGTTTTGGATTGATTTGGTTAGAGATCGCCTCTAGCAGCACGGGAAACGGTATCCAAGGAGATCCGGGTGCCTTTGGATCACCTGATCTCATAGTAGAACCTTTATGCTTAGTAACTGAATTTTCAAAAACATGGTTACTACTATGCCCCTGCATAAAAAAAAAAAATGTATTAATGAGAAAAGGATTGACATGCTTAAGTTGAGCAACAGGGGCGTAAGGAACAACAACATAAAATCTAGACGCCAACATTCCTTTTCCCCATCTTCCCAGACTCAACGTCACAAATAGCAATTTTAATCATAAACTTTCACATCCGATAGAATCCAATACAAGACATTTGGTGCATATGTGAAGCTCACAGAATGGGTGGCGGATGCGTCCATTTGCACATCAACCTTAGTTCCTTTTCCACTGGCACCTGCTACAGTAACGAGGAGCTGATTTCCATTGATATTCCCTGCATCAACCACAAAAAATGCTAATAAATTAGAAAAAAAAAAAAGCACAAACAAAAGTAGCAATGGCAGACATGAATAGCCAACTCAGCAAATTTGAATGTCAGGTGTGGTGTTGAGCTGATAAACAAGACCTGGCCAAAATGTGATGTCGCTTTTAAAATGACGAAAAAATATAATCTTTTGCCATGAGATTGTAAACATAATTGAATGATTGAAATTGAGAAGTTGAACTCCATGCACCGAGATAAAATTAAATGTATATGAAACCATTTTGCAAGATTTAGAACTCCAATGGATTAATTTATCACCTTCCATACTACTTGGGATCTTGAAACTAACAACACATTCTGGGAGAATGTGAGTGGCCATATTCATGGTCCAAACGACATAGCGTGTAGGATTTCGAGGGTCATCTACGCCACTATCAAACTCCTCACTGCTCGGATGGTCCTGAGTTGATCCCACTTTGACAAGCTCCATATTTCCCAAAATTACGCGGCACAACAGCGTATGCCGAATACCTTTTTCGTCAACATCAGAAAAGTGTGCACTGCGCACAAACATGCCCTTTTAATACGCCGCGAAACAAAAGATAAACATCTCAAATTAGAACTTAAAAAGCTGAAGATACTTCTTGCAAAACAAGATATTCAATATCAAATGAGGAATATATGTTGGTCCAAATGAAAATGAAGATAAGAAAGATAAGATAGTGTATCAAAAGAGTAACCATATTCAACAAAAATTTCGATACTTGTACAATGCTGCACCAAAAAAAAACAAATAGAGTTTGTAAATTTGCCCCAGTAATCTACTCATAAAATATATAACCTGATGTTAGAAGAATTGACATCGGCAAGCTGAATGCCAGATCCAAAAATGGGCTTCATGGTTGGCAATTCATAAAACCTAATGCCACTTGTTGTCAAAGTTGAGATCGCCTTTTCCGAGGTAGCAAGCCAAGCATAACGAACATTCGCATTCCCTCGATACTTCTTTGTGATTTCAACCTGTTTCAGAAATATTTCAAGCTGATCCTGCATCCCAGGACCTGCGCATGCATGAAAACCAACTAATTCGAGACCACTGACAGGCTCCAGCATCTTTTGTACGGTGTCGAAGTCCAGTGATGTGAATGCCAGAGTTTTGTGGAGTTGAGCATCAAGTACTTTGTTGTTAATAGCACTTTTTGGGTTCATCTTGTTGGGGGTATCGGACTCTCCACTACATTCCCCCCTACTGTTGTAGATTCCTGTCAGGTCTACTTCAATCATAAGCTTCAACTCATGGGACATGAGATCTTCATTTTCTGCATAAAGATGATTGCATTTCTCATTTGAAGACATTTCAGGGAAAAAAGGGTCACCAGCTTCGTCAATCCAAGCAATGGGTCGTAGTGAATCTGTTTCCATGTCTACTTGACACATATGCAGGAAATCTAGTAGATAATGAACCCCACCAAGATGAACCTCAAAAGCAGCCTTCTTCATGCGGAATTCATCTTGAACAACAGCAACCACAGTCTGCGGAAAGTCTATCCACTGGCTGTTCTCATTAAACAATACGCGTCGTGGTATCTTGCTTTTCTTAAAATTCAAATAGTACCTTCCAATAGTCCGTTGGAATGGACAGAAAGAGTCTTGAAAATCACCACATCCATTTAATTTCCTTCTCCGGCAAGGGAAGGACAAGCTAGCAACATCGGAAGCTGCTAGCTTTCGCTTAAGCCTGAGCGCCCCACGGTTACTGTCCCTAGCCAATACCCTTACGATATTTCCTTGCATTTTTGTCAACCAGCACTGGATCTATAACTATAGATGTTTTCAAGCAGAAACTAAAAAGAGATCTAAAGCACACAAAAACTATGCCTTCAATTGATCTCACAGAATCCAGTCAGTAGCAAATCTTCCTGGGAAGTCCACCTGACAAAGATTCATAGGCAAATGAATCTTCTGATTTTGAAAAAAAAAAAACAAAGTAACTTATGGGTATGTGCCTCTTACATAATTATATCACAAGCCAGCCTCGGGTCTGCAATTCTGAACAGATTAGGGCAAACAACAAAAATAAGACCCAGAATTCTTATAAATGAAAAAAAAAACACAAGCAGAATTAGTAACCTGTGAAAGATAATCTGCGTAATAGGAAATCTGCACATATTAGTGGATCTAATCGTGGAATATGTCTAATTGAATACCCAAGTCAACCTTCAAATTTCATCTGCAGAATCAAAAGCAAAACAGATGAAATCAAAAACCAGCGCGGAAGATGTGGAACATATCAGCGTGGAGAATGCCGGTAGTGATTGGAGAAATCCCAGAAACACCTCTCATAAGCCTACAGGCCCAGAGCTGAAGAAAGAAAAGTTGCAGGATGCGAAACCTGCTCAGTTGCAGGAATTTGAACTCCGTTTTTTAAAAGTCTAGTTGGATACCACAAACTTGATGTGAAACGGATTATAAGCGGCTACCCCTGACCGATAAATAATTGAGCCTACTTTATTAATCGACAATAATTTGTCTTTTTTGGGAAATTAAAGCAATAAACAATGACGTGAGAACTCGTCGTTTGGACAGATGAAAAGGTCTCCATTATTTCGGTCAAAACTTGCGCTGCAAGAGTTGCATTTTTAAAACTATCACGCGTGATGCCGACACGTACCAAAACATGATGTGGCCGTCGCCCAATCAATCAATTTAGATCGATTATTTTATTTTAAATATTATTATATTTATTCTCTTGAAATTGCCATCAGAACCAAAAGACCGTGAAGTGCGGTCGGTCCCCATTCACTTTCGCCGCAGCTTCCTTGATTTGTTCGATGGAGGAAAATTCATCGTCCATCACAGGCATTTATGGCTGTCAATGCAACAAGACCTGCACTAGCCGGAAGAAAGCTCAAAGGCTCTGTGAAGCTAAGCTTCCCGAAGACTGCAGGATTCTCTCCATCAGGCCGTCTACTCTCCCTTTACCAGGTCTCGAAACGACCCCTGAGCAACAAATAAGGACTTACAGAACTGAATGCAGATGAGTTAACTAAAGAATCTAGGCAGTCTCTTCTCTTAACACATAGAGAGGTCGACTGTGACAATTATCTCCTCAGGCTTGCGCTCATATACCTGAGTTTTCGTAGCTGGAAAGAACTTCGTATTCAGCTTTCCTTTTCCCAGTAAAATATCCAGAAGAAAAAGCAAACCGTGGTGAATTGTAATCAGGCATAGAGACCAAGACAAACCTGCGCAAAGTCAAGATAATTGCCAGTCAGAATCATTATTAATTCGCACCTGCAAGTTTTTTGTCCAAGTCATGGACATTGAAGCAATCTACAAGGAAATGCCAGTAGCACTTTCCTACCAGAAGACAATATATCTCCCCTCAATCAATACAAACAGCCGAACGTTTGGTCTGTTCGGGCATCTTCCCATTTAAGACATAGAAACTTCGACTTATTGCATGAATTCCTTAAGAGTAAGATTCAAGTTATTTTCTCAGGAACACCCTTGGCAATTTCATCTAAGCAGCTACAGCCTTCTTGACTTAGAAAAAAAACTAACAAACCAAGCTACCAGTGAATGGTATCAAACATCTTCTCGAAATAATCGCCGAAAGTATTCCAACCTCTAGAGCCACAGAAAAAACCAATCCAACACAGAAGATTCCTGTGGAAACTCGCTAAACCGAGTGAATTAACAAAACCAAGAGTGACTATATGCTATGGTTGAAATGGGCTGATTTAATAACTAATCTGAGGCTGGCCGGCCACTGAATTGCCAACAGGATCAAACTTTAAACTACGCCTCTCTGCATCTTCGTCAAAAAAAAAAATGAAATGCAGTCTTCAAATCATACCATATTCTTTTGCAGCCGTCACAGCAGCGGCGTTCGCCGCTTTATTAATTCTCTGCATCTGTTCCTCACTTCGAAAGCCACCAATTGTCAAAACAACAGCAGTAGCCCCAACCAGAAACTCTTCATCCCAGTTTGCATAGAATACATCTCCTGCATTGAGAATAGTCTTACAAACAGTTTCTCAAGTTAAAGAGTGCATGTTCCACCCACAATCTTCATATCTATTCAATCATTTGTATGACAGGATATTCTGGAAACCAATTTATGCATTGAGATCCCATTATATTGTCTTATGAGGACTTTTCCATATTTATCAATTAGCATCTGGTTCACGGGCTAATGCCCCTAGTTGCCTAATCAATTGAAGAAGTCTTGCAATATTCATCATTTCATCAAGGCCTTCAAGGGAGTTATATTAGCAGTAGGCCAGCCAGATAGCTTGTTATGCCGATCTGAACAACATAACAAATAGAGAAGAGGCCCCCATGGAGATTACTAGGAGAACTTAGCAAAAGCGAGAAACGTGTGTGTGACCCCTGTAACTTGATCCACCCAAGAACCTGGATAAGATGGATGTCCTGACCTGCGGTATAAATTAAAGAATGGTTTATGATAAACAGCCTTCCGAGGTATAAGGTTACCAGGTCCTCTTGAAGAATAAGCAAATGACTGAAAATAACATCAATTAGCATGATATGGGTTCACACATCAATAGTAATTAAAAACAAACTACCTATTTAGGCTGACGACCTCTATGCCCTTGGATACAGCAGCTTTGCAGATGGCAGAACCCACAAACCATTGCACCACAATCTATGAATAAAAATCAGTCCTTTGATTACGACTGCCTATGAGATACAGAAACTTAAGTTAATCACGTTTAAACAGAATGGACGTGTTGGGTAAGGTTCAGACCCTTTCTGTCTCCACATCAACCTCAACATCACTAGGAGCACCAACATGCTTCTGCATAGCTACAATTTATTCTAAACATGTAAAACCTGCCAAAATTTAGAGACAATGTCAGAAGATTCCATTTGGCTGATAGCAAATAGTAAAAAACAAGCCATTCAGCCCAGAACAAGCATCATGCTGACAGCATTTATCGGAACACATGGCGACATGTAAACAATGTTCTTTTTGAGGGAGTGTAAGAAATCTTGTTGTTCTAAACTTGTGATGGCTGACTGCAGCAGCATAACAGCTAGCCATTATCTCTACACTACTTGTTGCCGTATATTATTTTTCTAAGTTTGAAATGATTCATAATCATCAACTGATCAAGCAAAAAGGGACAAAAGCATCTCAATGGCGATAAACCTATATGATCTCAGATTTCGTAAATAACAATGGCTCTGACACTTAAAAGAAGCAACGTTATACTCTAGGACTTGACAGTTTGCTGGGGAAAGTGAAGTAAACAATGCAGTAGCTCAACATGTAAACTCAAAAGACATTTACAGTCCATGTGATTAAACTGCAGGTTTAATAAGCAAATCAGCAAGGCAGTGCCCACTCCTTACCGAGTTCACATCTTAAAATTATAAATAAGTTCAAACTTGCGAAGTGACCCTATCAGAGGCCAAGTTAATTACCTAATATCACTCCCACAATTCAAGAACGTCCTCTGGCAACCCCTATGCCTGCCATCTAAATGAATTGCATAAAGCTTACTCTCATGACCTGATCATCCTGGACTTCACCTTACTAGCTAAATGATTTTGCAGGGAAACCCATCACAATTTCTTCCATCACGAGTTTGCAGTTCTAAGAAATCAGAGTTGCAAAATAACCAAACCCAACTATTTTTGTTAACGAATCAAGGAACAACACAGGAACCATCAGGCTTGCCATTGAGTTAGCCCGAAATGACCAGACTCACGCAGCAACTATAAACGATTATCCTTCCCCCTCCCAATCCCCCCTGGGGGGGATCACATCACCAAACCGGGAACGATCTTTCCGCAGGTTCCGTAAAACTAGTGAAGGATCACGTATTGCACTAGAAGCACCGGACGACTGCTTCTCGGCGCCATCAAAACAACTTGTAGGAACCATCCAACAAACGCTTTCTGTTCTTAACCAAAGATAGCAATCCATAAGAGAAGCGGAATTCAATCTGAACCTGAAGGAACCAGAACCGCGAGCTTTCAGGCGGTCCGGAAAGGAGCTGAGGCGACAAGGAAAAGAATCCCGGGCGGACGGAGATAGTGGCCAGGAGATGGCGGCGTCGTCACATAGAAATTGGTTTTGGGTTCCGACATATATTGAAAGGAGGAAGGGAAGTTGAAAGTTTTGGGTTCCGTCCGACTCCCGAGCTTGCACTCAAGCCACTCGGGTTGTCGCCTTCTAGCAGACAGGCATGCCTGTCTGCGCCAATTTCCCGCACGACCAGACCCTGAGATTCACCGCCATTTGAACTCTTTCCGTATTTTGTCCGACAGAAAACGCCTTGATTTCGGCCATAACTTGGGTTGGCTCCGGATTCCAAGGCCCGTTCAAAGGTTTCGGAGTTCGGCCCGTACCAGCCCACTGGTGGCGACCCAACTCACTGGTCCGGCTCATCGCTTCGTCCGTCTGGTTGACTTGACCCTACTGGGAAGGGAAGGGAAGGGAAGGCACCCAAGTTCCCAAGCAGAAACTGTTGTTGCATTCGGCTCAGCGAAGATGGCGAGATCGACGGGGGAAGACGCCCAAGCCCTTCTCCGATCCCTCCGTTCGGCTTACGCCGCCACCCCAAAGAACCTCAAGGTTTAAATTTGTTTTTAAGTGCTCGATTCTGGGGGCGGGTGAACTGATCCGGGTCTTTGTTCGTCCAAAATTTGCAGATCATCGATTTGTACGTGGCGTTTGCTGTCTCCACTGCCTTGATTCAGGTGAGGTGTCGGGGCTGTTGGTCTGTTGCTTGATTCCTGGTGGTCTTTTTTTTGAGGGGATAATGCAATGGGATTGTCTGGGTATCGATGGCTATTAGTGGTTGGGTGTGATTATTGAGATTAGATTGACTCGAGGTCCTTGTGTGTGAAATGTAATGTCATATGGATCTATTTTCATGCATCTCTGGCCAAAATTTCCCTCCTTTTGATTTGATAGCTTTGACTCTATGAACATCAATCTAGTTTGTATGTGCATCCGGCGATGATGTTGTTGTCCCTCCAGCTTTCGGTTACCCGGAGCAATGGTATTTGGTTAACAAATTGTTCCCTATGAATTTTCCAATGGGTTTTCCCTTACTATTCAGTGATGTCTACAGCTAGACAGAAAAAAGATCTTCTTTTGGCATTGGCGCTGAGGTGATTGTAATAATCGCCGGAACTTGGACTCGGGTTTTTTTTATCAAATTGACAATGCTGCAATTGTTGGTGTTCTAGTATCATTTTGCTTTGATGCCCATGGTTTTCTATGGATGGGTCTGTCGTAAAAGCAGTTCATAGGTGTTAAGGGTAGTGATGCCCTAAAAGAATGATTCTTTGAACAGATACATTAAACAAATGGACATGTGTTTGCTCAGTTATGGCTTTTCCCTTTGATTTTTGTTCCCGCCAATTTCCCCTTCCACCAGGTTGTTTACATGGCTCTGGTGGGATCATTTCCTTTCAACTCCTTCCTGTCTGGTGTTCTTTCATGTGTTGGCACAGCTGTGCTTGCGGGTAAGCGAGCATTGTTACCTGTCTTTCTTGAAATTCCATCATATGTTCTTCGCCTCAAGGCTACCCCCTTTCATTGCCGACAGTTTGCCTCCGTATCCAGTTGAACAAGGACAACAAAGAATTCAAGGTGAGATCCTTCACCTACTTGTCCAGTTTCCCTCAACAGCACTTCTGATTGGGCACTTCATCCTCTTCTCTCTCATGTGTGCTTTCGGTAGTCTGAAGCTTCTTTCCTGTGGTTTGCAGGATTTGGCGCCAGAACGTGCATTTGCGGATTTTGTGCTCTGCAACTTGGTACTGCATCTAGTGATCATGAATTTCCTTGGTTAAAAAATCAACACCAACGGGAGACTTCATCCCAACTTCATATGTGCCCGGCAGCTCGGCATCATCCCTTATTCCTTTTAACCTTCGATGTTTAAAGGTTCTCGAGGATACCTAGCTTTATACTTATTGTGGACATCGGGGATAAGTTTAAACTGGCTACACAACATCTTTGTACGGTTTTGGTTGGTTAAATTGCTTGGAAGGTTTACATTGCACCTATATCTTTTTAAATTAACTGATGAGGAGAAAAAATCAACTGGCAAATCGATTGAGTGGAAGGTTCTGACTGACTACTATTGGAGAATTAATGTTAAGAGTATATGTTAGGATGCATATCCTTGTCATTTACTGTTTCCTTCCCGTTCAATTGCTCATCTCGGGTCAGTTCACCGTGAAGTGAAGTCGCTGAATGTCACCTTCCTGACTTGCCTCTTGGCCGTCACCGTGACCCTGTGCATTCTCGCATTGCTCATGATCAAGTGGTCGGGTATCGTGCCTGGGAAGTGGTGGTGAAACGAGCAATTATGGGTGATTGATCGGTGGAAAGAGCGCTGCTCCCGCTGTTGTGTTCCAGGGGTCTACAAAAGGTCATTTGCCAGCATTATTTCTACAATATACAGCGTCATAACCCAGTGGAGCAAACTGATGGGCGGCGTGTAATGGAACTGATGGGGAAGAGAGGGAGGACTCCTACTATCGGCTACGCCTGGTCCGGTCTCATAGCAATCTCCACTCCCCTACTCCGTGTCAGGAGCCGGAGCATCGTTCTGACTTTAGTAGCGTCTTAGAGCTGCTCTTGAATCAGTTGTATTAACGATGCTCTCCTTATCCTCGATAAACTTGTTCATTCGATCCGACAACCTCAATCGATTCTAGGTCCCGCAGACGTTGATGCAGCTAGTTCGTGTCACTCGGTCATTCAATTGCAATGGAATGGGATCATTCCCCAGAATTTGTGCCCGGAGATCCATTCCCCGCGCCCTATGTTCTTTTATTGCGACCAGAATCGAACCACTCCGTACCATGAACCAGTGTCCGAAGCAGGTGTTTAAGTTTCAGTACACTCTTCGGACAAAAGCCTAAAGTTCATTGACAACTCGCCTCAGTTAAAAAGGGGTTCCCAGTGAAGGTAATCAATCCGTCGGGTTGTTCTTGGCGTTATTCAAATTTTTTACATCTCGCTTTTTTCGAGGCAAAGCAACGAATGCCTCTAGCTTTTCAGACCAAACCCATTTCCACGTAAAAAAAAATGTTTACCAAAGAAGGTAAGCAATTAAATTAATTCGAGAGGATCGATGTTTATTTACGAATAAGGTTGGAAGTGGTCCCTCCCTGTCCACTTTTACTTTTGCTGGATTAGCTGTAAGAAGATAAGCTTGTAATAATGCCACATCCAAATACGACGTATCTTTTGGCTCCGTTCCCCCCTTTTTTAAATTGTTTTTTGGGATTCCGAATCAAGTTGATCGACACTAATTTCGGCTCTTATCCACCCTCCTTCCCATGTCACGTCCACATAGTTAGCCACAAATGTCCATCCAATTTGATTAAATATATCGCCCGACTTATGGGCTATAGATAATGAATGACTCCTACTTATTGCGTTAATAACAAATAATAATAATAATAATAATAATAATAATAAGAGAACCCAAAAAATGACCATTTACATCCCCCGCGAGGAGTCCGACAACGTAGTCACCGGTCGAATTGGTTATTGTCCGACCCCGATCCCACCGCGTACTGTCCCTTTCTCCTCGGACGGCGCTTGCGGCTCCCCCCGAACTTCACCCGCCCAGTGACGTCCATCCTCACCCTCTCAGTGGGCACGTTCATGCACTCCGGTGGCGGCTCGGGGTACCTCAACGTGTCGTAGCAGTACGAGTAGTACATGTAGGTCTCGCGGAACCGTCGCATGGATCGGCGGCGGCCTTCCGTGAGGACGGAATAGTCCTTCGACTCGACCTCGGCTGCCCTCTGGTCGCAGTTCTCCGACGGGGACTCCCGGATGGGGTCGGCCTTGCAGCCGTCGAGTACGAAATCCTTGAACTCGGCTACGAACGGCGCGTACTTGTAGTTAACCTTATACTTGCCGCCGCTGGTAGCCCAGTCGGACGCATCCCATATGGTGGCGTAGAGGGACATGGGCTTCGACGGGTAGTCCCCGCCCATGGCATCGCTACGAACCACTTCTCGGATAGGGACTTCATCCACGTAAAATCTGCGCCCACCATAATAAATAAGAATTCCCATAGTTAGCTGAAGAATGCAAACAATAATCGAAAAGGCGTACGTTTACGAGGTTCGGAAGATGAAGTCGATGAAAATCAATGTATGAATTACAAGGCAAAGTCAGACCACGACCTTAAAATCCAAAGGGCGAGGAATCGTCATTCATTCAATTACTATTCGTGTGATAGTCTAGAAGACGCGTGAGTGTGATCTCACCCTAATAAACCAAGTCTTAATCGGCAACTACAGACGTCGAATCGACTCTTCGACACACGCACACACGGCAGTTTTCATTTTCTTTGCAACAGAACTGATGTAATAATGAAAAAGATGACGAAAAAGGCAAAAAGCGTGTGTGTGGAGAAGGAGATGGGTGGGATCTCACGGACATGATGGTGTTGGGTGTCCAAAGTATGCTGTAACGATGGAAATCCTTGGTGGGATCGAACCACAGGGTGTAACGCTCCTCGCGGCCGCGGTGTACGCTCCCGTTGCCGTAAACGTTCGTCTGGAACCTCCACGGCTTCCCTCTTACGTTCCCCAGGAACTCTATGTCGAGCTCGTCGTGCGTCCTCGGGAACACGTCCCCGTTCGACATCTGCGTGGGGCCAAAACATCATCAAAATATTAAATTCGTCATCGACTACTTTAACAAGCAGATGATTGTTGAGGGGTGGTCGTGTGAGCATGTGATTTGCGGCGGGATTCACGCGTTGGGGTTGCTCTCTCGCACTGGGTCAAACTCAAACCAATGGAAAAGTATGGTTTATTCAACTTACGTAGAAGGCGACCACGACACCGGCCGTGTAAGCGGACGGCAGCTTGATCTTTGCGCTGAAGAATCCGTGCTCGTACATGTCCGAGGTAATGAATCCAGAACCTGCGGGAAAATCATCGTAACCCAGTAACTAATCCGTCGACTGCTCCATCTAAAGATAAACTCAAAATCAGCCGTGGCCGGAAGATGGAGAGGAACGTACCGGTGAAGCGGTCGAGGAGGATGCGGGCGTTCCCGTCGTCAGGACGGACGAGATTTCCATCTCCGAATAAAGGCTTGAACCCGTCGCCGAAGGAGAGGGTGTTGATGTCCTTGAAGGCGAGCACATCAGAGGGCTGGCAGAGGAACAGGACCGCCAATAGGAAGAGGAAGAGATACTCGTAGCATCTGTAACCGGACGAAGATGGAGTAGGAAGATCGCCCATCTCTAACTTGATGAACTCAATTCTTTCCTAGGCTGTTATTACAGCGCGCGTGTGTTGGTTGGCGTTCCGCCTTTATATAACACGTACGACGACGAGGAAGAAGAAGAAGAAGAAGAAGAAGAAGAGACTCCAAAACTTTGAAAAAGGGCTGGCTGGCCCCACACCCTCCTCTACCAAAATTTGCTTTCCACACAAAAATAATCGCGATCATAAATAACAGCTGGCCAAAGATTGGAATTTTCGGGAAACGGGGGGATTTTAGTCTTGTTCGAACAACTCGGGGGTGAATTGATTCTTGATTATGATGAGAAGATATCCCTTTTCGGGAATCACACGTTTTTCTTTATTATTATGTTATCATTTATCGGACGATAATATCATCAGTTTTGGACCAAACCGGGGTAGTCGTCTAGTCATATGATACATGATATGGTAATTCAACCACAGGGGAACACCGAGAGCACAGACAATTCGGGAAATTGACAGTATTTGACAGTATTGTATTGGTCGTATGAAGAAGAAGAAGAAGATGATGATGATGTTGTAGTTGCATAGAGCATGGGAATATTTCATCCTTAACTTAATGCATCTTTTTTGGTTTCACGTTACCAACCCCCGTTGACAATTGTAATAAAAATAAATGCTTATACGTCGGGAGGAGACAACTAAGATCGACCGAGACAAAAAAGGAAAAAAAAAGGAATCCATCCGCCATACATTAGGTGTGACACAGACAACATAGGACGTGCAATTATTACTTGGATTGTTGGGTTTTATATACGTAGAACTGGATCGTCTCATCTCATCCTCCTCCTCCTCAAAACGAGAGTGGTCGCGTAGTAGTGGCGATATGCAAGTAGTTATATTAAGAATTCGCATCATACACAATGGACAGACAACTCAGCTTCCTCGATCCCTCGGTCAAACCACGTGTCCCGGAGGTGTTAATTTCGAGAATTAGTGCAGACTCTCAGTCTCTTGTGTTGCTGCTGCTTCTGGGATTAGGCAATGCTAAAGAATGATCATTTTATGGTAAGTGGATGTGATTAAATCATTAATGAATAATGGGTAAATGATTTCAACTATTGGCTGGCTGGATAAGTGATGAATGTACAATTTTTTTTTTTTTTACAGTTGTAAAACAATGGCATGAGCCTGAATGATGATGATGATGGTGGAAGGTTGGATGTTATTGCCAGCTCCCTTTTTTTTGTGGGTTGTTCCCTCACTTGCCATAAAGATAATACATGGTGGAAGATTGGCCTAAATTCAGCATTCGGAACCACTCCCTTTTTTGGGGTTTATTATTTCGTTTATAGAGTTGGGTCAATTCATGAAGGAAAGGGTATTGAATTTTGAAGAGAACATGAGCAAATTCCAGCTAATGAGATGTGAAATGGGTTTGAGTAACTAATTATTAGGTGAAAAAGAGGCGAGTGGTAGTAGTAATAATAACTCAAGGTGTAGTGAGGAATAAGCAAATGAGTTGGTGGGGGCATTTGGATTTTTATTTAATTTGGAGCAAGGGGTTGACCAAAGATGGGGAATTGGGGGGTTTTAATAATATTGCAAAAGTGAGTCATACAAATGATAGTGCGATGATGATGATGTTGATGAGGAGGAGGAGGAGGAGGGTTTGGTTTTGGGTTTTTTGGTGTAAGAAAAAGAAGTTGATTTGGGATGGGATTATTCGTAATAGAGATTATGTTTTGGTTAAAAGCTAGGTGGAACAGTTGGCAGCCATCCATCCTCTCTAATTAATATATTAATAAGAATTTTTGTTGACGGTGTGTGTTAGGTTATGATTTAAAATTTCAGTGATTTAGCATTTAACACGAAAATTGTGTTTTTAACATGTCCAGGTCTAACCTATTTGGGCTTCATCCAAACTCGGGCTTGATGAGATTTCAATATGGCCCATATCACTAAACTGGGCCGACTCTCCTGTCCGGCCCTTATTCACCCTTGAGTCATGTTCAAATATTTAGATTTCATCTAAAGGTGAATAATTAATTAATCATCATTATTATATGAGATTAGATACCCTTTTTGGGAATTTACCGACTCCCACCAACCCCACCACCATGAGATCTTTAGTTACTGATCGGAAGGTCATGCCGCCTTCATAATCGAAATACAGTCATCCCATTTCTTATTCATTCTTACAAAATATTGTCGCAAAGCAATTAATTTCATTCGGTAATGGCAGCAGAACCATTAACTTCTTTCGAGATCATTTTCACATATCCGGATGGATGAATGTTATTAAGTTTTTCGGATGCCTAAACACGTAACGAAAATTTAAATATGACCGTTAATACGCGTGAAAATAACGAACATTTGAATATGACCGTTAATAAACGCGGGAAGGTGCAACCCTCACCGCATAGACGAATACAAGCAAATTTAAAGCGTCCGCGTGCGGAAACAGGCAACTCCGACGTCCTCCGGCGAACAAGGAGGAATGACCGGCCGATGGACTTGTCTCCCGTTTTGGTTGCGCAATTTTCATTGGTCGACCACAAGAAGCCCAAAACATCCGACACCATTAAAGCACAAGAAGAGAGCCCAAGAAGTCCCAAACTTTAGTTGCCCCAAATATTAATAAACCACGTTGCAAGAGGGACGAGAAGGACACACAAAACAAAGAAGGAAGACACCTCCTCCTCCTCGCCCTTTGGTAAGCAAAAGGGAAGGTGGGAAGCCCGGGGGATTTTGATTTCTTTGTGTCGGGTTTCTTCATACTTTTTTGGGTTACGGACATCATCCTCGTACACTCTCTTACATCACCAACTGTCCGGTGAGGAAGGAAGAAGAGCCCTCCCCCACCCACCCCAAATTCCCTCTCCGTCGATTGATTCATCGAAAGGAAAATGGAAGGAGACGGCAACGGGGGAGGAGACTACAGGGAAGAGGAAGCCCTCCTCCTGAAAGCCCTATCCGAGACCAAATACAAGTCCAGGGACATCCCCTCCGCCCTCAAGTACGCCTGCCGTGCCTTCCGGGTATTCCCTTCCCTTCCCGGGATCCAATCCCTCCTCTCTTCCCTCCGGATCCTCTCCCGCGCCGCCGAGTCCTCCCCTGCCCCCGACTACTATGGGATTCTCCAGCTCGACCCCTTCTCCGACGTGGAATCCGTCCGGAGGCAGTACAAGACCCTCGCCCTCGCCATCCAAACTGATAAAAACCCCAGCTTTGTGAGCCAGGACGCGTTCAAGGCCGTCGGGGAGGCCCTGAGGGTTCTTTCCGACGGCGACGAGAAGGAAAGGTACGATCTTTCGCTTAGGGTGAGGTTGCGGGAGGAAGGTTTAGGGGTGGGAGGGGATGTGGGTCTTGGGAGTGAGGGCAGGTTTTGGAGTAGGTGTGGGGAGTGCGGGAAATTGCATGAGTTTGAGAAGGCTTACATGGGGAAGAAGTTGGTTTGTTCTGGCTGTGGAAAGAGCTTTAAGGCTGTTGGGGTCACTGATGCGGAGGACGGAGTCGATTCGGATAGCATGGAGTCGGACGAGGAGGATCCGGGCATTGCCGTGGAAACTGGCAGTTTGCCGGAAGATCACGACGGTGGCGATGACGTTTCCAAAGTTCCGGATATAATCTATGTGAGGAAAAGAAGGCGCGGTGCTAATAAATCAGGGGAAAGTGGCACGGTCGGGAAGCAAACGGGTGCAGATTCGGGAGTTACTGTAGTTGGAGCCAAGAAGGTTAAAAGGGAGGGAACTCGTGCGAGTGTTGGTTCTGATAAGGGGATTAAGGCAGGATTGGAGACTGATGAGGAGGAGGAAGAGGAGGAAAGGTTCTGGGGTTTGAAGTTAAAGTATGGGTTTAAGAAGGGGAAGACGGTGGAGACGTCGGGTGGCTCGGTGTCAGACCCAGAAGATAGCGTTGAGGAGGACGGGCGGAAGAATTATGAAA
Source organism: Melastoma dodecandrum (assembly GCA_029817715.1). Lineage (NCBI taxonomy): Eukaryota > Viridiplantae > Streptophyta > Magnoliopsida > Myrtales > Melastomataceae > Melastoma > Melastoma dodecandrum. Next base: position 74,687 of record JARUPY010000565.1, on the reverse strand, counting down.
AGGAGGTGAGAAGTCATGTTGTTAGTGGGCTTAAAGTCCGATCAAGAAATGCGAGGAGGAAGGCGAAACCAGGTAAGAAGCATAATGTGAAAGATGTGGAGGTGAAGAAAACAGTGGTTGTTATGGGTTTAAGATATATGACGGAGGAGGATAGACTGCGGCTTGGCAGATTCGGTGATAAGGGGCACAGTGAGGTACATCAGAGTCCAAAGGCAGATGTTGTTAGTGGTAGTAATGAATGGGGTGGAAGTAGACGAAGGAGCCTGAGGGTCATGGTGAAATCGGCTGAAGAATCAGCGCTTGTATTGTATAAGAAAAGCAATGCATCTGGAGAAGAGGCGATGACCCTGGCAGAGATGCAATCTAGACTGATCGAAAAGCTGAGTGGAGACCGACGAAGAACTAGCAACCAGAAGAAGAAGATGGAGAAGGAAAAGGGTATGGAGAAAGCGGGACCGAATCAAGCATATGGAGCAGATGGGAATGAAGATGAGAGGGTGGCGGAGCAAATGAGAGAGGATGGGGTGAAGGAACTGCGGAATGATGAGAAAGATTCAGTTAATGAAAATGAATCTGTGAAGGATGACAAGGGGGAGACTGATAAGGAAGAAGAGGAACCGATATGCGGGGAAGAAGAGAAGGAGACTGCAAAGATGAGCGACAAAGAGGATGACGGTGATAAGCAGCCGAATCAAGAAAATGAGAATGAAGAAGACGAAAGGGAAATGAGGGTTGTGCTACTGGAAAGCAAACAATGCGAGGATGAGAAAGGCGAAGGGGAAGATCAAGTGGGTGCAACTGCTACTGTGCCGATAAACGCGGATGGCACTGCGGACCATGGAACGTGGGGGAATGGGGATGAAGTTGAGGAGACGACGACCGATACTAGATGGGCGAAGAGGATCCGGTGTTATGAAACCAAGAGACGTGCACTGTTGAAAAGGAACAAGGACTTGGGAGCTGAGATTCTCGAAACTGGTCCGCCAGATCACCAATCTGGCTCAGCTATCATAGAGATGCCTATTGTGACAAAAAGCAGGAGTCTGAGGCTCACAACGAGCTCAAATTCCGACTTCTACAATTTCAATAAGGATAGAGGGGAGAGGAACTTTAAAACGGGACAAGTTTGGGCTATCTATGACGAGTTCGGTCTGCCAAGGCAGTATGGTTTGATTGACGAAGTCATGAGCATAAATCCATTCGCCGTGGGTTTGAAATTGTTAGCGAAACAGGATATGAATGGGCAGGATCCAGCAGCCCCTTGTTCTGCATGTGGAAGATTCAAGGAGACAACCACGACTACTGTCGAATTGCTTGGCATTTTCTCACATGAAGTCGATGGTGATAAAGTTGCTAGGGAAACGTACGACATCTTTCCCAAGAAAGATTCGGTGTGGGCGATCTATGGGGGTGGCCTAAAGAACGAGCGCTATGACATCGTCGTCTGCTTAACCTCATACATTGACATGTTTGGGTTGAGCCTGGCTTACCTCGAGAAAGTGGACGGGTTCAGGACAGTGTACAAGAGGAAAGAGTTCGGATGGCATGCGGTGAGATGGCTCGGGAAGGAAGAGGTCTCTCTCTTATCACATCAGGTTCCGGCGAGGAGGCTATCGCACGAGGACGGTTCCGATTTCGAAGAGGATTGCTGGGTGCTGGATCCAGCTTCTATCCCTCCCTCACCAGTGGTTTAGGAAGACATGGCTTAAGACAGTGCGAAGAGAGGGGGAGACAGTTCTTGTTCCGAATACCTGTTTTAACCTTTGATTTTCTTTTCCTAGTGGGATGTCAAATTAAACTTTTGCCCTGGTCGATGGCATGAGCTCATAGCCAGATAGGGCTGGACATACATTTTTTTTTTCTCTTTATATCTGTTGGTTAGATTATGGTAAGAAAGGTTGTGGCCCTGTTATAGAGATAGGAGTCTGTAATTTCTCTGATCTGACTTACTCTCTTTTTACCCTTTTCGAAGAACTTCTGCCTTTACATTCCTTTTACCTTGTCTCCCTTTGTTTGCTCAATTGGGTTTCTCTGTAATTTGTCATAAAATTGTCAGGCTCAGCATCCGACATCACAACTACGTTTGTCTGGGTCCGTACAGGTTTAGTTAAGGATGTCTGAATTCGGACAAGGCTTGTCTATGGGATTGTCCTTGAGGAAGCAAAATAAAAAAGAGAATTTCATTGACTGTCGTTTCTTCCACTGCACCGCCAACATCAGTGCGACTGCTGTGCTGCTTTGCTTCCTTGGTTGCCTCTGCAGTCAAAGTCAAGAACAGATGTGACTCGCTGCTTGCACCCCACAAGACGAAACAACTGCTTCTTACCTATCGTGCTGCGCCTCAATGAAAAGTCACCCATTTACTTACCAAGAAGCCGAACGCTTCTTCCTCCATCTCCTCCACAAATCTCCATGCCCTTCGCGTCCCCACGTCAGCCAACTCCACCGGTTCCTCTTCCGCCACTGCATCTACGTCTCCAACCTCATCCTCTCACGTTTCGCCGCCTGTTTTAGCGGTAACGTCGATGGAATCCCTTATGCTTGTCATATCTTCAACCTTGCCTGCAACCCAAACGTACTCCTCTTCAATTCCCTCATCAAATTCCATTCTCTCCATCCAGAACATGCTTGCGGCTTGTTTGCCTTCTATGATGTCATGAGAGCCCGCTGTATCCTCCCTGACGAATTCACCTTTACTCCCCTGCTCCAGTCCTGCAATGCAGCCTCCGACGTTTGGGTTGTGCTCATTGGCAGGTAACTGTTGGTGGTTGTCAGTCGTTTAAGGCCGTGTGGATCGGTGGAGTGGAGCTTTATGCTGCATAAGGGGAAACGGCCAACGCCCAAGAGACGTTAAAGGAAATGAACGGAAGGGATTCTGCGGTGGTTTGCAACATACTCGTCAATGGATTTTTGAAGGCGGGGGATGTGGACACGGGTTTGGGTTTCTTCAGGGGAATGGGAAATCAGAATGGTGTCTCTAGGAATTGAGTTATATCTTGCTTGGGGAAATCCAGCCGGTGCAGTGAGGCAATGGATTAGGGGAGAAGAAGGGTTTAGCATGGATGAGGCGACCGTGGTTAGCATATTTCCAGATTTTGCGAAGTTGGGCGATGTTGCCATTGTGCCTGGGTGGAGTACAGAAAAGGAAGGGATTCTGAAGGAGTTCCAAACTGCTAGAAACGATGTCATTGATTTTTACTGCAACAGCGGGAACGTGGAGAAGGCATTCAAGTTCTTCAGGAGCATGAGCGAGCCAAATGAGGCGACTTGGAATGCCATGTCCATGGGGATGGCTTACAATGGGAAGGAACTCCTAGGTGCTGAGTTGTTCAAGCAGATGGTAAAACAAAGCGTGACTGCTCGAGCTTCTTCGGTGTTTTGACGTGATGCAGTTACACAGGGCTTATCGATACATCTCGAACGTTGTTTGCTTCGATGAGGAGTCGAGCCCAAGATCGAGCATTACAGTTGTATGTTGGACTTATTGCGACATACTGGTTGCATTAGAGAGGCTTTTGATATAATAAGGGAGATGCCAATGAAGGCGAATTCCATGATGTGGGGCTAAGTGCTGAGCGCCTGCAGAACACACGGGGAAGTATGTGCTGCTGTCGTATTTGTATGCAGAAATCGGTCGGTGGGATGTGGCTGACATCGTCAGGGAATCAATGAGAGAAAACAGCATATGGAAGGAACCCGGCAGCAGTGCCGTCTGTTCGCAGATGTCAAGCAGCTCTCCAGATCTGCGAAGACGCTTCGAAGCCGGGCACAATTTCTGGAAGCTGCACTTAACTTGATGAATGTATCTTCCGAAGCTTTTTAAAGATTCGCAAACCTTCTGGCCAGGATGAATTTCGTGTCATGGTTCGTTTATCTCGTGACCCTCAATAGTAAAGAGACTATATAACCCAAAAATAAAAATAAAAAATTCAAACCATACTTTCTAATTGACTTTTTGGGAAGTATATCTAAGCAATTAATTCTATCATCCCCATTCGAATGATTTATGATTCGAACTGTAAACATTCGAATGATTACCGGCAGCGATTGAGTTACCAAACGGGACAATATTTGGGATGATATTGATAATATTTCTCGATGTAACTATACCAAGAATTGGGAGCATACAGAAATTCTGGAAGAGAAGCCTCAATCTCATAAATTAGACACAAAGACCTGTCTTAGGTTGTCTGAATCTATGAACAAGCCGGAATTGAACCATGCCTGATATTTTCCTCGCGCCGCGATGAGCTCCGTCTGTTGGATATGCTGAGATTGTCCTGGCGGGGGTTAATGTGCTCGTCATGGACGCCAATGAAGTGTCCTAAGTCATTACTGTAGAAACATTATCATTTAACCTAAAAGCTTAAACTGTTTGGTGAGGCTTGGTATGGTTCTGGGCCCTCATATAGAAACCTTACCGTTTGACCTAAAAGGGTAAACTGTTATGTGAGTCTTGATTATATATTATATAGTTTAACAAATTACCAAGGCCAAACTGTGTCGCTTTGGTTATACAGGTAAGAGCTCACCAGCGAAGGACGAGTTCCAATAGCGTTTCAGTTTTACAAGATGGATCAACACGGCTTCCTGCACTTGTTCTTGCAGTTTCCACTGCTAGAGGAGTTGTGGAGGCCGCATCGATGGTGGAGGACGGATCAACTGATATCCACCTTGTTCTGGCAGAAGCTCACTTACCTGGCGCAGCAAAGTTCGAAGTCTTAGACAAACTGGGACAAAGGTCGGATGTAGCCGTCGTTAGTAAGTCCCCTTCCGGATACATCAATTTTTGTCATGACGGAGACGACTATTAAGATTCTTACCTGTTTTTCATGTAGTTTTGACGGGCGATGAAGACAAGGATGCGATGCTGGAGGCTTTGAAGAGAGGGGCTTCTTCTATCTCGTGAATCCCATTTCTACCATAATCTTGACGAAGCTGTGGCAATTCGCTTTGGTCAAGAAGAGGGAAGGGTATGCAGCTAGATTATCAGAAAGGAGTGGAGTAGAATTGGCCACAGTGCTGATGGAGAAGGAAGAGAAAAGCCAGGGTAGTTCGGAAGCTGGAAAAATGGATGAAAAGAAAAGGACAGTTGGGAAAAAGGAGAAGGACAAAGAGGGCGATGGGAATGATCCTGAGGCGTCAGAAAGGAGGCCGAAACTTGTGTGGACACTCGAGCTGCACAAGAGGTTCATGAATGCCATGGAAGTGCTCAGACCTGATCGTAAGCCATCTCTTTTGATCGTTAGCCCTCAACGTGCATTCTATAGCCAGCTGACGTTCGCAGTGAATTTCTCCGATTTTTCAGGGGCTCATCCCAAGGGGATTCTTCAACAGATGAACATTCCGGGGCTATGGAAGGAACATATCTCTACCCATTTGCAGGTTCCTTAGCTTAACGTTCATTGAGTACGTAGAATGAATTATTCTTTCGAACTTTACTGAAGGGCACGACACGATCTTGCAGAAGTACAGGATTTACCTGAAAATGTGGAAAAATTAGCAGCTGAAAGGAGCAAATCCTTCGCATATTCGGGGACTGTTGATGCATATCATCTGTTACCAGCTTCGGCCGTGGCAGGAGAAGGTTCTGGATTAATTTCCCCATTATTGGGATCACCATCTACGCGTACTGTGGTGCCGATAATCTGTGGAATTGGCCCATGGCTGGTCCAATCATCTTCTCCATCGGCTGGGGCGACCCAACTCACAGATATTGGAACACCAGCACCTATGCCATATGAGTCAAATTGCTACAATCAGTCATTGCCAACGTACATTCGGGGGCTCAATGGTGGATCACTTCCATCCAGTTACAAACTGCCTGCACCGTTCAGTCATGGTACTTGGATGAGGAGTGACGGCATAACAGGGCTGCCAGGATCGTTCAACTCTGTCCGAGAAACAGATGGGACTCGAGACAGATAGCAATCCTGTCCACTGAGAAAGTTGAGGAGAAGCCGCAGCTGCCATTATTTCCTAGGCAACCCTCCAACCCCTTCTTCAACTAGATATTGCATCATGATCAGCGCCAACAGCTCGGCAGCGGAATCCTTGAATTGTTGCTGGTTATTCTGGTTTTTACTAATCAGACCATTGAATGTCTCCCTTTGCTTGTCCAACAGAAAATCATATTCTATCATCTGTAAATTTATTCTCGAATAAGGCCTCGCCCACGCACAAGAACGGTTTGATCCACTTCACAATGGACTCAACTCTATCCAATAAGACTTTAGCTCGAGAAACACTCAACTAGCCGGACAGACTATTACAAGACCGCAACGAGCTTTGTTCGAAGATCTCCTCATGAACGGAAAGTTGTAACGGGAATCCGCGTGGAACTGCCAGGAACAGGAAAGAAATCGGACTAGCGAAAATGCAGACAAATGGCATTTTTCTCCTATTCCTTTGAGTGTATTAATGCTTGATCAAATATCAAGAGATTGAAATACGTTAGCAATACAAAGCAAATAAGGAGAGTCGATTTCCCATTCTCTGTATCTTGACAACAAAACGAATTTACCAAATTTCTCAGGCCAAGAATAACGATGGACATGCCGTGGTCTAATTTACAAATGTTTTGAAGAATCTTGTCGGAAAAAAAAACATATCCGTAAGAAGGGAGGAAGTAATTTAATGACTCATGGGAGGATAGGATCGATCTTTCCCTGGCATGGAATGATTACCATGTGAATCGTCATCTAATCGTTGAGAGATACAATCAAATAAATATTCATTCCGATACAGAAAACCATAAAGGCAATGCCTTAAAATGATCACTGTCATATAATTAGGAGCCATTTTTCGAAGGTTGTCTGAACTTAGGATAAGCACCGCCATGTCCCGCACGTTCATCGCCGGACGGAACGACAAGAGACCCAGACGAGCTCTTTCTACCTTATACGCTGATATAGTCCCCCCTGGTGTTAATGTGTTGGTCGTGGACATTAATCAAGCATGCCTAGCCGTCACGGAGGCCAAGCTCCTTCGCTTTGGTTATTACGGTAATGCGGGATTATCTCGTGAAAAGGAATCAAAACCCAGTCGATTTCCCGGAAACTTGCTGAGTGCTCTGGTGCGAATGGATCAGGATGTTTTTGTTTCCTCTGTGATTGCAGTAATTACAGCGAGAGGTGTTGAGGAGGCAGCGTCCATCCTAGAGGACAAATCGAACGACGTCCATCTCGTGCTGGCGGAAGCGTATTTCCCTGGAATGGAACGGTTTGAAGCCCTGGAGAAATTGGTGCAGAAGTTCGACGTGGCAGTCGTCAGTGAGTCTCTGTGCCATGTTATTGGATAAATTTGTGTCGTGATTCTTCTAGAAATGTTAATCCTGTCGTGTTGTGCAAGTACTGAGCGACGATGAAGACGACTACGTCATGCTGGAGGCCATTAGCCGTGGGGCGTACTTCTATCTTGTGAAGCCCATCGCAGAATATGACGTGAAAAATCTTTGGCAGTTTGCACTTGCCAAGAAGAGGGAAGAATGGATGGCCAGACGGCTGGTTAAGAGCAAACCGGACGTGACTGCATCAGCAAAGGCATTGAAGAACGATCATATCAGGCAGGGTGAGGGTAACCATGGGGATTCCACTGCCAAGGCCAGCTCTGGAGAACTGCGAGGAAGGAAAAGGGCAATCGAAGAGGAGGAGGAGGAGAGCAGAGAGGGAGATGGCGAAGATTCGTCGGTGGAGAAGCAAAAGAAACCCAAAGTTACGTGGACGAGAACGCTGCATGAGAGGTTCTTGCAAGCCATTAAGGCTCTTGGTCCTGAGAGTAGGCAGTCTTCCCTTTTCTGAACGTTTCTTTGTAGTATTAGCCTTCAATCATTCGACTGGTCTTTGGTGGCTCCGGAATTTCGTCTCACCATTTTTAAGTATTTTCAGAGGCTCATCCAAGGAAGATCCTTCAACACATGAACATTCCTGGACTTAGGAAGGAACACGTTTCAAGCCATTTGCAGGTTTCGACCTTTTCATCCCTTTCAGATTTTGCTAAAAATGCCCAACACCCTTTAGAAAGGCACACTGGGTACCCACTAATCAAATGACGGAGCCGTGCAGTGAGCGAAGAGCTTCATGCTCGATGCCACTGGAGTGGCAACATCTCATTTTTTGGGAATTCGGTTGCTCCCGGGGCCGCCTGATTCTCCACCTTTCATCCGCTAACCGAGTTTTATAATGCTGCTTTTGTAGAAATATAGGCAATTCCTTAGGAAGGGTGAAGAAGAACCCCTACAGAATGAGTCATTTCTCTGCACTGCTATCCCGCTGGCACCTTCATCCGCGGAGGGAATTGGCAGCACTTCGCTGTTTCAATCATCTTCGATGGCTGAGGTTACTAAAATCGGCATAGTCTGCCCGGAGATTAGTAGAGAACCATTTCCAGCTAACTACAGGGCACCCGAGTCATTCAACGATGGTATCGGGATTAAGCATGGCAGGAAGAATTGGCTGCTAGGATTTGACATGGCTGCTGCTTCTGGGAGTGAAGTTTTGTCAGCTGAACCACCGTCATGGGCAGCTCCAGAGGCCAAAGCACAGGATGCGGTCGAATGCAGTGACGATGACATGGAACACGGGATGATGGAAATGGAGGAGCTTGTGAAGTTGCTGGATGATTCCGATGACCCTAACATCAACTAGCTAGAGGGCGAAAAAGACTCTAGTTATGAAGTTGTGTTCATTTTAATTTGGTTTCACCATAATACTTAAAAGAACACATTGAAGCGTGACGGAAGATTACTTTAAGCACTTCATAATCATGAATGAAAAGCACAGAATCATGATTACGACTACCACGCGACTATCAAATCGCTCAAATCCAAGGGCCGAGTCCCTCAAAAATCCGCTGGTCAAGTACTCGTCTGGCATTTCTTCAGCTTTGTTCGTTGACGCTAATTGATCGTTCTATATGGTTGGTCGCTTGCCTTTGCATCATCGCATGCTTAACAATGACGTGAACGAGTGGTTTGGTCAGCATGGTGGGCCTTCGAGATGGCAATATGGTTCTGGAAATCGGACCTGGGACTGGATCCCTCGCTAATGTGCCCATCAATGTCGGTGCCGCTGTTCTTGCCATTAAGATAAGACAAACTCTGCTATCTCGTCCGTCCGACCATCTTGTTATTCCACCAAGGTCAAGACCCGAGTGAAGCTGCAGCCGGCTTAAACATTCTGACCCCGCGTAATGGCTCTTGTATTGCGAACGGAGAGAAATCTTTCCCGGGAAGGGTAAGAGAGTGTCATCAGACCAAGTCCAACTTCCGAAAGGTTGCCGGACGCAAACTGTCACAGAGGTTGTCGTAAAGCTCCTCCCTCCGCAAGGAGCCTAGGCTTATGGTTGTCCCGTTCTCATTCTACTAACATGCTCTTGCTGGGGGACTGGGTGGGTGTGTTCGCGCACGAAAGGGATCACGTCGGAAATATTTGGCAATGGACTCACAGTAGTTATATTGTGGTCGCCAGTAAGAAGATGCACAATTTTATTAAAACTAAATGCAAGTCTTACAATCTTAATAAGTAAAGGAAACGGGGCTTACAGCCATTAAAAACGGAAAACAAGTGCAAGTATTGACAATGGCGTGGAAATCCGTGACGATGGAGAACTTGTGACGAAGGCCCTGCGAGCTCACTCCGTCGGTGGTGGTCGCTGGCGGGAGGTCGTGACGAAGGCCCAACGAGCTCACTTCGTCGGTGGAGTCGCTGGCGGAGGATTGGCGGCGAAGGCCCTACGAGCTCACTTCGTCGGTGGAAGGATAGTTGACCTCTGAGCCGGGTCAGGGCATCTAGTTCCTAAGGTTGACGAACAAACTTCAGAGTTTTGGCTGTGTATGGTCGTGCTTTGTCTTTGGAAACTCCTTTGCTATTTATAGAGAGCTCGTTACGTGTCTAACACGTAACGAGTGGATCTTGTTACAGATCGTGTCATGGATCGTGATTCCTAGTATCGTGGGAGTATCCCAACACCTCCCCATGAGATACGGGATCACGTTTCCTGAAAATTAGAATCGGTTACGATTCTTAACAATCGTGACTTTAGGAATAAATAAATTTATTCCCATCTCGTCGACTTGCTCTGCTTGCCTTTGTTCAGGATAATGTCGACTTGACCCTATAAGTAGACCTAGCTACTATTGGGTCATATTGGTAGTCATATCTTAGTGGTGAGTTGACCTAGTCGACTCTATACATAAATCGTCTTTAGTAACTCCATTGTGGGTCGACTTTATCGTGAGTTATCCCAACCGACCTCGTCATAAGTCGACCTGGATGACTTCGTCATGAGTTAACCCAGTCGACTTCATTATGAGTCGACCTGGGCGACATCGTTCTGAGTTAGCCCAGTCGACGTTGTCATGAGTCGGCCTGGGCGACATCGTTCTGAGTTAGTGTGATGATTCCTGGGCTCTAAGCCCAGGCCCAAAATTATTTACTATGTCAACATAAGCCCCCCTTTTATGCTGGGTTAGCTACGCTGACTTAGCAAAAAATTATACCCTATATAAGGGAGAGTGAGCGTCCTTTTCCCGCCCATCTCCTTACTTGCTCGACACTTCTTCATCTTCTCCAAGAAATTAGAAACCCTCGCTTCCCGGAAAACTCTTCATCTTCCTCTCTTAAAACTCTTCCGATCCTTAAAAAGATGTCGATTTTTAAGGCTTTCGAGGTCCATAATCGGCGTGCGGGGCCAACCGGACCCGTTCCGGTCACAGAGGATCAGGGATCGGGCGTCACCCTCGGACCTATCCTGCCGGAGAGTCTTTTTCCGGGGACAGTGCCGCTCAACTATCTCGTCACCGAGAAGCCCATCCCGATCTGTCATCCCAACTTCGTTGATCCTCTCAACTGGGAAGGTCAGGGATCCTTCCTGTGTTTTCCTTCTTCGTCTAAATCTGAGATGGTGGAATGGCTCGAGATGTGGGAGGAGCACTTCACAGAGAGGTTTAGGAGTCAGAAGATTCTGAGGTTCTTTAGGATGTCCGTGGCAGACAAGAACTGTGATCCTAGAGTCTGCTCGGCTATGCTGCCTTTCTGGAATTCCTCAGTCAATTGCTTCTATTTCCCGGAGGGTCCCATGTCTATTACATTGGCAGATGTGAAGATTTTGGCCAGGTGCAAAGTCAATAGCCTCCCTGTTCGCCAATACTCCCTGGCAGGCGATATTAATCCCAAGGGCGCCCTTCAGTACATGGAGGTGGTAAGCAGGCACCTAAAAATGGCCTCAGCAGGTAAAGAGCCAGATGAGAAGTTGTCGACCGAGTGTTTTGGCGCCCGGGAAGAGGTCGAGTTCCTCAGCACTTGGTTAAGCAAGTTTATCTATTGCTTCCCAGGGAAGAAGGTCAGCCACACTTCTTATCCAGTGGCCAACTTTCTGAGGGAGACCAATGAAGAAATCTCTTGGGGCCCCTTCATTTTGGGTCTTCTTTACCATGATCTGGACAGAGCGACGACTCAGATCAAGCCGTTTCCAAAACATCCAGCAGGAGGATTGCTCTGGTTAGTTCACCTCTGGTCGGCTATGTGGATGCCAGGATTGACTGGGTTCAAGGGCCCTGCTTCGCCCCTCGAGTCGGCCTATTATGGGGAGACCATCTTGGAGCAGTGCTGCCAGCGGAATGATCAATGGCTTATGACATCGGTAACTGGCCACATGAAGCACATCGTCGACTTCGGCAGGGCAGATCGACGCAACTGGGCACCCTTTCCAGGCGGCAAGACATTTGCTCAGGAAATTAAGCTTCAAGCTGCTCGTGGCTTCTGGAATGGGGTATTGACCCGCAGGGACCTACCAGTCATCTTTGACGGCTACCTGACCTTTGAAGCCTATAACCCTCAGCTGTGTGCAAGGCAGTTTGGGTTTATCCAGGGCGTAGCGGTTCCACTTGCTGACCCTACCGGTGGCCTGTGCGGGGATAGGATGAAGAGAATTCCGTGCAAGCCGATCTCCCCGAAGACCCTCGACTTGCTCAATAGCAAGGCGCGGCTCTCCCAGATAGAATTCCCATCTGGTACTTCTGCCTATTTCGCCACGCAATTCTTCACTGTGCTGTGGTCGACTACTTATGAAGAGCTGCGGGCTTTGATGCACTTCTTGGAGGTCTCCAAGGAACCTGATTTTTACATGGGCGACGCACATATCAAAACGAGAGGTAAAGACTTAGCTTTACTTTAAGAGCATTGGGTTCTTAGTATTAATCGCAAGCTTTCTCCTTTTCAGGATCAATGATGCCTCAGGGCTCTGAAAAATCCAAGCCTAAGGCTCTCCTTGCCCCTGCTCCTTCTAGGCTTAAGTCGACTGGCAAGGGGAAAGCTAAGGTAGCGAGCCCCAGGGAAATAGCCGCAGGTGATCCTGCTAAGGCTCGACCTAAAGGCGCTCCGAAGCGCAAGGCGATCGAGGCAGGAGATCTTGAAGACGTGCCTTTATCCCAGAGGAGGAAACTGGTGAAGGTACCAGCCTCAGTGGCGGCCCCTCTTCCCAAGTCGCCGACTACCGTAGCGGCGACTTCTTTTTCGAGGTTGCCAGCAGCGGTGGCCCCAGTGAGTTCATCATCTCCTGCGGTGCCTGCGACCTTAGTGACGGTCGGTATCGCTCGAGGAGCGACTACAGAGGTATGACTCTACTAGTTCTAATTCATCTTGAGCTTCTGTATCTAACCCACACTATATTGCTTAGGGCAAAGCGTCAACCGGAGGTGGTGACCAGCCTACTCCGGTTGTAATCGAGACGGGTGCAACGACCTCAACCGTCGAGGTGAGCTCGACTCCCTGCTAGGATATATTACTCTAGTTCATATATGAACTTTAGTTTTATTACACTCTACTCCAGGAAGAGCAGGCTCTTGAAATCTTGCTACAGCAGGGAACCGCTACGGTTGCAGTCGATCCTTCAATTCGGTCGACGCGAGAGGGGGCACCCCCTCAGTCGATGCAAGAGGAGGAAGAACAGGGCGTTCCTTGTTCTTCAGTCCCCACTCCTGCACCACCAATGGTACGTGTTTTTCTTTCACCCAAGGCGCGGCATTGTTATCGTGGTCCTGACCGCGACCCTTCACAGGTTCGTCCGAAGAGAGTGAAGACGACTGCTGGTCGCAAAAAGGCTCCTACTCCCCCCACTTCTTCGGGTGAAAGTTCTGAGGATTCACTACCTTCAGAGGTAAGTATTCGATTGCATGGAGGTGTTGACTGTTCGGGGATATTGTGTCTTAGCAACATTTCATTTCTTTTTCTGCAGGGTCCTGCTGCAGCGACCTCGCCTGGCGACCCATGGGTGAAGCTTCACCAGGACATTGACGAATTCTGTCAACTTCTACTCGTGGACCCCTTAAGCGTCGATGAGTTTAGGAAGATGCAGAAGCTGCTGAAGGAAATCGAGACATCCCCTCAGGTCACAGACGAAATATTGGGGGCCTGCAAGAGCTTCAGGTCGACGTATTGGACCCGCTGGAGGGATTACTACGCCGACCTGCTCACCTACGACTTGACCGACTCGAAGATTCAGTCGATCAATGAAGCTCGAGGGCAGGCCTCTAAAGCTGCGCAGGATGCCCGCCAACGTTTGGTCGATGTGCAAGAGAAGCTGACCGAGGCAGAGAGACAGATAGAGTTCTACACGAACCTGAAGAACGACCTGACTCGGCAGCTTATGTCGATCAATACTGAAGAGATCGAGGAGCTGGAGGCCAACGCTGAGAAGGATAGAGAAAAGGTCGTCGACCTGTATGCCCAGCGAAACAAGGTGAACGCGAAGCGACGAGCGCGTAAATCCCTTGTCCTCGATTTTAGAGAAGTTGGCGGGTTATGGAGGTTAGACTTGTAATCCAAAGAACAACGTAATTTGATTATTTTTGTTTTACTGAACAAATCAAGTATCTTGTGTCTCGAATGAATTTCTGCCCACTACGCTAAATCCATTCTTCCAAACAGCGTTACTGAAGCCTAGCGCAATTTTCTTAGGAATTAAGCGCTTCCCAAATTAATGGAGTCCTTTGTCTTAGTATTTTATGATGAGCTTCCCAGATAGTCGCGCGGTAGGATTTAAGATATTTACCATTGACCTTCAATGGATGCCTATCCCCTTCTCTGGTCATAAGTCGATACGTATTAGATGAGTATGTCTCGCACACTTCATATGGACCCTCCCAATTAGGAGACCACTTACCCAGGACCTGATCCTTTGATTTAAGAGGTAGGATCATCTTCCATACTAAGTCGCCCACTTCGAAGCGCTTATGGACAACCTTTTTATTATAGTGCCTAGCAATTCTTTGCTTATGTACCTCGAGTCGATCTATTACGTCGAGTCGCTTCTTTTCCAATTCTTCTAAAGCGAGGTACATTGCCTCGTCTTGCAAGTCAGGATGAGCTACCCTGAGCGACTTGTATCGAATTTCAATAGGTAGGACAGCATCTTGCCCATATACCAGTGAAAAAGGGGCTTCTCCTGTGCTGTCTCTCTTGGTGACTCTTAGAGCCCACAAGGTGTCTTGTAATAGTTTGTGCCATTCTCTTGGATTTGCACCAACCATTTTCTGAATGTTATTCTTTATGAGCTTATTAGTAGCTTCAGCTTGTCCATTCGACTGGGGGTAATAAGGTGTCGAATTAGTGATTGAAAAGCTGAACTCAGCAGCGAACTCTCGCACCTTCTCGTTATTGAAAACGATGGCATTGTCTACTACAATATTCTGGGGGATCCCAAATCTATAAATGATGGAAGATCTGAGAAAGTCGATCACCTCTTTGTGGTCAATTTTCTTATATACTTGAGCCTCGACCCACTTAGTGAAGTAGTCGGTGGCGACTAGAATGTAGGCATCGCCTTTACTCGAGTGTGGGTGAATTTCTCCGATTATATCCAGGGCCCAAGTTCTAAATGGCCAAGGTTTAATGACTGGGACTAAATCGGACGCTGGGGCCCTTGTCACCGGACCATGTTTTTGACACTCTTGGCACCCCCTAGCCATTTCTATGCAATTTTTTAGCATTGATGGCCAGTAAAAACCATGTCTTTGGATAGTCCAAGACATTTTGGTGCCAGATTGGTGAGACCCGCATAAACCTTGGTGAGTCTCCAACATAATTGGGGTCGCTTCGTCTAAGTCGACGCATCTTAGTAGGACTCCTTCTTTGGTCTTTCTGTAAAGTACCCCATCTATGAGGGTATAAGACAAAGCCTGAGTCTTAATTCTTTGGCTTGCCTTTTGAGCTGGGTCCGTCAGGAAGTCGATGATGGTCTGTCTCCAATCTTTATCGCTTACCAATATGTCCAATGCGAACAAGTCGCTTTGTGGGACTAAATGAGAAGCTATTTCGGGGACACAATTGTTTCTTCCTCTAGCCTTGTATCCCGAAGCTTTTTGGGCTAAGTCGTTAGCGATGGTGTTTTCCTCCCGGCCTACAAAGAGGAAAGTAATTGTTTCGAACCGCTCGACTAGCCTTCGAGCGACTTGATGATAGGGTGCGAGTTTCTCTTGACATAGAGAGTCGCCATTCATCTGGTTAATAACCAGTTGAGAGTCTCCCATTACTCTGGCTCTCCTGGCTCCCAAGGCTAATAATTCCTTCAAGAGCGTGATCAACGCTTCATATTCAGTCGCATTGTTTGTATGAGTCGCCGACAAATGATATGCTAGGCGAACGTCTTTTCCTAGTGGCGAAAGTATGTGGAGGCCTATTCCTACGCCGGATTTCGCCGAAGATCCATCAAACCAAGCTTGCCAGACATTCTCAAGGGATTCCTCTTGATCGATTGATGTAGATGGATCGTGGTTCACTAAGAAGTCGGCTAAGACCTGTCCTTTCACCGACTGTTGAGGTTTGAAACGCAGATCGTATGCGGATAGGACCAAGCTCCATTTACTAATTCTTCCGGTCAATAGGGGACTTTCGAAAAAGTATTTTATGACTGGAGACTTGGCGATGACATGAACCTCTTGGGATCCGATATAATGTCTCAGCTTCTTAACGGCATAGAAGACTGATAGGCACAACTTTTCCTTAATTGTATAGCGCTTTTCTGTGGCAGTCAGTTGTCTTGACAAATAGTAGACTGCTCTCTCAGTTTTGTCCTCCGCCTCTTGGGCTAACATGGCACCGATGACTGATTCAGTCGCTGCCACGTAAAGCAGATAGGGCTTTCCTGTCCGAGGAGGGGCAAGCACAGGCGGTTTCATTAAGTATTCTTTTAAGCCTTCAAATGCTTTTTGGTGTTCGTCGCTCCACACAAAATTCCCTTTCGCCTTTAGTAAAGTCGAGAACACTTCTGTCCGTCCAGCGACGTCACCAATAAATCGCCTTAGATAATTGACCCTTCCTAAGAAAGCTTGTAACTGCTTCTTGTTACTCGGAGGGTTCAATCTTTGAATGGCGTTCACTTTGTTCTGGTCGACTTCTATGCCACGTTGGTGAACTAGGAACCCTAGGAAATGTCCTGCTCTGACCCCGAAGGCACATTTGAGAGGGTTTAATTTGAGCTGATGCTTTCTCATTTGAATGAAAGCATTTCTAAGGTCATTAACATGTGACTTCTCATCTTGTGACTTGACGACTATATCGTCTATGTATACTTCGACTGTTTTGCTAATCAAAGCATCAAATATAACGTTCATGGCCCGTTGGTAGGTTGCCCCAGCGTTTTTTAGCCCGAATGGCATGACTACCCATTCGAAAATGCCTAAGGGACACCTGAACGCAGTTTTATGGATATCCTCTTCAGCTAGGAAGATTTGGTTATATCCTGAGAAACCATCCATGAAGGACATAATTTGGTGCCCTGCAGTCTTGTCGACTAAGTCGTCTGCGATAGGCATGGGGTACTCATCCTTTGGAGTGGCACGATTCAAGTCTCTGAAGTCGATGCAAACTCTAATCTTACCATTCTTCTTAACGACAGGGACTATACTGGATATCCATTCGGTGTACCTCGATGTCCTTATATATCCGGCTTTAAAGAGTTTCTTGACTTCCTCGAATACTGCTTGAGTGACTTCATGAGTCATTCTCCTCGGCGCCTGCTGAACTGGTTTAAATCCTGTTTTGATTGGTAACTTGTGTTCCACAAGTCGGCGATCTAGGCCAGGCATCTCAGTGTAATCCCAAGCGAAACAATCTTTAAACTCTTCTAGAGTAGCTTTAATAGAATGGAAAAGTTCTTTATTCATTGAGGAACTGATGAAAACAATTCGAGGGCTTGATGCTTCGCCTAAATTGACGCCTACGAGTGAGTCACATGGCATCATCAGTGACTCACGACCCTGGACACCACCTAAATCGGTGTCAACATTATTACATGACCTAGCTTCGAAATTAACGTTGCCTATCTGGCATCCTACTTTCCTAGACATCCTAACATGCTCCCGAAGTCGCTGTAGGATATCAGCGACTGTATGATCTTTCTCCTCACGGTCCATACATCCCTTCGTGCAGGAGTCTATCGGGCTCCAACTCCGTCGCAGTGCTCTCTTGGCTCTTAGGCGCTTCCCCCTTGTTGCCGTTCGGGCTATTGTTTGTCTCGCCTCCAACCTTGGTCGCGACTACCTCCTGGAGGACCTCGTCCATGTCTTTGTCTGCGAAGTCGGGCCCCCATCCTGTTGGCACGATCGGTCCTTCGTCCGGCTTGGGGTGAGAGGTGCCATAGTTTACGATGAAGTCGAACTTCCCAGAAGGTTCGCCTAATGGTCCGACTGTGGGATCTCCCAGCTTGTAGCGCTGGTCCAGAGTAAGGTCCTTGACTGTCTTGCACGTCTCTGCATGCAAAATACCCTTGTCACAACAGGAGTATTCATCAGCCTTAACAATTTCTATTTCGGAGTCGAGCCATAAGATCAACTCCCTATGCAAAGTAGATGGAATCGCGGCGGCCTTATGAAGCCAATCGCGTCCTAAAAGCGCATTAAATGAGGGGGCTATATCGATTACAAAGAAAGCAGTTTCCTGCTCGTGTCTCCCGACGCCTAGGCGCACGGAGCATATGCCCAGGCACTCGGATTTTCTCCCATTAAAGCCACTTACAGCTACGTCGGTCCGCACCAACTCGCTAGGCTTGTATCCAAGTAATCTAAACTTGGCAAGGGGAAGAACATTGACAGTGGCGCCATTGTCTTTTTAGACTCGGCCTACTAAGACACCATCAAAGGTTGCTGAGATGTACAGCGAATGCATATGCTGTTTCATGCGATCTGATGGTTTCCTCAACCAGTGTAGAGGGAAGCCAGAAGGAAACGTAGTGACTTTAGAGTCGAGAGCTTTACCTTCCGGTGTCTCCGACTTGTTGTTGCGGGCGAATTCCGCAGGGAGGGTGAGAGCGTTACAGCTCACAAGGGGCCCTTGTCCTGCATTGAAGTCGCAGGGCTTATCCCCTCGTAGAGGGGTGTAATCGAAGCTCGAGCCTGGGTCTTCCGAGTAGTCAGTGGATTCGACCCGCTCGGATTCTGCGACTTGTTTCCCCGTGGCGTGGTTCTCGCCAACGGGTGGCATCACAGGGGTCATTCTTGGCTTCTTCTGGGCGTGACTTAGACGCCTTTCTTTTCTCTTTTGAGCCCTTATGGAAAGCGTAACCTTCCTTTCTGCCTTCTGCCATTGAGACGAAGGGTTAAGCGCTTTGACAAACCTTGGTTTCTTAGAACCAGAAGGAAGTCGACTTACCTCCACAAACCTCCCGTCGGCTGGGTCATATCCTACCTGCACGGGGTTATCTGCCGGCCTATTCAAAGAGGACTTGTTAGGGTTCGAGTTACCTGAACCCTCAGGACGGACTGCCTTCACCAGCATCTCCCCTTTTGCGGATAAGTCGACGAGCCGCAAGAAGTAGTTAACGCAGCATGCTGTGCAGAGTTGGGTGATGAGTATGCGGTTGTGAGCGATCAACTTGCACTTTTGGCACAGCAGCTTTTCGTCCAGGAATTGGGCGATAGGTGGCCCCTTCCGCAGTTCCTGAGGATCAACTGTTTGCGACGCGTAGCGGGGCCTGCGATTCATGGCCTGCTGAGGTTGGTCCGTTCCCTTATGTTCTTCTACCGGCCTGATCTCCTTGACAGGGGTAGTTCTAGTGTACCCCTGTTTGATGACCCTTTGGCCAGACGAGTCTACAAACTCCAGTCGCCGTGCCAGGCGTTCTGTTCTCCCGGGCGGCTATCTCTCCATTCCCCTTATGACCCTGGGGGCCTCCTCTTCCTCCTCGCAAGGCTAATCGGCGATCTGCGCTAGGAGGGCTTTTGAGGGCGTGAGAAGATCCTTGGGGAGTGTTCAGCGACATTGCTGCTTCCTCGAACGGAGTCAAGTCGTACCACTCCTCTGTCTTGTTGTCCAGCAGGTACTTCTTGAACGTGTGGCACCGATCTGTAGTGTGAGTGTCGTTCAAGTGCCAGTGGCATAGCCACTTCTCCCTTCCTTTGGGCAGAATGAAGACCCCACGCTCAGCCAGTCGCTTCATGAGGGCATTAGCCACCAAAGTCTCGCCGGTTGCTTGTACGTCCTGCGAGGGTACAGCAGAGTCGTTAATAACTTCTAAGAGATTAACCTCAGCGTCAAATATGTCAAACGTATGAATAGCGACTTCATCCCCGAATGGATTATTATCCACCACGGCGACTTCGTCGACCTCGGGAAAACGGAGCTCTTTAGACTCTATTAAATCCTGGATGATATTTCTAAAGGACAAACAGTCTTTGGTAGCATGGGTGAAAGACCCATGCCACTTGCAGTAATTCCTACTCTTTTCCCTCTCTGTCTGAGGGACACGATGGCCAGGCTTAAGTCTAATCCTTTTCCTTTGATGAAGCCAGTCGAATATAGCATCGACTTTATCTGTGTCGAAAGAATACTTTCTTTCTTCGGCGTTCTTTTGGGATGCCTTAGCTTTGGAATTCTTTTTAGTCAGGGGATCGCATATAGTTGACTCCCCCTTGACAAATTCTGCCACGTCGACTTCATAAGTGTCGACTTGGTAGGCTCGAGTCAGGTGGGCTTCCTCTGTAAGGAGCTGATGATACTCAGTAGCCCTCCTTGCTAAGTCATACAGGTCAGCGAAGCACTCGCCCCGCAGCTTTTTCCGGAACGGGATAGTCAACGCATTTAATGCGAGAAGTAATTGATCCTTCTCCGGCATGGGGGGTCTACACCGTAGTAGTGCCTTCCTAAGTCTCATTAGAAACTGCCCTGGGTGCTCTCCGTTAGCCTGCTTAAGGCGCATTACCTCAAACATCGACATGGGGGTGTCCAGTCGAGCAAAGGTCTTAACGAACATAGACTGCATCTGAGTCCACGAGGCTACTGACCCTGGCGGCAAACTCGCATACCACGTGAAGGCATCTCCTGTTAACGAGTTAGGGAAGAGCTTTAGTTTCCAAAAGTCGTTCCCAGCCGCCTCACCAAGTTGGTGAGTGAAGCGAGCGACATGCTCGAGCGGGGTCATTTCATCTTCACCCGAAAAACGAGTAAAGTCGGGCACCTTATACCCTCTAGGTAGAGGAAAATCCCTATCGACATATGCAGGATATGGAGACCTGTACAAACAGGCGTCATCTCGCCGAGCTATCCCGGGGACGACTTGCTCTATGACCTGAGTTTATGGCATCCCTCAAGTCTGGAGGTACACCGTCTACTGGGACCTGCGCTGGAGGTCGAGTCGACCTTATCGGGCTATACGGAGATCTATCCCCCGTTGCCTGATTCGCTGGATTTCTCACGTAAAAAGAAGGCTCCCCTCGAAAGTTTCCACCTCGGGATCCAAGCCCGTAGGGGTCTCCAGGCGCGTCGACCACAGGTTCTTTTCCAGGGCGGTGAGACGGAACAAAATCCTCCCTTAGATCCGTTTCCTCTTGAAAGTCTTCTGCCTCATTCCAATACGCATTCGTCGGGCGATTACGCGAAGAAGAGGGTCGACTAGGGGGAACTAGATTCCCAGGTTCGAACAGAGCATTTGTCCTTATGTCGGATTGCTCAAAAGTCACGTTACGTGGCCCTTGAGTAGCCCGACGAGCGTCTGCCATGAACGTAGACTCCCTAAAGGGGGTTTCTCTCATATGAGGTCTTACTCTTTCCTCGTCGCTCGGGCCAGAAAGACGCCCTATTAGAGTTTGGACATCCATTAGGATGCCCTTCATATCGGTCAAATCCTGACGCACATTCCCCACTTCCTTGTGGAACTCCAGTCTTGAAATAAATTCGGACGGGGTGTGTGAATCGAAGGTGGACTGGTTCGTAGCCGCCTGGCCTCCTAGGACCGGCGCTGGCAAGTCTATTCCCGGAGGAAGTTCTGTCTGGTCTGTAGCCGCCTGGCCTCCTAGGGCCGGTGCTTACAGACTCATTCCCGGAGGAAGTTCTGACTGGTTCTCATCTAAGAGATTCTGAGTGGTACTTCGAGTATTTCTCGGCATGTCTCCCACTGTGGTCGCCAAAAACGTGTTCGCGCACGAAACGGATCACGTCGGAAATATTTGGCAATGGACTCACAGTAGTTATATTGTGGTCGCCAGTAAGAAGATGCACAATTTTATTAAAACTAAATGCAAGTCTTACAATCTTAATAAGTAAAGGAAACGGGGCTTACAGCCATTAAAAACGGAAAACAAGTGCAAGTATTGACAATGGCGTGGAAATCCGTGACGATGGAGAACTTGTGACGAAGGCCCTGCGAGCTCACTCCGTCGGTGGTGGTCGCTGGCGGGAGGTCGTGACGAAGGCCCAACGAGCTCACTTCGTCGGTGGAGTCGCTGGCGGAGGATTGGCGGCGAAGGCCCTACGAGCTCACTTCGTCGGTGGAAGGATAGTTGACCTCTGAGCCGGGTCAGGGCATCTAGTTCCTAAGGTTGACGAACAAACTTCAGAGTTTTGGCTGTGTATGGTCGTGCTTTGTCTTTGGAAACTCCTTTGCTATTTATAGAGAGCTCGTTACGTGTCTAACACGTAACGAGTGGATCTTGTTACAGATCGTGTCATGGATCGTGATTCCTAGTATCGTGGGAGTATCCCAACACCTCCCCATGAGATACGGGATCACGTTTCCTGAAAATTAGAATCGGTTACGATTCTTAACAATCGTGACTTTAGGAATAAATAAATTTATTCCCATCTCGTCGACTTGCTCTGCTTGCCTTTGTTCAGGATAATGTCGACTTGACCCTATAAGTAGACCTAGCTACTATTGGGTCATATTGGTAGTCATATCTTAGTGGTGAGTTGACCTAGTCGACTCTATACATAAATCGTCTTTAGTAACTCCATTGTGGGTCGACTTTATCGTGAGTTATCCCAACCGACCTCGTCATAAGTCGACCTGGATGACTTCGTCATGAGTTAACCCAGTCGACTTCATTATGAGTCGACCTGGGCGACATCGTTCTGAGTTAGCCCAGTCGACGTTGTCATGAGTCGGCCTGGGCAACTTCGTTCTTAGGTAGTGTGATGATTCCTGGGCTCTAAGCCCAGGCCCAAAATTATTTACTATGTCAACAGGGTGGACTGACATTCAGTGATTTCCCAAACAAGCAGAGCCTGGTGGCAGAGGGTGGGCCGAGCTGACCGCAAATACCTGCACGTGCGGTGGGAGCCAGAGAGGGCCAGTTTTTTTGAGTTTCAAAAATGCCTTTGAAGTCAATTCCTTTTGCACCCCCAATGCCCGTTTGACTTTTCCTTCGGTTTTCAATAAATGCAGGATCTTCTTTCTTTTGTACAAAGGGCAGTCGGTTGAATTCAAAATCGAATTAAAAAGAAGAAGACCCTTTTTTTTTTCTTACATGAGTGAATCATTTGGGAATAATGTAATAACAAGCATGGGAAGTCAAAACTCAACACCCCCCCGGATGGGTTTGGGAAAACGAGAGAATGCAAGTGTGTGATGATAGGGAGGAGCATCTCCATCATTTGGTATTAAATTACCAGGGGTCGGCATCTTGTTGCAAAGGAAGAAGGAAAGGGGAAAAGGGTCAGGTCCCCCACCCCCACCACCCCACAAACCCAAACGATCCGATCCCTCCTCTAGAGTCAACATCGCTGGTTTTTAATGTCCAACTTAAATGTTTTTACCCAAAAACAACACCGTACACATTCAATGACAACTATAATTATTTTCATGGGTTTGCGATCGACAACGAGGCTGTAACGTAAGGAAATCGAAGGTAAAAGAAGAAACCTCACTTTATGTACACTCGGATTGGATTGGATCGGATTGGTTTAAGCAGAGGACATTTTTGACTCAGTGCTTAGAGGATGAGCGGAGGACGGAGACAGACCAACAACAACGACTGACACCAACCCTCCCTCCCTCCTAAATTACCGACAACCCTAGTGAGAAAAGAAAGAGAGAGACAGATACAGATGTGATTGTGAGGAAAAGAAAAGGCTTTTTTTTTTCTTTTTTGAAAAAGACCGGCTGTTTGTGGCTGTCTGTCTTCGTCTTCAAACCCCCCACCCCCCCTCTCTTTTGTCCTCTTCTTCTTCTTCTTCTTCTTCTTTTCAGAAAAGCTCCCTTTTTATCTTAATGTCCTCTTATAAAAACACAGCTTTCTGCTTCTTCTTCTTCTTCTTCTTCTTCAGCACATCCCCATACACACGACACTCTCCTGCCAAAGCAATTTCTTACTTCCTCTGTTCCTGACCTGGAACACCGTTGTTGTTCCCTAGTTCAAGAAGAAGAAGAAGAAGAAAAAGAAGGTTGGTGGTTGAAGCCGTTGCTCAGCAGTGATGTCCTAATGATTTTGTTTTTTTTTTGTTTTTGTTTTGTGGGTGGGTTTTGGTCTGCTTGAGTTCGTTCTCATACATTTGACTGGCTTGAATTCCATAACGTTCGCACTCCCATCTTTAACAACTGGACCTTCTGTTTGATCCAATACTTCTCTCCTCTTTAAGCTTGTGTGGAATGGAGTTAAATCTGATTGTAAAAGTGGAAACTTTTGTTCTGCCTTAAGCTTCCCCTGTCTCAAAAGTCTAACGAATAAGAAGTAAAATCTGGGAGGAAGAGGACTCCTCTCGTGGGTCTCGTCTTTGTTTTCTTAACTGCTAGTCGTCTTTTCCTGTGACCATTATGTAAGATTCTTCAGGCTACTCGATGTTGACTTACCAACCATCGCCTTGTTTCTTTCCCCAGATGATCGATTCGCTCATTGTGTGTTTCGATTTGATGATTGCGACCGCGACTGACTGCTTATCGGGTTTGTTTGATCTTCTGCTTCCTCAGGTTGCTATTTGATTTCACTTCCTGCAAATAGCTGGCCTGTTTGTCTGGCGTACGAAGCCACTGGGTTGAGATCCGATTCTTAACCATGGTAGAAGATGCATCGGATGAAGTATCCGATGGGAAGAGCTCGGAGGATTGGTTGAATCATGCTCAGGATCTGGGTCCTGTCGTGCTGCAAAAGGCAAAGGAAGGCGGCAGCTTGCCTTGTCGGTGGAAGACCATAGGTTCGAAGCTTGAGCTGATCCCGTCACGGTTATCTGACTTGTCGAGCCATCCTTGCTTCTCGAGAATCGCCCTTTGCAAGGAGCAGTTGCAGGCGGTTTGCCAAACTTTGGAGGAAGCGGTCAGTCTGGCAGAGTTATGCTCGAAGGAGAAATACGAGGGGAAGCTCCGGATGCAGAGCAATCTCGACTCTTTGATTGGGAAACTGGATTTGAACCTGCGCGATTGCGGGCTTTTGATCAAGACCGGCGTGCTAGGGGATGCGCCTGTGCCCAATACCCCTTCTGACTCTCAGGCATCTGTTCATGGGAATATAAGGGAGTTGCTTGCGAGGCTTCAAATAGGGCATTTGGAGGCGAAGCACAGAGCCCTAGACAATTTGATGGAAATCTTGAGAGAAGATGAAAAGAACGTCTTGGCTGCATTGAATCCCAGCAATATTTTCGCACTGGTGCAGCTTCTCACAGCTACGTCTCTGCACATTCGCGAAAAGACAGTGACCCTAATATGCTCTTTGGCCGAATCCAGGAGTTGTGATGAATGGCTGGTCAGTGAAGGAGTGTTGCCACCTCTTATAAGGCTTCTAGAGTCGGGCAGTTCAATAGCAAAGGAAAAGGCTGGCATTTCTTTGCAGTCTCTGTCCATATCATCGGAGATGTCTCGGGCTATTGTTGGACACAGTGGCGTTCAGCCATTGATCGAAATTTGTCAGACGGGTGATTCTGTTTCCCAGGCTGCCGCTGCTGGTACGCTGAAGAACTTATCCTCTGTGCCGGATGTTAGGCAAACTCTTGCTGAGGAAGGTATCGTTAAAGCGATGATCGATATTCTAGATGATGGGATCCTGCTGGGTAGTAAAGAGTACGCTGCCGAGTGCTTGCAGAATCTCACCTCAAGCAGTGAAAGTTTAAGGAAGATGGTCGTGTTTGAAGATGGTGTAATGAGCCTGCTGGCTTACCTTGATGGTCCCTTACCACAGGAACCAGCCGTCACGGCATTGCACAATTTGGTCTCATCAATTTCAGTCGGAACTCTCATTTCTCTCGGCTTCCTTCCTCGGATGGTCCACGTGCTAAAATCAGGATCGATCGGCGCGCAGCAAGCAGCCGCATCAGCGATTTGCCAGATCTGCACTTCGAGTGAGGTGAAGAAACTGGTTGGAGAAACCGAACTCATCCCCCTGCTGTTAAAACTTCTCGAGTCTAAATCGAGCAGCTGTCGAGAGATCGCCGCTCAGGCAATTTCGAGCTTGATGACCGTCCCACACAACCGCAGAGAAGTCAAGAGGGAAGAGAAGAGCGTGGCCAGCTTGGTCCAGCTACTTGACCCCAGCCCCCAGAACACGGCAAAGAAATACGCCATCGTGTGCCTGGGACATCTTTCGTCGAGCAAAAAGTGCAAGAAGTCGATGATCTCCTATGGGGCGATCGGATACCTGAAGAAGCTGACAGAAATGGACATTCCTGGGGCGAGGAAACTGCTCGAGCGGCTGGAAAGAGGGAAGTTGAGAAGTCTGCTAGGCAGAAAATAGGAAGAGCCTCCTGTAAATTTGTGGTTTCTTTCTTTCTCCTCTCGGTCTTGTTTCATTGCCTGGATGAAACACAGTTTAGCTAATGAATATCTCCAGCTGCTTACTTTCATCCCAACCAGTTTGAGACTGTTCGTAAAGACACACCCTCATCTACCTCAATTAATACACGCTGAGCTTCCCGAGGTGGCTATAACCTACGACAATGCCCGTAGCAGCATGCAAGAAAGGGGAAACATCCGCCATCTTGCGGTTATCCGAGCATCGCTCTGTTTGGAACCAATAACAAACATCCACCACCAGATTTGCTGTAGATACGCCACCTTGTTGAACCTGATATGTAAAAGCCCGAGGAGCATAAGATCAGATTTCCCGGTGAGAGGTGACTCTGCTGATACACATGCTGACATAAACAGAAACACCAGGACTCTGATATCTCATTCTCTTTGCTATCGGAGACGAGTCAAAAACTACGGTAAATGGGCCTGGAATGTGGGTATATTGGGTCGATGGGCCTGGCCCAAAAAAGAGTACCTCCTTTCTTACATTTCCCCTCTAATTCTTCCATTCCTTAGGATGTGTACAAAACTTGTAGAACATCTAAAAAGAACACCCCCGAAATGCACGTGGGACAAGCAACAAGAGGAATGTTACACTTACTAGTCATTCATTCCTCCAAATACGCCTACTTGGGCCTGCTCCAGTTCCCCCCGACTATACAAAGGTCAGAAAAGGAAACCCCCCAAAAAAAAAGGAACTGCTGATGAATGATTTGATTATTCAGTACGTGTTCATCGAATAAGGTGAAGAAGCTCTTTGTTCGATTAGGGCGTGACTCGGATCAAGAGAAAGAAGGTATTTTTTAGCTTGATTGAAACGGAACGGCGTTTGTGGAAAGTGGGTTACATAAATTGATTTTGACATTCTGTACTTATAAGATGTATGTAGCATAGTAGTTAATGTTATTTGAATTATGGTAAAAACCCAATTCAGCTTTCATCAGTTTGGGTCAAAAAGTACATGGGAAGAATGGGGGGTTCACTCGTGGTATTTGAAAGTAAACGTCCTGGCGTGTAAAATAACCATTACAACCATTGGTAGGTAATAAACACGTGTACATTAACTTCGCTTCGGACCATGTAACTAGTCGTCTCAATCGACTAAACAAAATTCTGAACCATGCAATTAGTCTCCATTGAATAGATAGATAAACATCATCCACTTTAATGTTACTTCGACCGAAAGGCTGTTCCATTAAAAATAACCTTCTTCGTTTCATGAACCCAAAATCAGTTTAAAACGTAAATAAATCGAAAAATCCTTAAAAATCAAACCAAAGATGATGGAATCAATCAGTCCGCCAGCCTCCCCTGATCGGCATTGCCTTTTTGAAGCCAATTATTCGTCCATGGATTGAGAGAGAGAGAGAGAGAGAGAGAGAGAGAGAGAGAGATGGACCGATGCTCAAAATTCCCTTTCAAGATTGGGGGTCAGATCAGATCAAAGCCTCCCTCTTCGTTTCACTGTCATATCATCATAAAAAAATTCCCAAATCCATCCCCTCCACTCAGGCTGAAATATTTGTTCTTCCTTCCGCTTCTGACATTTCAAACCGGTTCTCTTTCTCTTTCTCAGCCAGTCATTGTCACATCATAACTCCTCCTCGTCCCTTCACTCTCTCTCTCTCTCTCTCTCTCCCCATATCAATTACCCAAATCCCCAATTCCCCACCATCCAAAAAATGGTTGTCATCTCAACCCTAACACCCACCCCCCCCCCTCAATAATTTCACTAACCCCCTTCTGAATGACACAACCAAAATCTTTGTTCAATCCCTAACACATGCACGTACCACCAATCCCCAACCCTCTATTCAAACAAGACGAGTCCAAGAACACAAAACAAGAAATTCAGACAAGTGTGCTTGATGTGAATTGCCTTCCACCCTCTCCTTCTATCTCTCTTCTCTATCCATCCATCGTGAGACCATAATCAGCGGCAGGCACTCCAATCCCCAATACCAAATCACAACCCAATTCCCCATAAATCTCACTCGGAAAGTTCTATCGTCACCCTTCCATGTTCCCCACGTAAAAATCTCTTCTTCCCCCCCCCCCCCCCCCCCCCCGCCCCCTCTTCCCTGTCCTGTCCACTTCTCCATCTCCATCCTCCTCAAAATTCAGACACTGAAACCATCCTAAACAATCGAAGCCATGTCATACCCATAATTCCTTTTGGTTTCAACTCCCCGAAGTTCCAATCTTTTTCGCTCGATCGTTTCTGGGTTTTTCCTAAAAGGAGGGAGATTTAGGCGGAGGGATGGGAAAACTCTGCCCTCCCCTGTTTCATTACCCGCCTTTCAAGAGCAAGGCGGCCAACCTTTATTACATCATCACCGTCGCTATACTCTGCGCCACTTTCTACGGCATCGGAATCTGGCAACACTCCGGCGGGATATCCCCGGTCGTATCCTCCGTCCGCCTCCCTTACCAGCCATGCACCCCCAACTTCACCGCCTCCCTCAGCTTCGGCACGGCCAAGGACCAGGACTCGGCCTTTGCGGCTTCGAACAACATCGTCACCCTGGATTTCGAGGCCCATCACCCAGCTGATCACTTGATCCCTTCCCCCGAGAGCCAGCTTCACTTCCCTCCCTGTGATGTGAAGTACAGCGAGCACACGCCCTGCGAGGACGTTGCTCGATCGTGGAAGTTCAACAGGGATAGGAATATGTACAGGGAACGTCACTGCCCCACCCAGAACGAGAGGCTACGGTGCAGGATTCCCGCGCCACATGGGTACAAGGTGCCGTTCAGGTGGCCGGAGAGCCGCGACGTGGCGTGGTTCGCCAACGTGCCACACAAGGAGTTGACCGTCGAGAAGAAGAACCAGAACTGGGTCAAATACGAGGGAGACCGGTTCCGCTTTCCCGGAGGAGGCACGATGTTCTCTAACGGAGCCAACGCATACATCGACGACATCGGGAAGATGATCAACCTCCGCGACGGCTCGATCAGGACGGCAATCGATACTGGATGCGGGGTAAGCGATGACCAGTCTCCCTCCTCTGTTCTTACCACGTTCAGCCATTCATGGTTCAAGACCGGACCGGACCGGCCCGGTTTGGGTGATGAACCGGGATCGATGGGCATAAGTTCTTCTTCCAACTTAGAATTATGCATTGTCTGAAAATGGGATCGACCAATTACGTGGAATAGAGTCAATTTAACGTCACTTTCTTGGGGGGGGGGGGGTCGGATCCACATCACCAACCAATTGAAGTTATGATTCTTTGTTTTTGGTAAACTACTTCATTGCATAAGAACATGGATTTAAACCACCCACCCCCTCCTTTTGAAAATTCAACACTTGTGTGGCCTTAGTCAAGATTGAACCGACGGGCCATAATAGCGAAAGGCATTTTGCTGATGGATAATGGAATTTGTAAAAAATGTAAGGTTATGGATTTTTTTAAGCTTTAGGAGGAAAGAATGATTTATTTTTTATCAAGGAAGTCAATTTTGGAGGTGCATAAATTAAGGGGTGATGAGATATCAAGAGTGTATTATGTCACCCATGTGATCCACCACCAACTATTGAATTGGTGAAACAGGGCATTTGGTTATTGACTGGTTGAACTTGATGACATCAATCACTGTGGGCGGATGTACTTTTTGTCTTAAAGGAACTCTTCAGATTTTACTTACTGCCCTTGATACTTTTCTTCTTCTTCTTCTTCTCCTCTTTAGAGACTCCAACAAATACTTCAAGTTGGTGTTTAAAGTTCTTATGATGACATTTTTGTGGAATACATAGCTGGTTCAGTGAACCCAGTTCATCTTTCTTTCGAACTTATCTGACATGCCACCCCGACTGCTTAAGCACTTGAATCTCCGCTATGATTTTTGATTTGCTTGGGCATTGAAAATTGCTTTTTGGCAGATAATGTCGAAGGGCGTTCATTTGCCGAGCCTTGAGATAAGTGAGTATTTGTGTGTAGGTAGCAAGCTGGGGAGCATACCTCTTGTCGAGGAACATCCTGACTATGTCATTCGCGCCCAGGGACTCTCATGAAGCTCAGGTTCAATTCGCCCTCGAGCGCGGAGTTCCGGCATTGATTGGGGTCTTTGCTTCCAAGAGGCTCCCTTACCCTGCAAGAGCCTTTGACATGGCTCATTGCTCCCGCTGTCTCATTCCTTGGGACCAATACGGTAACAATCCCTCTGCTTCCTTAAAGCCTGTTGCACTAAACTTCCTGCTGTCCGAATTTCATACTGGTCGTGTGATTATCAGATGGGGAGTTCTTAATGGAGGTGGACCGGGTTTTGCGTCCTGGGGGTTACTGGATCCTGTCTGGGCCGCCGATCAATTGGGAGGGTCATTGGAAAGGTTGGCAGAGGACAGAAGATGACCTCAAAGCAGAGCAGGATAAGATCGAGGGCATTGCACGCAGCCTTTGCTGGAAGAAACTCAAACAAAGGGGTGACATCGCCATATGGCAGAAGCCGACAAATCATGTCCACTGTAAAGCAAACAGGAAAGTGTTCAAGTTCCCACCATTCTGCGTCGCACGGGATCCCGATCACGCCTGGTAATGTTCATGCCAATTATTATCTCGTCGCTCGGATGTTAAAGGCAGATCAAGAGCTGATAACGACGTTTACTTCCACCAGGTACACCCCTATGGACAGATGCTTAAACCCCCTTCCCAAGGTAGCCGACTACAAGGACGTAGCTGCTGGCGTACTACTGAAGTGGCCGGAACGATTGACATCTGTACCTCCAAGGATAAGTAGTGGTAGTCTGGAGGGAATTTCTGCAGAGGCCTTCAGAGAAGACACGAGGCTCTGGAAGAAGAGAGTTGCGTACTATAAGCTTGTGGACAATCAGCTAGCAGAAAAGGGGAGGTACAGGAACTTGTTGGACATGAATTCTTATCTAGGAGGTTTCGCAGCCGCTATGACGAAAGATCCCGTGTGGGTCATGAACGTTGTCCCCGTCGAGGCTAATGTCAACACACTCGGGGCAATATACGAGAGAGGGCTCATCGGAACCTATCAGAACTGGTATGTTTCTTTCTACACAATAGTCAATATTATCTTTCCAATATCATCAACACTAACGATGCCCATGATGCACGACACGGAATTGCTAGGTGCGAAGCGATGTCTACTTATCCAAGGACTTACGATTTCATCCATGCGGATTCAGTGTTCGCTCTCTACAGCGGCAGGTAAAAACCTCAGTTAACAATCCTTACATTCTCGTGAGGGCTTGTCACTCATCCATCTACGTAGAGGCCTAAACGTCATAACATGATAATTGGCGCAACAGGTGCGACGCCGAGGATATTATTCTGGAGATGGATAGGATATTGAGGCCAGAAGGCAGCGTAATCATCAGGGACGACGTAGACACATTGGTGAAAATCAAGAACATGCTCGACTCGATGCAATACGAAAGCAGGATCGCGGACCATGAACAGGGACCACTCGAGAGACAGAAGATCCTCTGGGCGAAGAAGCAGTATTGGACAGCTCCAGCCCAACACAACCAACAGGAACGAACAAGCACTGCTTCATAGTCCCATTTTCCCTTTAATCACAAGGACTTCTGCAATACTGCTTTTCAATTTTTTGATTAATGTGTCGATAATTCTGGTAAAGTTTCGATCTTTATTCGACACCCAATTTAAGTTTTCTAGGCCATTTGCTAAAACGGGTGGAAGTTACAAAGAAAAGCCTGTTTGGCAAGTAGATGGTCTTAAAGTGGCAAAGACACACATGTAATGGGCTGAGAAGGGTCATCTTTTGACCCTGTTTCAGAATGGGAGGGGTGTTAGTTAGGCACATGAGATTACTTCCAAACTGGAAACCCACTTAGCATTCCCAAATTCTCAGTCAACCCATTTTCTACGATGACCTCCCCCCTCCCCTGCAAATGCTAGCGAAGGGAGGGGGCTTTCTCTTACCAAAAATTATTAAAAGAATAGAGGGCTTTTGGGGTCAATCAATCAAAAGTTGTCCTTTTGTTTTGTGAAGTGGGGCCACGAGTCCTGACCCAAGAGAAGAGATGGGAATGGGACCAAAGGGAAGTGAGTGGTCACATGTAGGTAGAGGAGGAGGAGGAGGAGGGGGGT
The DNA here is from genome assembly GCA_029817715.1 of Melastoma dodecandrum. Lineage (NCBI taxonomy): Eukaryota > Viridiplantae > Streptophyta > Magnoliopsida > Myrtales > Melastomataceae > Melastoma > Melastoma dodecandrum. The sequence goes on along the minus strand of JARUPY010000565.1, from coordinate 42,624 downwards.
GGTGAGATGGTCCATTCTTGATTGTTTTCCCATTCAGACAAAGGGATAGGAAGATGGTAGGAGAGGAGGTTACGGTGTAATGAAACGGAGAGACAGATCGATCCTTGGAAAGACGCGTTGCACTGTCAAATGCCTAACAGGAAAAGGAAGGGGGATGAGGATGCGATTGACTGTGGTGGACCAAGGTTCATGTCAGCTGTTCTTCCAGCAGCTTATTAACACCGGTGGTTGCGACGTCGCCGTTCGTGGATTCGACTAACCCGGATGCATCCGCCTCCACACCAGCACAGCGTTTCGTGGATAGAGGCAGCCTGCTTGTTTGTTTGTTACCCGGATCAAAGCAGGGGAGAAAGGAGGACTATTTTGGTAGTATTTTTTTTTTCTTTGTTGAATATTCTTGCATTCAATTATTTTTTGCTCAGAAGGCTTTCCAATAATTGAATGTTCTTCTCTCCCACACCAACACAACTGATGGGTCAATTAGAGTTTACTGAGATTGAAGAAGAAAAGGTCTTGCATACACACACACACACACGGCGTCATGGGACGTGGCTATCCAGTTTCCTCCCCTCTCTGCCAAGATGTGTCTTCACAATGTTCCCCATAGTTGACCAAATACACCGTCACCGCCCATTCTCTTGACTAATCATCATGGCATTCCATATACAGTTACTTAATATAATATTTTCTCTAAAAGTTCCTAAAATCTAATTTACTCACCACCTTTGCATACCAATTCATTTCTGAGCTGCAAGGTGCCAACAATCTCACTTCTGATTCCATGTCGTATTAGAAAATCTGTAGAGGAAACCCCAGGTACGAACCAGGCGTCCATAGGGTTGACTAAGTTCTCTTCCTGCTGAACTTTTGTTCTCAACCCAATACCCGTGAAGTTTTGTGTATATATATATATTGAAAATCAGATAGCAGCCCATATGAAAGAAGATGAAAAGAGAAGAAGAAACTGGGATTGAAGCTTTTGGGACAGTGGGAAAGAAACTGAGGCAGAAGAAAGCTGCTACCTTATCAGGGGATGGGATGAGACGAGGGAGTCAACCTGCTTGAAAATCTTGTTCCCACCCACCCAACTTTTCTTCACCACAACTTCCTTCTTGGTTTCACATTTTCTTCCCACCCTGGGGAAACCCATTCCTTGCAAATTTCTAATAATAGTTTTCTCAATGATGGTTTGGGTATTATTATTATTATTATTATTATTATGAAGAAGAAGAAGAAGCTAAGCCAAGAAGAACAAACGATCACCATTTTCTTTCTTGTGTTATTTATTCGTCTTCTCTGCTACATTTTGTCACGTCACGTTCATTCGTTTGGACGTAGTCTGATCAAATACATGAATTTCCTTTGTCCATATTAAAGGAAATTGATGAGTATAAATTTGAGGATCACTCGACATGACAAACTGCATATTAAAAATAAATCATTAAAATGTACGAGTAATCCAATCAATTAGTGGATATGTTTAGTATTTCAACGTACCCTAAGATCGATCTCTCTCTTCTCGCCTCCTGCCAATTCTTACAACATTTGGTACAAGTTTTTTTTTTTAATTATTTCATGAATATGAGAATAATTTATTATACTGATTAATTAATATCGTAATTAACTATATATTAGTTATAGAAATACGTTTAATAATAGGAGTGATTACAAAATGCTTAGTTAAATGTATTCAAATGTTAAATTAATAAAAATTTTTAGTATTTTTTACGCTGAACAAAAACACGTTTGCTTGGGGGCAGTACATTATTACCTCGAGGCCTGGAGGCCTTCTTCTTCTCCTTCTGAGGCCTTCTTCTTCTCCTTCTTCCTCCTCTTCCTCTTGCTACAGACCAAACCTACAACCCACGGACAGGTGAGGATAAAATAGAAACAACAAACACCCAGATGTCAATCTTCATCCCCCTCCCCCCCAGAGAGTGAAAACTGAAACCACCCCCATTTTCCTATTTCTTCTCTTTTTAAAGATAGAGAGAGAGAGAGAGAGAGAGGGAGGGAAGTGGTAGAGAGGAGGTCGGAGACATCTTTGGGGGATGACATAATTCCTTTCTACCCTTTGGTCTCCAGCTTCCTCTCCATCCTTAAACCCTCGTTTTCTTCCTACTTCTCTCATCCATTCTCTTTCCTTCTATATTAATAAAGAAAAAAAGTATTCCTTTTTTTTTTGTTTTCTGATTTTGTGGGTCTGAGCTGAACTGCTTTTCAAATCCAGAAAAAGGGTGGGTGCTTTTTGGAAGCCTTTTTCCTGGGTGGGGGTGTGGGCGGTGACAGAGTTAAAAAGGGTTGTTCCTTTCTTCTTCTTCTTCTTCTTCTTCTTCTTCTTTGTTATTTCATGAACTTTGGGGGGTTCCTCGACGCCAGCACCGGCAGCGGCGGCGGCGGCAACGGAAGGATTATGCCAGACCTCCAGTACCTAAATCACGTAAGCAACATGGACAACGGCAAAGGCGATGATGGCTTGCCGTCCCCTGACGGTTCGACCTTCGGGCTGCAACACCATCACCCGTTAACCAAGTCCATGTTCAGCTCTCCCGGACTGTCCCTCGCCCTCGTACGGACACGGCTAACATGTTCATGCTTAGTAATATGTATGGGCGGAGCGGTGTGGTTGAATGCTTTTTGTTTTTTTTTTGTTTTTTTGGATTTTGGGCAGCAAACAGGTGCCGGGGGTGAGAACCTTTGCGACTTGAACAACATCATCGGCGGCGGAGTATTGGGAGGTGGAGGGGAGAACAGGTACGAGGAGGTCACTCCGAACAGGAGGAGCCGGGAGGATTTGCAAGAGCACGACAGCAGATCTGGGAGCGATAACTTGGATGGAGTCGCATCTGGTGACGACCAGGATGCTGCTGACAACGTCAACCGTCCTCCCAGGAAGAAGCGTTACCACCGACACACTCCTCAGCAAATCCAGGAGCTCGAAGCGTAATCCCCCTTGGCAAAATCCATTCTTTTCTTCTTCCATTCGACCGTAAAGTTGGAATTTTGGATTGAGTTCTTACATTCTTAGGGTTTTTGGTGATTCCTTTCACTTTAGGTTATTCAAGGAGTGCCCGCATCCGGACGAGAAGCAAAGGTTGGAGCTTAGCAGGAGGCTTTGTCTGGAGACGAGACAGGTCAAGTTCTGGTTCCAGAACCGAAGGACTCAGATGAAGGTGATCCATGAATGTGGTTCTCCGCTATTGGGAAATGGCTTTACGTTGCTCTAGTGTTGGGCTTGATGTTGTTGTTTACGGCTTTGTTTCGGGGAGCAGACGCAGTTGGAGAGGCACGAGAATTCCTTGCTCAGGCAGGAGAACGACAAGCTCCGTGCCGAGAACATGTCCCTGAGGGATGCTATGCGCAGCCCGATTTGCACCAACTGCGGCGGCTCGGCCATCATTGGGGAGATCTCCCTCGAGGAGCAGCACCTGAGGATCGAGAACGCGAGGCTGAAGGATGAGCTGGACCGAGTCTGCGTCCTCACGGGGAAATTCCTCGGGCGACCCGTCTCCTCCCTCACCCCGGCGCTTCTCGGCTCAAGCCTCGAGCTTGGCATGGGTGGAGGCAACAACACGTTCGGGGCATGGTATCCCCCGGATTTCGGGATCTCAGGGGACCCCAGCGTGGGAGGAGGGAAGCAGGCTAGGCCGGGACTGGGTGGGGTCGACAGGTCCCTAGAGAGGACGATGCTGCTGGAGCTGGCCCTGGCGGCGATGGACGAGCTGCTGAAGATGGCGCAGACGGATGATCCCCTGTGGATCCGAGGAGGGGCAGGCGGAGGGAGGGAGTTGCTGAATGAAGAGGAGTACGTGCGGGCATTCAGTCCGCCTTGCATTGGGGTGAGACCCGGCGGGGGCTTTGCGTCAGAGGCTTCAAGGGAGAGCGGGGTGGCGATCATAAACAGCTTGGCCCTGGTCGAGACACTAATGGATTCAGTAAGAGCACTGTCTAGTCCGGATCTAATCATTTTCTAAGTTGTTCCTAATCGATTTTTCTGTGTTTGGGGGGGGGTGGTCCAGAACCGATGGGCAGAGATGTTCCCGTGCTTGATTGCGAGGACAGCGATCACCGACGTAATATCTGGGGGGATGGGAGGGACGAGGAACGGTGCATTGCAACTGGTAAGAAGAGATTAAAATGTCCAAAAAATCAAGACTCAATGAGTGTAATTAATGCATTATGGCGGTGGTGATATGTTGTTGAAGATGGAAGCGGAGCTACAGGTGTTGTCCCCATTGGTGCCAGTGAGGGTGGTGAACTTCCTCAGGTTCTGCAAGCAACATGCTGAGGGGGTGTGGGCCGTGGTGGATGTGTCGGTCGATTCCATCAGGGACGATGCTTCTTCTGCTGCCGCCTCCTCCTCGTTCGTCTCATGTCGGAGGCTCCCTTCTGGCTGCGTCGTCCAAGACTTGCCCAATGGCTACTCCAAGGTAAACAAACAAACAAACATGTTCCTTTTCTTTTCTTTTTTATTTGTGACTTGGGGAGTGCGAGTGAAGTCATATCGTGTCAGTTCCTTGAATTTGGGTCTTCCCCTTTTGTTTTTGCCTTATACTCACTCCTCCATCATGTGTAGTTTTAATCTAATCTGAAAAACTTAAACAATGATTGCATTATCAAATTTCAACATCTGGGGCTTCTAATTCTCCCATACTTAAAACAAATGATTCCCCCCCATCCCACGTACCCCGAGAACTCGAGATTTCCCCCACCCTCCCTCCCTCCCTCTGGTTTTCCTCCTCTCTTTCTTTTAAATATATTATAATCCCATGCAGAAGTCTTCTATTCTCTTCTTCAATAACACCCTTCCCCTTTTCTCCTGCAACTCCTCCTTGTATCTGCCTCGGTTTCTACCCCCCCAACCCCAAAAACAATGAACACTTTCTGTTTTTTATATGTTGGATCTCGATGATATGGGGATTATTTTGTTTGTCCTCGTTTTCCCGGAGTCAAAACTTTCTGTTCCCCCCCTCCCCAAGGGACTGTCCTCATCATCATTGCATATCTCGATGCTTTGTCTCGGGATACCGTCGTCCCTCTTTGTCATTTGATGGATGGTTCCACACCAATTCCCCAGATCTTGCCTTTCCTTGTTTCTACAATGTCCTAAACTTTCTCCTAGGCAGGAATTATAGTTATTATTATTGATGTTAGTGTATATAATAATACCATCCATGTGCACCCGTCGAAGATTCTGGCTGGGATTATCTATCCCCAGAGTGTAATTTGGTTCAGTGTGGTACAAGATACTTTGCTTCATGTCCTCTTCCAATTCCTTCTTGGACATTTTGTTGATGATGATGATACGGTTGAGGTTGGAAGGTGTGTTATTTAACGTGTAAGCAGATAATGGGGACGTTTGTTGTCGATGATGGAAATTGATTATTGCACGAGGTCGACCTCCTTGATGTGGAACATATGGCGACAGGTTACGTGGGTGGAGCATGCCGAATACGATGATACCCTCATCCACCAACTCTACCGCCCCTTGATTTCCTCCGGCATGGGTTTTGGTGCTCCCCGGTGGGTCGCCAACCTCCAACGCCAGTCCCAGTGCCTCATGTCTTCCGCCGTCCCCACCCGTGACCACACCACCGGTCCGTCCCACCATGTGCATGTCTACATTGATTGTGTCCACTGTTCTGATTCCTTTCGTTTGCTGCTGACAGCTGCGATTACTGCCGGCGGCCGCCGGAGCATGCTTAAGCTGGCACAGCGGATGACGGCCAACTTTTGCGCCGGGGTGTGCGCGTCCACTGTCCACAAATGGAACAAGCTGAGCGGGGGGAACGTGGTTGAGGACGTGAGGGTGATGACCAGGAACAGCATGGATGACCCTGGGGAGCCCCCGGGTACAGTGCTGAGCGCCGCGACCTCGGTGTGGTTGCCTACATCCCCACAGCTGCTGTTCGACTTCCTAAGGGACGAGCAGCTGCGGAGCGAGTGGGACATACTTTCCAACGGCGGTCCAATGCAGGAGATGGCACACGTCGCCAAGGGCCAAGACCCCGGCAACTGCGTCTCCCTCCTCCGCTCCAGCGTAAGTAACATTATACCCATGAATACATCTTCGATACATTATCCTCCTACAAATATCATGGCCTGGATATGAATTTTTGTGAGAACACACTGTTGAGATTGACGTACTACGGTCAAAATGCGTCGTCGTTTTTCGTGGATGACAAAAAAGAGGAAGTGACGGTTCATGTTGATGACTTTTCTGCGAATCTGGTTTTCTATTACAACCTCATTTCTTTTTTATTATAAAACAAAGTCAAACGTAGTGGACATGGACAGTTCTTCATGTTCAGGAGTCTGATCTGCCACGTTTAAGTTATGACCTTTTTGGGTTTTGCATTTTCACGTGCAGGCCATGACCACGAACCAGAGCAGCATGCTGATCCTCCAGGAGACCTGCGTCGACCCATCCGGATCGCTAGTGGTCTACGCCCCCGTCGACATCCCGGCCATGCATCTCGTGATGAACGGCGGGGACTCCGCGTACGTGGCACTTCTCCCGTCGGGGTTTGCGATCGTACCCGATGGGCCTGGGAGCCGGAACGGGCCTGGGTCGGAGCACGGGGCCGGGGGGTCGCTGCTCACTGTCGCATTCCAGATCCTGGTGAACAACCTGCCGACCGCGAAGCTAACAGTGGAGTCAGTGGAGACGGTCAATAACCTCATCTCGTGCACCATTCAGAAGATCAAGGCCTCGCTGCAGTGTGAGAGCAGAAGGCAACTACCGTGAGGAGGACGGATAGCAGTAACGTTAACTAACGATTTGGGGGGGGGGGTGAGGAGTCAAGAACGAACCGCACGTCGAAATCCCTTGCGCGATGGTAAGGTCGTCCGTTCGGGATGATGGCCGGGGTGAGATGCCTTAGCGCCGCGCAAGGGTGGTGGTTCGGGCATTGACTCGGGTCAACCCTCCCGGAAAAAAAACACACGAAACTGTTTTTGCCCTGTCTTGTTTTGTTTTTATGGAGCAGTAGCTGAGCTGTATTTCATCGAACTGACTTTCATTTTCTTTTATTAGAAGTTGCTTGGCGTTTGCATATATTTGAAGCGGCGGGCGTGTAACAAAACATCTCATGGCCATCGTTAAACTCTGGCCCAATGGGCCTCTCGGTAGGCCCGTTTCAACATCCGGCCCATTAAAAACCCTGTGCTCTTACCCTTCTTTCCTCCTCTTTACAGACAGATGCATCTTTTGTTGACCAGACCTACCCACCACCGGTCATGACTTTAATCGAATTCAAAACATTAGGCCTAAAAAGGAAACCAGGTCTCTCTGCTCAATGGCCACCACCCACGTTGGATCAATTCCAGCCTCATTCCTAAAAATGCTTGTTTGAAAATAAACTACCAAGCCTTAATTTATGAAATTTGGGGGAACGAGCCAATTTTTTCAGCTGGGTCCAACTTTGACCATTGAAAAAAGGAAAAAAAAACATTAAGCAAATTTTGGATAGGAAAGGAATTTATGAGCTCGGATGAATATTTGGCATTTTAGTAAAGTAATTAAAGGAATGAGGAGGCTAACTGGGGTTATTTTCCCCCTTTGTTCAATTTATAAGGAGGAAGAAAGGAGGACAGGTTCACATATAGAGAGAGAGAGAGAAGACCAAGAGAGAGAGAGAGAGAGAGAGGGAGGAAGAAATTCCTTTTCACCAGACTTCTTCCCCCCGCCTTCTTCTCTCTCTTATCCCGATTCCAAAGATCAATTCTTTCTTCCATCTTTGATCGATCCGTCGCCGTTCGATTCCTGAGTGGGGAGGGATTCTTCCTATTCGGCCGGCCGACGGTGGGTTCCTTCATCTTTGGGTAAAGCGGGTACGATCAACCCTCACAACATGAACATGATGCGCAGGATCAAGAGCATTGCTTCCGGCCGCACCTCCATTTCCTCCGACCCTGTAAAATTCTCCCCCCACCCCCCCCTGTCTTTCTTTTCTGGGTTTGTGCCCTGCTTGTTTCGGTTGTTATTCGCTGCCTTTTTTTTTTATTTCGTTGTTTCTTTGGTAAGGATTTTGGTTGTTTTATCTGGGGGTTGAGGGGATTGAGGATTCGTTTGGTTGAATCGGAGGAGAATGCAGGCACGGCCGACACTTATAATTACCTGGTTTAACCGGTGATTCGGCAAAATTGGTTGTACAGGATGGGAGATTATCCCTGGCCCTGGCCCTGTTAAGATCACTTCCCGTGGTAGACCTGTCGGTCGAAATTGTGTCATGCTCATTTCCGTGCTTGCTTCTGTTACCTGTCGCGATATCTTCCTTTGCTTTTTTTTTTCCATTGTGAAACTCCTTAGCATTTTCTTATTCTGGAACCTGACGTATGGATGTTGATTTTAACTACATGTCGGTGCCTAGAGCTCATAAATGCACGATATGAACTACAGCGGGCGTTAATATGTCGGGGATGGCAATATAAGATCTCCGACTTCAGTTTATAGGATGAAACTTTGCTTTGTATGCTGCATTATATGTGAAGCCTCTTGATGGTCTTGCACAAACAACTTCTATGTTCAGTGACTGGATAACCGATGTTGTCAGGAAAAATGGTTGGTTTGTCGTTTTGGAATTTTCAGTTGTTCTCTTATGTGGACTTTGACCCACAATTTCCCAGTTCAACTTGGACACGTTTTCTCAGCTCACAACATCACATCTTGAAAGTCTTTTAGATTACGCAGACTGTTTTGCGTATAAATTGTTTTTTCCTGATGCATGCGCTTTCCCCGGCAATAGGGTGGAGATTCTAGCATGAAGAGGGCGAAGATGGATGTAGATTCTAGGCGTAATGAAGCCGAATTCCAATCCCACTCAATGGAGAGAGGCACCACAGGTCTTGAGCATCACATGGCATCTACCTCTCTGAAAGGAGTTGGATATACTTCACGAGCGCCTTCCATAGCCAGACCCAGTAAGGGTCAGCTTCAAGTGGGAACCTATGAGTCAAAGGAAACCGTGGTGTCTGATTATGATGACAAGGTAAGTGGTGCTGCGTGTTGATTATTCTGCATACTATCCTGAACTGACCCCACCTCAGAGCTTGGAACTGCTGCATGGACATTCATTGCTGAATTGCTAGTTTATTTATGGAGCACCAACTAGTTTAATGTAATACTCTTTTTGTTTATTGAAGGAATGAAGAAGTCATTTCTTTTTAATGGAAGTCATGTAGTTGTACTTAACTATTTCATGCTGAATTAAATTTTCTTCTTTTAGGATGCTGAGCCAGCTGTTGTTAATGGAAATGGTGCCGAAGCCGGTCATATTATTTCCACAACTGTGGGTGGTCGAAATGGTCAGCCGAAGCAGGTATTATTGCTTTCCAGAAGTGCATTATTCATTTTACCATATCCTGATATAAGGAAGAGAATGTGCACATCTTGCGAGCATATGATTTTATATTGACCTGCATTGCAGACCATATCCTATATGGCGGAGCGTGTCGTTGGCACTGGTTCCTTCGGTGTTGTTTTTCAGGTAATCTCTAATATCAGCAACCATCTAGTTTTCTAATCAGATCTTGCTCAATCTAGCTTGCTGCTTCTGACATTGGCCATATGTGCTGTAGGCAAAATGCTTAGAAACAGGGGAAACCGTTGCCATTAAGAAGGTGCTGCAGGATAAGCGGTATAAGAACCGAGAGCTTCAGATAATGCGCATACTCGATCATCCCAATGTTCTACATCTTAAGCACTGTTTCTTCTCAACTACTGAGAAGGATGAAGTCTATCTGAACCTTGTTCTGGAGTATGTCTCCGAGACAGTCTATCGAGCTTCGAAGCACTACGTTAGAATGAATCAGCATGTGCCCCTTATATACGTACAGCTGTATGCATACCAGGTTGAATGATTTGATTACGAGATCGGGGATTACCGGCAAGTGAAGCTTTTCCTTTGCAAAATTCCTGACCAAGGTTCAGTTATGCAGATATGTCGCGGTTTGAATTACCTACATAATGTGGTTGGGGTGTGTCATCGTGACATCAAGCCTCAGAATTTGCTGGTACATGCGAATCCTTCCAACGATCTGCCAGTATCCATTCTAGACTGGCAGAACTGATGTATCTCATTTTCTTCACCAACTTATGCTTGTTAAACTTAATTCTAATGCTAGCCTTTCATGCAGGTGAACCCCCATACTCATCAATTGAAGATTTGTGACTTCGGTAGCGCTAAGAAGTTGGTAGGTTTCACTTTTATTTTCATAAAAGGTTCTGACATAATGACTTCAGTGGAAGCTGACCATAGCATAATTCTGTAGGTTCCAGGTGAACCTAACATTTCTTACATCTGCTCCCGATACTATAGAGCTCCAGAGCTGATATTTGGGGCCGCAGAGTACACAACTGCCATTGACATGTGGTCTGCTGGTTGTGTTCTAGCTGAGCTTCTTCTTGGACATGTGAGGAACTCTTTTATGAACTTAGCTGGCAAATTTCACCCTCTTTTTACTGATGCTACGGGCGCACATTGCTTCACCTCATTGCTAATGTGCTTTATATTTACTTTGGCTGCTCACAATTGCAATCCTTATGAAACCAATCTACAAGCAAGATGACTTTGTCAATTTGCTGGATCATTTCAACGAGATTTAGCTATCCTAATGTTATCCATATGTTTATCCCTGCAGCCATTGTTCCCTGGCGAAAGCGGTGTTGACCAGCTCATTGAAATTATCAAGGTTTGTTATTTTGCATCTGGGGTTCCTCTTCTTTTGGGGGACTGTCTTTCCGTTTATACTTCTTCCTATAAGATTCTCATCTGAGCGGAAGTTAACCTCTCCAGATACTTGGAACACCGACAAGAGAAGAAATTAAGTGCATGAACCCCAATTACTCCGAGTACAAGTTTCCACAGATCAAGGCTCATCCGTGGCACAAGGTTCAGATGGCATCTTAAGAAATGAGAGAAACTTATTTTGGCCTTCTTCATCTAAACGCTTGGCTTTCTTTTTAATAATATCAATGCTTGTTTCCAACACTGGGATTCTCTAAATTCATTGCAGGTGTTCCACAAGAGCATGCCCACTGAGGCTGTGGATCTGATATCTAGATTACTCCAGTACTCCCCAAAGCTTCGTTGTACTGCTGTATGTCTGAAGCGTGTCTTAATGAATAAAGTATGTTCCTTCATCTGCAACACCACGTTTCATTGACTAGTTTGTGATGGCATTTCAGTTGGAGGCTTGTGCACATCCTTTCTTTGATGACTTGAGAGAGCCGAGTGCATCCTTGCCTAATGGTCGTGCTCTACCTCCCCTCTTCAATTTCACAGCTCAAGGTAAGTTCGTTCCTACCCCCCAATTCTGTACTCTGTTAAATCAGTCGCTTGGATTGCTCATGCTTTTGCTTGCATCACCAGAATTGTCCGGTGCATCATCCGATCTTCGCCGGAGACTCATACCAGAGCATGCTATGGATTGAGCTAATTTGCCCAGAGTCGAAAGTAGATAGGAAGTGTAAATGGGAGTTTTTGTCACCTGTACCAGCCTTATTGTGCTGGTTTTATCCTTATATCAATGATCAGAAAGCATTCTTTTACTGACATGAAGACGACGGCTGCAACTCAAGGAAGTCTTTTTCTGAAAACTCACTTTGATGGGATTGTGGATGATAGGAAGCCGCCTTTCTCTACCCATAAGATCTTACATGTAACCAGATGTTATTAGCTTCCTCAAGTTTGACAGCAACGTTACCATTGATTTATTCAAGCTTCCTTCTTTTGATGCTTGTAATGTACACCAACCCTGCGGGCTATTACAATGAATGGAGATGGTATGCTTGTTTTTCATGTCTTTATGCAACTGTAGGGAAACAAAGAAGTCGATTCACCAGTAATCGCCACAAGAACAAACCCCTTCCCTGAAATGGTGAAAACAGTTTGAGTCCCGCAGTATAATATGACGACTGTAGACTCTGGAGACATATCTCATAGCGGCATGGCAATCACCGCATACGCGGAGGTTCTTGAACACCCGAATGGGGGCTCTTGGTGATACGTAAAGTAGGCCGAATGCAACAGCCAGTTTTTCACTGTGATATGCCAGGCCGAGCTCCTTCTCTTCTCTATCTGTGTCATGAAGAGCATAGTCCATGTCGGGTATATAACCCGCTTTCTTTATGGAGAGCATAATTTCATGAACCTTCACATACAACTCAGATGTCTTTGGGTGGCATCTGTCCTCGGATACAAAGGTATGAACGCTGCCGTTGATGGTGATCCAACTGCACCCTGGTTCCTTGTTTATCCCTTTTGATTTCATCAACTTCCGTATCCTCGCGGCATCTTCAAACTCACCAGCTGCAAAATATATATTTGCTAGGAGGACGTAAGGCACGGAATTCATGGGTTCCAACCTGAAGAGATTCTCTGCCGCCCTCTCTGCCAGCTCTCTATCCTTGTATACCCTACATGCACTGAGCAGTGCCTTCCAGATGGTTGCATCCGGCTCCACATCCATTTGATGGAGCAATTCTTTGGCAGCGACAAGTTTCCCAGAACGACCAAGGAGATCAATCATGCAAGCATAATGTTCTGGTCCCGGATTTATTTGGTAAACTGCTGTCATGGATTTGAAGTGTTTCTCACCTTCTTCAGCTAGGCCAGCATGACTGCATGCGAACAAAACCCCAATGAATGTCACATAATCTGGCTTTATTTGGCTAGCAACCATCTGTTTGTACAATTCAACAGAACTTCTTGCTTTCCCATTCTGTGCATAGCCAACAATAAGAGCTGTCCATGTTATGACATCTCGCCATTGCATGGAGTCAAATATTTGACTAGCTTCTTCTAAGCACCCACACTTTGCATACAGCGAAACAAGAGCATTGTAAACCGATATGGAAGTTCCATATATCGACTTGAAGATTGTTCCATGAACCTGTTGCCCAAATTCTAAGAGCGTCAATTCAGCGGCACAGCTCAAAATGCTTGCCACTACAATGTCATCTGGATGAACCCCTGCGGCTTTCATTTGGCGAAACAGCATGATAGCTTCTGCATACAACCCGTGGTGAGCATATCCTGTCACCAGTGATGTCCATGAGATAACATCCCTGTCCAACATATGCATAAAGATCTCTCGAGCAGAAGTCAGGTCACCTTGCTTTGAGTACATATCAACGAGCGCATTGCTCACAAGCCTGTATGCGCTAAAGCCATTCTTTAAGATCATGCAATGTACAGATCGGGAATTTCTCAAGTCCATGACACAAGCCGAAGATTTTAAGACCGATGGGAACGTAAAGTCATCCATATTCATACCTTGTGAATGCATCTTCCTGAACAAGGAAAGCGCTTCGTCGTCAAAACCTTGAGTTGCACTACCAACAATCATGGAGTTCCAGGAGACGACATCCATGATCTCCATCTTGTCAATCAAAGCCATACCACTGCTCATATCCCCACATTTCACGTACATGTTGATGAGCGCGCTCTGAACAAATGCATTCTGTCCTAAACTACTCTTCAAAACACAAGCATGCACTTGCGCTCCAAACCCACCAGCTGAAGCATCTACAGAAGCAGACAAGACACAAGGGAAGGTGTACTGATTGGGCACTATCCCGTGCCTTGTCATGTCCCTAAAGCACCTCATCGCGCTGTCACCATCGCCATTTCGCATGTAGCCAGTTATCATCGCACTCCACAACACGTGACTACCGCTCCTTCTGGCTACACCCTCAAAGAGGCACTCAGCTTCCTGTAACCTTCCGCACTTTGAATACATATCAACAAGACCAGTAACCACAACTATGTCGCCATCATGACACGTCTTTATCGCATGCCCATGCATTTCTTCTCCTCTACCGACGAACCCCTGTGCAGCGCACGATTTAAGAACACTCCCAATAGTGAACTCACTCGGCCTAAGGCCTTCTGACTGCAACTCCCAAAACAATCGGAAACCTTCATAGTCCCGGTCGTTTCTGCAACATCCAGACACGAGGGAAGACCACGCCACCGAACCCCTATACGGGGTTTCATCGAAGAGGTCCCTCGCTTCGTCGAGCCTTCCCGAACATGCATAAGCAGCGATCATGGTATTCCACGAGTACTCATCCTTGTGAGGGATTTCATCGAACAGCCTGCGAGCCTCTTCCAGTCGGCCCGCTTTGGACAGATCATTCAACAGGATATTGGACCTGAACGTAGGATGGTAAGCCGGGTCGGCGGAGATACGGACAGAGCTCGCGAACTTGACTAGATTCAACGACGACGAGACCCCGGGGGAGACAAAGCTGAAGAAGCTGGAATTGGGTTTGAACATAACCCGATAATGTCCGAACCAATGGAGTGGGGACAACATGCGAATGGTTCCGTGCAACTCCTGACGAAGTTCACCTGCAGCTCTCCTTGGAACCTTATTGAATAAGAAATCAAAATCCAACCTTTTTTCGTATTTTCCCGGATTTTATACCATTTCGCCGATCATTGTTCGATTTAATCACGTTGACTTTTTCCGTTAGATGTGTATAATTATAAAAAATGAAAATTATAAAAAATGAAAGAGCTCAGAGACGCTTCAAACTCATCAGGAGGTCAGATGTGCTGTGCGGGACTAACCACACGGTGTAGCGTAGAATTCCTCACAGCTCTTTCTAATTGCACCAGCCGGGAATCGAACCCGGGTCTGTACCGTGGCAGGGTACTATTCTACCACTAGACCACTGGTGCTTCTTGTTTCTTTAGCCAAAATAATTTTATTAAAATTATAAAAAAATTGGAACGTAGACCGATTAAAATGATTTATTTTAATTACAAATTACTATGTCGAGTCAGATTGTTCCATCTGTTTTGACTCCAGGGCTCGAGGTGTAATAATCATTTTGAACATTCTCTGTTCTGTAAATGGCTAAATATATGAGATGACCCATTTATTCTTTCCGTTATTCTTCCATCATGCCAGGACAGCAGGCCATACCCCGGCAGAATCTCCACAATTACTTCTTGGTTTCCAGTTCCACCATTGATCCGAGCAAACCTCTTCTAGTTGGCGCGGTGCCTTTCCGCTTGTTACCGCGGAATGCAGGGAAGAGTTTGGAGAAGCAGTAGTCCAAGAGGGTCAGTCCTATGCATGTATTACATGTTCCCTTCTTCCTTCTTTTATTGCTTCGATCTGGGATGCCTGTTCCCCTTTCGTTTGCAACGTTCCACAGGGATGCGAGTCGAGGAGGTACGCCATACTGGACGATGAAGTTAGGTGAGGTAGCATTGACACCGTGGTTCGATTCGAACTTCTTTCGGACATCGGGTATGCAGACTTAAGATGGAAGAATGATTGGTTTTAGCAATCTGCTCGACATGTCCAAAGAGAAATGACTTTCAAAATCTCCCCAAAGTAAGGGCGGGTGGGTTGGTCAACTTATTTTCACTGTTGTTTCCTTACTGCTATATACAAACATTTCAGTATGTGAATGGACTGGCATACGAAACCGGGACACCCACAACTATGTTGCGGCCCCCTGTGATCCTGTTCACTACTGGAAACCCGATCTCCGGAGGCCAAGCTGCGGGAACCGTCGTGATCTCCCTCGTAGTGCTCTTAACTTTGACAGAGATATTGATTATCCCATTCCTGACCCCATATCCGTCCCTCAACCTGTAACTCAAGAACTGCACGTGGTTTTCCGGGTGATAACCCCCCGCGAAGTCAGTCACCGGTATCCTCGCGCTCCCCACGAGCTTCCCGCTCGTATAAACCTCGGCAATCAAAAACCTCGATCGATATGGCAGGTCAAGGCAGAGCTTCTCATTGTTCCACGAAATCTCCCTGCCAGTCGCGCCGGCCATCTTCGACGTGGCACATTCATTTCTCTCGTCCTCTTCCGCTCTCAGGACGACGAACGCGTTCTTCTTCACGGGCCTCGTGCCGAGACAGAGTCCTTCGCCGGAGATGACCTTGACTTCCAAGGATCGAGAAGGGCGCGGGCGCTTCTCCATTGTCAAAAAGTAGGCGTTTGAAGGTATTATGCTGGTAGGATGGGGGCAAGCACTGGTAGGATGTTGGAATCCGAGGGCCCAAACTCTTATAAGCGGCGCGATGGTTTGATTAGTAAGAGTGGGGGTGGGGGAAGGAGGGAAGAAGAAACGGCGGAAGGAGGGAGGGGGTTTCCGGCAAGAAATAACTCGGCAACTGGACGTCGTTTGTTCCGCTTTGGACTGTAGTTGACCCGGACAGTAACCGTGGTAAGGGATAAAAAGTAAAGGCTATTATTTAGAGTTAGATACGTATTTCATTCATCTAAAGTATTTTTTTTAATTAAATTTATATTAAAAAATAAATTATACTTTTTGCTTGTGTTTTGGTTCCGACTTAATTGCGGGGACATTGTTCGGTTGAACTTTGGCGTCGTCGTCACCAACCAAGGCCTACTGCTGCACTTTCCTCGCTGGATCACCGAGAATTGTTTGAACGTTTCAGACATTGTTTTCACGTTCGGAGAACGCACGCTTTAATTTTTATTTTTTTTTCTTTCGATGAATTTCTTCGAAAGAGCGCGTATTAAAAAATATATATATGTATTTCGGAATTTCTTTTTAATTTTTAATTTTATTAGAGCCAAAGTTTATCTCTTCTTCTTCTTCTTCGGAAGGAAGGAAAGAAGGAAGGAATTTATCAAAATATGGAAAGCAGCGAAATTCGAAAACGCGGTGCGTAATTTCATCCCTTGTAAGGAGGGAGGGAGGAAAAAGGGAAGGGAAGGAGAAGGATGGGAGGAAAAAGAAGGGAAGCGTTGGTGCTGTCCTCCACCAAGTCCCTGGTCAATTCCCTCTTCACCTCTTCCCTCCTCCGTTCTGGCGATGGCGCATCCCATGACTTGACGCTGCCGGAGCTGCGTCTTAATGCCGGTATTCTTAGGGTTTGCCATGAATACGGTGTTGCCCTCGTCGGCCTCTCCACCTCAGCCCTCAAGCGCCTTTCCCTCACCTCTGCCTCCCCGGTAAACTTCCCCCGGCCTGCTGTTTGTTGGGTAGCTTAGTCGAGGGTTTCGGGGGTCGGGGATTTGGATGAAGTCGTATTCGAAGCCAAACTGTAACAAACTGTGATTCTGCTGTTTTTGATGATGAAGGTGGTTGTAAGAAATGTGGATACCGGCACAGAGAGAATTGCTCGAGTTTCCGTCCTTGACCCTCCTGGCACTCCAGAGCCGTCCCCCGATGCGCCCTTCTCTGCTCAAGGTGGACGCGAGCTTCTCGTTTTTCCTTCCTACTGCATCCCTGCTGTAAATACGGCTTCTTTGGACCCACAAGTTGCGTATTTATCTCCTCTGTTGGCGTTCAACCTTGGGCTGCATCTTACTTGTTTTAAGACCATTGTTCATCATGGGGATGACACCTTGGGTTCGTACTTCGAGGCACAAGTTGATGATGGGAAAGGGGATCGACCAAATGGAGTTCCCCTTATTGATGTAGAATTGAAACCTGTCGTGCAATTGCCCAGGTATGCATCACACGTGAGGGTTTCTTTTGTTAAGATCCCAGAATGCGGGACGTTTGAATCTCTTAAAGAGACTTCATCCGTCGAAGTTGAAGATCGCCAGGAGATCATCGATCGAGCTTTACAGGAGTACTTCAAAACAGACAGATATCTAGCGGTTGGTGATGTTTTCTGTGTTAAAATTGAATGGAGTTGCAACTCCGTTGCTTGTATTTCTTGTGGCGAAGAATCACGGAAAAATGGTCCCATCTACTTTAAGGTAAATACTTTGTTGTTGTTGTAGGAACTGAGATTCATGAACGGTATTTATACTGATCGTAGTCTTATTAAATTGACTCGCTCCGAATAAGGTGGTGGCCCTGGAACCATCCGACGATCGTATTCTTAGAATCAATTGCAGTCAAACTGCTCTTGTGCTTGCACGGAGTGTGCCATCTGCTCTTCCTCCTGATTTGTGGTGTGATTACCAGAAGGTGTTTGCACCGTTACATGGAGATACTGTCAAGAACTTAGCCTCTGTGCTCATGCCTCCACTGTGTTCATCAGGTATTGCTGCTAAATATAGGGTGGCAGTACTGTTGTCTGGTTCGCCTGGTAAGTATCCAACATAGATATATTACCCCATTGCTACTAATCGGTCATACAACTTTATTACTTATTTCTTCTGAATGCTGGAATTCCCCGGCAATTTATTCAGGCTGTGGGAAGAGAACTGTTGTCAGACATGTCGCTCGCAGGCTTGGTCTGCATGTGGTGGAGATCAGCTGTAATAGTCTAATATCATCATCTGATAAGAAGACGTCCTCTGCCCTGGCAGAAGCATTCCATACAGCACGCAGGTGGCTTTGCAGTTCTTTCCATTTGCTTCCATTGCCGCTATTTAATTACAAAATTGACATCGAAATGAAGTATACAAAGGATTTGCACGTACTTACTCATGTCCAATATTTTTATTCATTTTTCACAAGTCACTCAACATATTTCTTGTTATCTCTGTTAGATACTCGCCAACAATACTTCTTCTCCGCCACTTTGATTCATTTCGAAACTTGGGTTTGAATGAGGGATTCCAAAACGATCAAGTTGGCATTGCCTCTGAAGTTGCATCTATATTAAGGGAATTCACTGTCCTAGATAATGAAGATAAAGCAGTCATAAGCACAGAAAAAGAAAACAACGATCTGGTAATTCTTCAGAAGACTTATCCCCCCCCTTACCCCTAGAGCATACTTAACGCTGCTACAGTTACTGATACCTTTCTGATTAAATAAACATTATTATAGGGTTTTCTCTCATTTTTTTTATAACAGAATTGCATCGGCGAACTTTTTTACTTCGAATTTGAAATATCACATTAAGGAGCTTATCAAAGGCTTAATGATATGAAATTTACCACCTTATCATGGAAGAGGTTTGCGATGACAATATAGTTGCTGCCAATAATGTTATATCTTTCATTAGCCGGTTTGACCACGGATAGAAAGAAAATTTGGTTATAGCCGTTATCATTCCCACTTTCATTCTTCTGATATGAGGTTTGCTGATAGGACTTCCCAATGTCATGTACCCAATATTCTTAATTGGTTCTTGCTTAAATTCCTGCATTGTAGTATGGGAGCTCTGTTCATGGTAAGGTGCTTCTAGTTGCGGCTGCTGAGAGTCTGGAAGGCATATCTCCGATCATAAGACGTTGCTTCAGCCACGAGTTGAGCATGAACCCTTTAACTGAAGAACAAAGAGCTGAGGTTTTGGAGCAGTCCTTAAAGAAAATTCCTCAATTTTGGTCAAATGTGGGTATATCCATCTAATCTACGTTTAACCATTGAATTGTTGCATATCATTTTATGAACACCAATTATTAGATTTGTATTCGTGATCTCATTTCAGTATTGTTTGAAATTTTTCTTTTCTTATTTCACCTGATTTCTAGCTAGTGAGGCACATAATTGGAATTGTAGCGGAGCATTTCATTTTGGAATTTTTTGAAGCCTTTTTATATGGTAAATGGATGTTCCTGCACTTGCTGATATTTGCGCATGTTATATGGCTTTGTTAAAATATGCTGAGCAACAAAAATAATCTTTTATTTCTTCCTGCCATGGTTTTCAATTGTGGTCTGTTGTTGCTTTTTACAGAACACTACAGAAGATTTCGTAAAAGACTTAGTCGCACAAACGTCTGGATATATGCCCAGGGATTTGAATGCTTTGATTGCCGATGCTGGTGTAAACATATTTTTCGATTCTTGCAAAGTCACACCCAGCATTAGGCAAGATGAGTTCATAGAGGAGAAACTTGGAGACAAAAAAGATACCACTGTCTTTTCATCTGAGGTTGCTGGGAGAGACGTCGTGACCAAAGTGCTGGAACGGTCAAAAAAGAGGAATGCAGCAGCCCTTGGCACTCCCAAGGCTAGTTCAATGAGCAACTAATAGATCCTATTATTCAATTTGATGGCATAAACTTTTACTTGATGGAAGCCAAGTGTTGCTTATGTTGCAGGTCCCTAATGTAAAATGGGAGGATGTCGGAGGCCTGGAAGATGTTAAGAAATCTATTTTGGATACTGTGCAGGTGATTACCGCTATATGCTGTTTCTGTAACCGTAATCAATCATGCCGATGTTCCGAATAGATTTGCAGATGTTATTCCATGGAGGTTTTACTCATAATCTTCATCAGCTTAACAGGTTTCTAAAGGAGAATATGAAATAAATTCTGATGGATAGTATATGCGTCATGTACCTGGTTAATGCAGTTGCCACTGTTGCACAAGGACTTGTTTTCTTCAGGATTGCGGAAGCGGTCTGGCGTTCTCTTATATGGTCCTCCTGGAACAGGAAAAGTGAGTAGTGTGTCTGCATCGTAATTCCTTAGGTGGTGCTGAATAATATCCAATCACAATCTACCTTAGCTTTCTTATCTGTACTTTTCAATGCAATATCAGACCTTATTGGCAAAAGCCGTGGCGACGGAATGCTCCTTAAATTTCCTCAGCGTAAAAGGACCTGAGCTTATCAATATGTACATTGGAGAGTCAGAGAAAAATGTCAGAGATATCTTTCAAAAGGTGATTAATCTGCTTCCTCACATGTTAAGCATTTGAGCTGAATTGTTGTTATATATTCTCTTGTATGAACTTTTTGATTTCTAAGTTTTGGATAATATACTCAGGCAAGAGCTGCTCGTCCTTGTGTTATTTTCTTTGATGAACTTGATTCTCTGGCTCCAGCCCGTGGTGCTGCTGGAGATTCGGGCGGTGTTATGGACAGGGTGGTTTCTCAGGTATCGATAGACCTTCATATTGGACTTCTTAAATCATGCTATGTGAGTATTTGCTGATAAATTTCTCCTCCGTAATTGTAGATGCTTGCAGAAATCGATGGTCTGAATGACACGACACAGGTTGCTCATTGCTTTATGCATGTCTTCTGTCATTGGCTTTATTAAGAAAACTGGTTCCAGGGAGCTGTCTTTGACTGACAATTTACCCTTCATTAGGATTTGTTCATAATTGGGGCCAGCAATAGACCTGATCTTATTGATCCCGCCCTTCTAAGACCTGGCCGTTTTGACAAGTTGCTATACGTTGGAGTCAATGCTGAAGCTTCCTATCGGGAGAGGTTGTATGCCCCTTTGTGCTTATGTTATACACATCAGGTGTATGGAGTCTTTGTGTTTTACTCACAATTCTTACTTCTTCCCAGGGTACTAAGAGCTCTGACACGAAAATTTAAGTTGCACGAAGATGTATCTCTGTTCTCAATAGCCAAAAGATGCCCCCCAAACTTCACTGGTGCAGATATGTACGCCTTGTGTGCGGACGCCTGGTTTCATGCTGCAAAGCGCAAAGTAAGCCTCGTCGCTTTTCTGTTGGGAGACTATATTTTTTCTTTTGCTTATACTCGTAACCGTGGTATAAATATTTCAGCATACAGAATAGATTCTCCACGGTATTTCCTGATTACCTTTTCAGGTATTGAGTTCGGAGATGGATTCCAAGGAAATCGAAGCCGACTCTATTGTTGTCGAGTACGTAGATTTTGTGGAGGTAAGTGAAAAAGGGCAGGCTTCAACTCCATTGTCTGATTCTCCTTCAATTGCAAGCAATGTTCAAAAGGGAATTGAGTCGCTGACAAATCCTGGGATCGTGTCTGAAATTGGTAAATTGTTGCAGGTGTTAGTAGAACTGTCTCCCTCTCTTTCCACGGCAGAGCTGAAGAAGTATGAGCAGCTGAGGGACCAGTTTGAGAGCTCTTCAAACTAAATCCACTCCCAGTTTGTAACCAAACTGTAGTTAAGATTTTGAAGAATCCTCTCATTTATTCTTATTGCCCTTTGTAGTCCATCCAAAATGCGAATAAATTATACCATTTTTTTTTCTTATTATAAATTAGGGGGAGTCGGGTCGGGTCGGGTCATTGCTTTCCGACGCGTGTCGTCGTCCCTCTCTTCCCTCCTCTACCGAGACGAAACGAAAAGAAGCCCTAATTCAGGAACCGACCTCCCAAATTCCACCGCCCACGGATTGTCTCCATCTAATCGAAGCGGGATTCTGATGCACGAACACCGCCATTGCGAATCATCCGACGCGCGCGCCTCTTTCTTTCGTTTCGAGCCTCGCGATGGAGGGGTCGAGAGGAATACCGAGTCCGTCCGAGGCTGCGGGGAGCCCCGCGGAGGATTTCGGTAAGGTTCTGGAGTCGCAGAAGGTGCTCTTCGACGACCAGGTCGACCGTCTCCGTGACATCGTCGTCACTCAGTGCCGGCTCACCGGCGTCAACCCTCTCTCCCAGGAGATGGTTCGTGCGAGTTCTCCCCTCTTCTTTGTTTTCCCGTGTTCTGTTTGTTTGTGTAGTCGTATCTCTTTCGCATAGTTCGAGATCAGATGGGAGGCTCAGTTGAAGTCTCATGGTGTGGGTAGCGGTATCAGCACTTTTGTTGAGTTTGGTCTAATGTAGTGAGCAGTGTTTCTTTTTCTGTATAAACCGGTTTTGGAGATGACAATGGATTAATTGATCTTTCTAGAGATTGAAAGCACGACATTGAGGTTACCTATTTTAGATTTTTGCTCAAACGAGGGATGGGTTTTCTTTGTTAATATGCTGTGTAAGTTGGAAACCTTGTTCTGATGAATCTTTGCTTGCAATCACACAGGCTGCTGGGGCATTGACTATTAAAATCGGTGAGTGCTTTCCTGTGTCTATGAGGTCCTCGAAAAAGGAACAAGGTTATTTGTCAGTTGTCTCGTTATATTCCTCACCCGTTGCTCCCCTTCTTGATATTTGCAGGTAAAAGACCCAGAGATCTGCTAAATCCCAGAGCTGTGAAATATATGGAGGATATATTTTCTATTAAAGACGCTATTAGTAAGAAGGAATTCAGGGAGATCAGTGCACTATTTGGAGTGACAGTCACTCAGGTGCCTTTAAGACCTTTTCTTACTGTTTTATCTATCTATTGATTTGAGAGTGCATGTGACTCCTACAAAACATGAGTCTGTAGGATCTTCTGTCCCATGCAATGAGGAAAATCTTAATGCTGTTTTTTCTTATTCTTTAAATAGTTACTAATGAATCCTTTAATACGATGTGGTGATGAACACACTAGTAAGCCACTTAATTATATGCTGTGTGAATTCTGTGAAAATGAATTATTCTTTCATGTTGCTGCCTTTGAGGTTGTTTAAATCCCTGGAAACAGTAAGTGGGGGATGATCTCTGATGACCCACCAATGTAGGTTCGGGATTTTTTTGCCAGTCACCGTACGCAAGTGAGAAAATTCAGTCGCTTATCAAGAGAGAGAATCAGCAGATCAGCAGCAGTTGAAAATCCTTCGGATGATGTACCGACTACCTCTCAATCTAGAGTATCTAGTGATCCAGTTCCACTCAATTCAATTGCTCCTACTGATACTGGAGTGGAATCAAATTGCACTGCACAAGAAAACATGTTTCCTGGCCTAGATGAGTCTGAGAAGAAATTTGTTGATAATATCTTCAAGCTTATGTCTAAAGAAGAGACGTTCTCTGGACAGCTGAGATTGATGGATTGGATCGGACAGATTCAAAATCCTTCCGTTTTGTCTTGGTAGCTTTTCTTGTCGATGTTATTATTGAACATTCTGCGTGATCTGTCATTTCTTCATGGTTATCTGAATAAGGGTTTATTTGCTATAGGTTCTTGACTACAGGAGGCATAATCATTGTTGCAACGTGGCTGAACCAAGCTGCAAGCGAAGAACAAATTGATGTCTTGAGTGGCTTCCTTGAGGTTAGATTGATCGTAATGATTTATTTCGTTTGGTACACAGAATGCAGTTCCTTAAAATATATATATATATACACACACATATATATAT
Organism: Melastoma dodecandrum; assembly: GCA_029817715.1. Lineage (NCBI taxonomy): Eukaryota > Viridiplantae > Streptophyta > Magnoliopsida > Myrtales > Melastomataceae > Melastoma > Melastoma dodecandrum. Next base: position 18,810 of record JARUPY010000565.1, on the reverse strand, counting down.
ATACACATATATATATATACACACATATACACACACACACACACACACATATATATATACACGGTGTTTTGTAATTTTCAGGTCCTTGGCAATCTGCCAATTGACAGCGTTCTACGTTCCCATGTTGCCCCAATCATCCAAGAAGTTAACAGACTACGGTTTTATCATGTATCAGGTGTGTGATATTTTGTTATGGAGGTCACCTAGGTTTGAACCACAGAAATGTTTTTTTTTTTCATATGCCCATTAACGTACCATACTGAAACTACTGCTACTTAATCTGATTTTGGAGTCCTCTATTGTACCAGTAGAATTGCAGCATAGAAATTTGTGTTTGATGATTGTTATTCTTTGTTAATGCTTATTTTCCTGGCTTTGATCTTGGAAATTCCAATCTGTATGTATGACTTAATGTTTCTCCTAGTTTGATTTATCAATGCAATGCGTCTTATGCTTGTGTTTATACTGGCTCAGATTATTGAATTTTTATTTTCTATTGTACTTGAATTATGGGTTTGCTTTCTACCTTTGATGTCAAATAGTTGCTACCATCTATTGAATAGATCTTTACTACCAAGACCTTTTTTTAGATTTGCCACTGTGGGCTAATGTCGAATCTTATGATTTGGTTTTGAAACTCATTAATTTGATTTTGAGCTCAGATGTATCGAGCAGGGCACAAACTTTATTGGCAAAGTGGAGCAAAACTTTGTCAAAATCTCAGGGCATAGCAAAAATTAACGGAGTGAAAGTTTCTGGCAAGCAAAATCAAGGTCTTCTGAAGTCAAGGTTAGTTTTAATGTATTCTTGCATTTTCTGATAATGAGGAATTAATGATTGACAAGCTCCCTCCTTCCTGCAGTTCTGGACAAATGGTGAGCATGGAACCATGGCATGCTGATGTTGGTTTTCCAGTAAGTTATTGTCGTAGTGTTTTGATATTTGTTAAAAATTTCCTACTTTGAGCTGCCTCTAACTTTAATTGATTGACAGGAAGAGCTTCTTGCTTCTTCTCGTGACAGCCCAGTTCCAGAAAGTAGCAGGTCTGTCATTTTTAGCAACTCAAAGAATTATCATTACTTCTTGCATGACATTGGCCGATATATGTATATGTCTTTTTGCAGGAAATTGGAGGGTCCAGCCCTGAAATTGCTGCCAGCATCAGCTGATGATCCAAGCAGGAAGCACATACTTGGTGCATCTTCGTCCCGTATCCTTAAATGCAATGACAATATTTGGTCTTCTTTCAATGTGCTCTCTCTTAGTTAAATCATTGATCAGAAAAAAAGGAGTCTGTGACTATTCTGTCCATGCATTGAAAACTACTTACAGGCAGTTTCCTTATCCTGGAACAGAAAACAGGAAACGCAGGAAGGTTCAGTTGGTTGAACATCCTGGCCAAAAATTAGCGAGCAACAGAAGTCCACAGCCATCCAAAATAGTAACAATCAGCCAAAGTCGGCCAATGTCGGCAGATGATATCCAGAAAGCAAAAATGCGTGCCTTCCATATGCAAAACAAATATCGAAAGGGCGGGTTGTCTAATAACGAAGAAAGTGATGCTAAGGTTGAAGTTACCCCTGAAACTCCACAAACTGTGCCTTTGCCTTCACCCCCTGGAGGTGAGGTGCAGCCTCCAGTTACTGAGCTGGACAATATAGCTCATCCAGAAGATGCTTCTAAGATTAGTCAGGTACAGTCTACCATTTGTGAGCTGGACAATGGAGTCCCTTCAAAAAGCAGTCCTGATTATGAAGTTTCTATATCAAAAAGAAAAGGTTCAAATTTGATGGTTAACCGCAAGACACCACAGATACCATGGTTTATTCCAGCAGGTAATGTTACCTGTGGGTTTGCCCTGTGTCACCTAAATGGCAACATTTTGAACTTTTTGTGTACCTGAGGCTTTACTCAGCAGTGTATGCCTTTTTGGTTTCTGTAGAAGTTAAATTCAGTGAGGAATGGCGAGTTGGCGGTGGGGAGGAAAGCAAAGAAGTCGAAGTTCAGAGAAATCGGAATAAGCGTGAGAAGGAAACTTTTTATAAGAGTCATGAAGAGATACCCTTGAATCCTAAGGAACCGTGGGATAGAGAAATGGACTATGATGACACATTAACGCCCGTCATACCAATCGAGCAGCAGCCTGATGCTGATGAAGTGGATCCACAATCTGCTTCCTCCAATGGAAATGGGGTTGGATCTACATCTGCACCTTCGGCTTCGGTCATCAACCCGACAGAAGTTGAGCCCGACTACGAGTTGCTCGCGGTGCTGCTCCAAACCCCCTCATTAGTTTTCACATTGAAGGACGAACTAGAAGGGAGGTCGATGAGCCAGCAGACGGTGAGGATCCTCGACATGATACGGGCAGGCGAGATAAACATACAAGGTGATTTGAACAGTAATGGCGCGCGTAGTAGGAGGGAAACGGAGACAGTGCCAGTTTCTCTTCCATCCCCTACCCCTTCGAGCGATCCTGTTCATGGAAGAATGGTGCGTCACTATAGCTTTGCCAGATGTCGAAATTCGTTTGATTTTTGCAGAATGCCTTCATCTATTTCCCCTTTTGACACCTCCCAAGTAATAACACGCCACCATCTGTGCCTGTCTCTGTTTGCAAGTGGGAATTCCTGAGAGAAGAGACGTTAACATCGCTTGGCAGTTAGTTTGTCGGCGGCAGTTAACTTTGACCCCAGAAAAATATAACCCGAAGTTTATGGGGTCTTAATAATTGGAATTGACGATATTTGGAGTGGCTGAACGTTGAAGTGGTGAGAGGGTTTGCTAGGCTTTTCTTAAGATGTCTGCAGTGAATCGAGCTCAGCCCCAAATGAATATCACCGGCAAAGTTGTGATGGCGAGTTCTCCATTTATTGACTTCGCTTTCACTGTTTGCTGGTGCAGGGAGGATCGGTTACAGATGCATCCCGGAACCCATTTTCACGACAGAGGGTCTCTGCCGAAGGAATTGGATACTCCACGCAAGGAGTTTCTGCCACCGGTTTGGCAGCTGCCCAGCCTGGGTCCGGGGGCTCCTCCATTCCAGCACCTGCTCAATCTCCGGCCGACGCTGTGTTGTTACAGCAGCTTTCTGCTAACATGCAAGCATTGGCCCAACTGATGCAAGAAGGGTTGGTTTCTTCCTCCTCTGGCCTTCCTTATAATCCACCAAACATCGTTTCTCATCAGCTGCAGCATCAACATATTGGTTATTCTCCGGATAACGGGCTCCTATCCAACTCGTCAATTACACATCGATCCCAGGAACTAATTCAACAACCACCACCTAGGAACACTTCGACCCCTGCTGCTTCTTACCATAGCCTTCTGACAGCATCTGTCGATGCTACAGAAAGGCGAAACAATGCATATTCATCTGTGGACTATGCGCAACCGAAGTATTTACGTCAGCCTCAACAGCCATCCTTGCAATCCCAACAGTTGTACGCTCCTGGTTCTGCTCTCGTCGGTAACCGGAGAGAAGGGTTTAGTTCGCACCACCAAGAGTCCCATCATCAGGTCAATCAAACAAGCTATGGTCCGTATTCTGCAGGGAACGGGATGGTGCAGCAACAGTGGCGGACTTCGGCCAACCCCCTGGAGAGGGACGGGCAATATCCTCGCAGCCAGTATGACTCCTGGAGCCCGGAGAATAGCCCTAGTAGGAACCCGGAGTACAGGCAGGCCCCCAGGAGTGCGATGGAAAGGTTATACGCGGGGCAGGAGAGGGCGAGGCAGCAGGCTTCTTCGGGGTATCCTTACCATTCCGGGGATTATAGTGGCCAGCAAAGCAGGTGGCAGCAGGACAGGAGATATTGATCGATGGTTGTCAAGAATCAAAGGGAGGAAGTGGAGCTGGCTGAAACAGAGAAACTTGGTGTCCCTGCTTTGGATAAAATCCCTTAAAATGATCTGATGAGAGATTCTTTGAATTGTATTCTGATATAAAAGATTAAGAAGAAGAAGAGGAGGATGGCGATTTTATTCCGACCCTCGAAAACTAAAACGCGGGGGAAGGGGGGGGGGGGCAAAGAGAGACGCTAATCTCGTTGGTGGGCTCAACAACTCTGACCAGGGGCGGGGGGGATTTCATTAGAGGCCTAATGGATATTTGCATAGTAAGGCTAAGGTTAAGGTTAAGGTGTCGGTGGTCATTGATGTCACTGTCGGAATTTTTGCTCCTTTTTTTTGTTCCCATTTTTGTATTTTATGATGAGGATTGGGGAAATTTCCTCCCTCGGAAAAGACACACACACACACACTGCAGGGTCGATGCTGCAATCGAGAGGAGGAGGAAAGGAGCACCCAAGGTCGTGCGACTACTCTCCCTTGTCAGAGCGAGTGACGGTGATTTTGTTCGAAATCATCAGAATATATGCCCCCTCCCTCCACGTCCTCTAATTGTATGCATGTATTTTGGAGTGACCGCGTACGAATTAATCATAAATAAATATATATGAATGCAGTAATCGGATTGGACAACCGCGACAAACAAACAGGAGAAAAACCTCCCACCCCATAAATGTTTGATCCAAAACCGGGGTGTAATTTTACTCCCACTCTTCTCCGGTCTGGACTGTCTGAAGTCAACAGGGTCGTTAAAGGCGTCGCCCTATTAAAGGAGGAGGAGGAGGAGATCCGCTCACTCACTGATTGGGGATGGAGACCCGGAGACGAATCGCTCCTTCCCTTCTTCTCTCTTAATTTTTTTTTTATTTGGTCAGGCAACGTTCACTCACTCGCTCGGTTGTGGGGGGGAAGATGTTGAATCTGGCCCGGAGGATCTCTTCCTCCTCGAGATTCGGAGGTGGATCCAGGAGATGGTTGTCGGCCTCGATACCTGGGCCTTGCATCATCCACAAGCGCGGCGCCGATATCCTCCACGATCCTTGGTTTAACAAGGTTTAACTCACTCCGATGATTGTCGTTGTTGCAGTTGCTGCTGTTGTTTTCTGATGAATCTGGAACTCAGGACACCGGATTCCCTTTGACCGAGAGAGATAGGCTTGGCTTGCGCGGTCTCCTTCCCCCTCGCGTCATCTCCTTTGAGCAGCAATATGCCCGTTTCAGTAATATCCCTTCCCCCTTCCCCCCCCCCCCCCCCCCCCAAAAAAAAAAAACTTTTAACTCTTTCTGGACCTGCTTTTGTTTTACGATTGCTGCTAGTTATTTGTTTCCATTGATATTCTCTTGTTCATGGTTGCACATTTTCCTTCTTCACGAATTTGTTTCAGATTGAACCGAAATTATTCAGTGGCTTTCTCGTTTTCTATCTTCCTTTGCTTATTCGACGACTCTCGGCAGCTTCATCAAGACATGAAAAAAGATTTGCTTTTGATTACCCGGCCATTCATATTTCTCGGCTGATTTGACGGCACCCTGATGCTCCGATGCACTTTGCTTAATCATGGAATTTTTATTTTGTCTCCAGTGGATTCGTATCAGTCACTAGAGAAAAATACTCGAGGCCAACCGGAAGGCAGTGTTTCATTGGCGAAATGGAGGATCTTAAATAGGCTCCACGACAGAAACGAGACTTTATACTACCGAGTGAGTGGTCTGATTGTTTGTTTCCTTGGGCAAGTGTTGACAGATTCTTCATGTTTGCTCATCTGACCCGTTTGCTTCTATATCCAGGTTCTAATCGATAATATCAAGAACTTTGCGCCCATAATCTACACTCCTACGGTCGGGTTGGTTTGTCAGAATTATTCAGGTTTATTCAGGCGCCCGCGTGGAATGTACTTCAGCGCCAAGGATAAAGGTGAAATGATGTCAATGATTTACAATTGGCCTGCACAAAAGGTGTGTATAGAATGTTGGACCCTCTGATGAGTTCTCCTACAGTTTCTATCCCGTTCTCATTCCTGCTGCTACAAATAACAGGTCGACATGATAGTTCTTACGGATGGTAGCAGGATTCTTGGGCTTGGAGACCTTGGGGTGCAGGGAATTGGTATCCCGATTGGGAAACTAGATATGTATGTTGCGGCAGCTGGCATCAATCCACAAAGAGTAAGGCGAAATTGTCACCTCGAATTTCTCCGAAGCTTTTGATAGGCATAGTTTATCGTGAACATTCCAGTCAGATACAGTTTCTCGCGTGCAACGTATCCCAATCGACTATCATCTGCAGATTCTCCCAGTGATGTTGGATGTTGGCACCAACAACCAAAAGCTGCTCAAGGACCCTCTCTGTGAGTAACTTAATTCGGTCCAATTTTTTTCAAAACTTGTTTCTCGCACTCTTATGAATTCATGGTTACGAGAGAGATGGACAGTATATGGTCTCACTGGTTTCTAGTTTACAGATTTAGGCCTTCGACGACCTAGGCTTGAAGGAGAGGAGTATCTAGAAATTGTGGATGAATTCATGGAAGCCGTTTACACCCGCTGGCCTAAGGCCATTGTTCAAGTTAGTCAATATATACACGTCACGATTCATATTGTACTCCCGATGCCGATTTTGGTCATTAACCTTTTCCGTCTATGCAGTTTGAAGATTTCCAGATGAAATGGGCCTTTGAAACGTTGCAACGCTATCGTAAACGATTTTGTATGTTCAACGATGATATACAGGTGAGGAGAACAGCATCCTTTTGCTGGCTTTTGTTGATGCTGTTTTCACAGCTTCAAGAGTTGTGCGCTTCGGCATTATCATTAAAGTATTCTTATCAAGTGTTGCTTTATCATCGCCAGAAAACAGGCATATTTACTGGATTCTGCCACAGGGTACTGCAGGTGTTGCACTTGCAGGACTGCTGGGAACTGTGAGAGCCCAAGGACTGCCGTTGACGGATTTCGTCAAGCAAAAGATAGTAGTGGTGGGAGCTGGAAGGTAAATATTTTTAATGCATTCACTTATTTCTTTGTTGCGTCTGAACCCTCACTCTGATTTATCCTATCTCCTGGTCATTTTAATCTTCGAGTCGTGTTGTTCATTTCTTCAGCGCAGGGCTTGGAGTTCTCGCTCAAGCTGTACAGGCTGTTACAAAAATGGCGGGCAACAGTGATGCGGCTCAATTTTACCTGCTTGACAAAGATGTAGTCTTCCCTTGTTATTGTTTGAATTTGTTTCGACAGTATTGGGAATGTCAACTTTGCCCATTCTGGAGCGTGTCATCGTTTTAAGCTCTGTGATGGTTGACCACATTTTCTAAATTGCAGGGTCTTGTTACAAAAGCGAGGAAGAATCTTGACCCAGCAGCAGCACCGTTCGCTAGAAATCCTGGGGAGATAGACGGACTTGGTGAAGGAGCCACCATACTCGAAGTGGTAGGACTAGGCTGTTTATTTAGTGGCATTTACAAATCACGTTCTCTTCAATTCTCTTAATCTTTGTGAATGTTTCAAGTTTCTTAAAGAGATTTTTATTTTTCATTTGGCAGGTTAAGAAAGTGCAGCCACACGCTCTTGTTGGTTTATCTGGGGTTGGTGGAATCTTTAGTGAGGAGGTACAAATTCCTTTTACTGCGGCTTCTTTTGCTTCACTTTCATCTGCGTCAATTCTTGTTCGTTCATTTTGAAAATTTTCAGGCTACTGATGCAGCCACAAAAGGAATTATTGTTACGCATAGATCTTGATTAATGATGCTTAGCTTGATTTAAACATCATGAATCATGATTATTTTGTTTCATTCTTCAGGTATAATATTACAATGATCTTTGTACTGTGTCAATTGCATATTTCTGAACTCTCGCCTGCCATGCGTTTCTTCTGCGTGACTGTTTTCCAAAGCATCGCGTCATGGTAATTCAGTCCTTATTGTTCAGATCCTCAAAGCAATGAGGGATTCCGACTCACCTAAGCCGTCCATCTTTGCCATGTCCAATCCCACCATGAATGGTATGGTTTATTTATTAAAAGGCCGGGCAACGTCACTTGACTGTTGGGATTTTTGACAACTGATTCTCGTTTGAACACGTTGAACAGCCGAATGCACTGCTGCTGATGCATTCAAGCATGCTGGAGAAAATATAGTTTTTGCTAGTGGAAGCCCATTTCCAAATGTAGATCTTGGTAAATTTTCCTCAGACTCGTGTATATCGATCTTCAAGTCTCTGTGGTTTTTGTTAACGAAACTGAAACTTATTATTCTCGTTGTCTATCAGTAACACTGTTTATGAATCGACAGGGAACGGGAAGGTTGGGCATGTAAATCAAGCAAACAATATGTATCTCTTTCCTGGGTTAGCGGCTCAAAATGTTATGAACCTATGATATTTGCTTCTTGTAGCTTCTGGATCTGACCGCGTGATTTTGTGTTACAAAAACAGCATTGGTTTGGGAACTCTGGTATCTGGTGCTCGCTTTATAAGTGATGGAATGTTACAAGCGGCTGCCGAGTGGTATGGACCCATGACCGCTCTCATTCTCGTAATGCTATTATCTGACTTGACATAATAAAACTATATGTAGACAAACTCATGCGTGAGAAGCTTATGCCCACTCACGAATGTTTAAGTTTGGAAGGCATGGGTTAACTAAACATTAGGATAGGCGTAATCCTGGCAACGTAGCTCCTCTGAAATAATGACCTTTATGTCACTACCTCTTTTTGGAGTGCTGCCGTTTGAACTTTATATTCAATTTTCTTACCAGCCTTGCTTCTTACATGACGGATGAAGAAGTTCAGGGGGGCATCTTGTACCCATCAATCGATTGGTAATGCTTCCTTCCCCTATTCCAGTGTCATTAATTCTCTGTCTTGCCTTGCCCACCGGCTGCGAAATTTACTCCGTCCTTCCTCGCGATGCAGCATCAGAGACATAACAGCCGAGGTCGGGGCCGCCGTCCTACGTGCAGCAGTCTCGGAGGGAGTCGCGGAGGGGCATGGCGACGTCGACCAGAAGGAGTTAACGCATATGTCCAAGGTACATCATCACTTATAGTAGTATCACGTCACGTATCAACCCGCCTCTCTAAGATGGAGCATTACCGGGTAACTGTAAAATGGTTGGCAGGAGGAAACGGTGGAGCACGTGAGGAAGAACATGTGGTTCCCAGTTTACAGCCCTCTGGTCCACGAGAAGTAGACGACGGACGTGTGGCTTCTCCTCTTCTCAATGCTGGCCATCAATCCATCAACCTAAAACTCTTGAATTTGTTTGGTCGACCAGAGTAGAGTGGTCAGATCCTCTTTTCTTTTAACCATGACTGAATACACTTCAAATTCAGGAAGAATTCTTGGGCCGATAATCCAACCGACGAGTTTGTGTATTCGTACACGTATTCAGGTTTATTGTATAATCACGGTTCTTTGGAAAGAGTCCACGCAACTTCCTAATAGCAGGAGCATGAGGACTAATCTTTAACGAAATCTGATAATTATTTGATTGAGGATTACGTATAATCTATACCAGCAATATATTTTGTGTCTAGCAAGTTATTTGGTAAACATGACTTGTATAATGATACTTCATTCCGGAGGGAGTAGATGTTGATTCGCCACCGAAAGGAGAATTGTTGGGCTGAGGATATGCCGGCAGCTCTGGCTGCCAATGGAGTCTTTGTGGTGGCCACGTCGAGGGACCAGAAGAAGGGAACCGATGCCGTTCGAGAGGTCAGGATTCTGGTCCTTCTGTTCTAGTCGTTTATCATCAGCTCGACGTTATGATCCTGGTAGTGTTGCTTCGTTGGCGAATTTCTTCACGAGGAACCTCGATGTTTTGGTCAGCGGCCAGGCCTTCCCTGTTATTTTTTGCTGTTGCGATGCCGCTCGGCTCGGCTGCAGTCAACTGAGGATGAGAATGACATATCTATGCGTTTGAGCACATCCATCCGCACTTGCTGCAGAATGCTTACACCAAGAGGCTGGCCAAGAAACACCCCGATCTCTACATCAACTCTCTCTGTCCAGGAACTGATATGACCCTCCTCCACATGGGGGGCATTGTCTGAAAGAAGGCGAAAAAAGGGGAGTCAAGTTAGCACTGCAACCAAAAAGTTTAGGATTTGATTGGAATATGTATTAGTTTAAAAAAAAATGGCCGAAATATCGATTCGTGGTTGTTCGCGTCGGAAACGGATTACGTCGGGAATATTTGGCACGAATACTCACAGCGGTTCGGATATGTCAAACAATGTCTTACAATAAAATTGAAAATCTTTACAGCCATAAAAATAAAGAAAAGATTGATGATGCGGATGGTGGTGACGCCGTAGACTCGCTGTTGACGCCATAAAACTTATGAACTGGAGTAGTGGAATCTGGTCTCTAGAGGTATGGTGGACGAAGTATGGTCGAAGGTAGTGGTGGATGTGAATACTAAGGGCCCTATGAGCTCATCCTAGTGACGGTGTGAAGGCGGGATTTAGGTTGTCAAGGGCCGGAGGCTCATCCTATGGCGGAGGTTTGGTTGTTAAGGGCCGGAGGCTCACCCTAACGATGGAGTGATGGCAGAGTTTTGGCTATCAGAGCTACGATTGCTCACCCTGATAGTGGAAATGAAGACCAAGAACCCGGTTTGGACGCCTGTTCAATTAAAACTAAAGGATTGACGATCAATGCACTGTTTGGCTCATAATGATTGTCCGTGCAGAGATTTTCTCCCTTTTATACCGCATCTTATGTACTTAGAATGTGTGCCACGTTATCAGAAAATCTTCCTTGTGGCCCTCTTAACTAACCTCTAAGAATCTCGGTAACAACCCGATTCTGTTAGACTGTAGTGTTGCGTATTTAGTTTGGACTCGCGTAAAACTTAACAACTTTCCTCGTAGACTTAGTACGAGCTTAAACCTTCCTCCTGGTCTAATGGGCTACAACGCAAACTTTGTACGGGCCGTGATTAATTTAGGCCCAAAATATTTTGACATGTCCAAACCATGGCCCAAACTTTAACTCACATTTCCTAAACTCTAAACCCTAAACCCTAAATAATTTTCAAATGACTTGTTTTAGATTTTTTTTTTCTTTATCCTTAACATCGGACGTTTTGTCGGAACTTTGGGCGAGTTTATTTTTTGTTGCTCATATTTTAACAGATGATTTCTTTTGTGGCCTTAAATCGATGAACATTTATATAATCTTTGTTGGCTTTAATTTAAATGCCATTCATCGACAACATACTTCAAATAATTTCCGATGTGATCTTCTTTTAGTTTTTTCAATTCTTAATGTTAGTCAAAAACATTTTGCCCCTAAAAACCATAATATCCCGGCCCAGTCTGCCTCAATAAGGTGAGTTTCATTCATTATCGTAGAAATCTCCCTCGCACGTCCTCAACAAGTAAATATTCTCTTATCATAAAGTAATTCCATGCAAAAATTATTTGATAGTTATTGTTGGTTTGATAAGAATTATGCCACAAAGATTTAAATTACCCAAATTGATGAGGGACGCTTAAATTAAAAAATAAATAATAGACGACAACAAAAAATATATATTTTTTTTATAAAGATCACTTCGTGAAAAATTAAGCACCCTCGTCCAATTTGGAGTAATAGACATCAAATAAATTTTTGCAAAAATTACTCTACGATAAGAGAAACTCACCTTATTGAGGCGAGGTGTGAGGAAAGATCTTCTTACGATAAGAGAAACTCCACCGTATTGAGGCGTGCGAGGAAGATTTCTACGATAAGAGAGAACTCACCTTATTGAGGCGATTGAGGGAGGTTTTCAAGGGGTGAAATGTTTTGTCGAATGTAAGATAAAAAAAATCGATATTTTATCTCCTCGTAGTATTAAAAAAAAAACTAAAACCAAGGCCTCGTATTAAATTACGACCACAAAAGATTTAAAACATTGATTGTTTCAAAGCATAACTTTTCAAATGTTAGACTAAAAAATGAAATTTGACCCAAAATTTGAACAAATAAATTAATATTTTACCATAATAAAAATTTATTTCGATAAATTTAAAGCATGGAAATATTATATTTTGAAAAAAAAAAAAGCAACAAGAAAGACAAAGGAGAGTATGTCCGTCCGTTGGGGGAAGGAAGAAAGGAAACCCTAAAACACAAATCTGCTCTCCTCATTCCCGCCCCCCGCCCTCATGTCCGTAGCCGCAACCTCTGCAATCTCATTTGCCTTGTGAATACCCAATCGTAGCTGCTGCTTCTCCAATTTAGCCTGTGCCCATATTCCCTTACCCCCCTTTTCCTGTTTCAATCTTCTCCCTCGTCTAATCAACGACCCTTTGGTAACAACGCCGCTGTCTCCCGTGTTTAGTCATCTTTCGATCGTTCATTCAGGCATCCCCATCGAGCTTACTGAATCTACCCGCCTCCGGTGATCCTTCCGCCGGTAACCCTCTGTTGTGTTTTCATGTTTCATCTTTTCTGGTTTGTTGATTGGTCGATGCCTCTTTTTTTTTAATTGTTGTTAACCTTCGCCAGTAAAGGTTGGTGGTTTTTGGTAATAGGTGGAGGAGGCAGGGAGGCACGCTCTTTGCTTTGCTTGGGCCGATCCCAGTCGTGCCAATTAGTCTTTTCTGTGCTCCTGGCTAATGCTGGAATTTCTAGTTCGGGGGTTGCCACCTGCTTGCCGGACCTTGATGTTGCCGATAGTCCTGCTGTTATCTACTTCTGTCGTGACAAGGGAGTGGGACTATGGGGTAGTTGGGTCCGGAGGCTCCTCTTGTTTTCTGGCCTTGTGAATGATTTGGTTGCTGCTGGGGTCCCTGCATTTGTGTCTTCTTCGGAAGATGCTGCTGCTGGTGGGATCCTAGGACTTCATGAAAAACCTTTGCTACAAGTATCAGAATTCCGACTGCGAAGGTTGGTTGCTTTCTTATAGTCCTGTGAAAATCTGTCTGCCTATGATAATCAGGCGTTGTCTGTAAAATTGACCTGTTCTTCAAAATTGAAATTGCATTCATGTGATGGATTCTTGGATAATCTGCTGCAGTACAGAACTTTCACAGATGCGTCTTCTGCCATTGAGTACATCAAGGAGCAAGGTGCTCGCTATTGTGATAAAAGCTGATGGTTTGGCAGCTGGAAAAGGAAGTCAATTGTTTGCAATGACACTTTTTTGGACGAGGCATATGAAGCTGTTGACTCTATGCCTTGTGGATGGGGGATTTTCGGTTCTGCTGGTGGAAAAGGTCATTGTGGAGGAGTATCTTGAAGGAGAAGAAGCTTCCTTCTTCGCACTGGTGGATGAGAGAGATGCTTCTAGCCCTGGAATCAGCACAGGACCACAAGCGCGTCGGTGATGGCGTTACAGGGCATAATACTGGGGGAATGGGTGCTTATTCTCCTGCTCCAATCGTGACTCCGGAGTTTGCAATCCACAGTCATGAGTACCATACATTGTGCCAACAATCAGAGCAATGGCGCGGAGGGTTGCAAATGGTTGGCGTCCTTTACGCTGGGACTTATGATAGAGAAGAAGGTCTAGATTGCCATAACTTATCCGAGTATAACGTGCGGTTTGGAGGGGGGGGGGAAAAATTTTTCCGGAATGCCAGGTTTGTTGATGTAGCTTGCTCTTTGTTATTATTAAGTTGATTATGACTTTCTGCTTTCCGACCCTTCGCATATCTTAGTTAATCTTATAGATTTTGTGAAAAATGATCTGGGTTTCTCAGTAGTAGTTTATGATGCTCTCTCTTTTGATAGTTTGTTGATCTCTTTTAGCTTTTTGGGGTGATATCACAGGTCTTGATGTTTAGATTGGAATCAGATTGGGCCTAAGTCCTGCTTGCAGCTTTGCAAAGGAGAGTTAAGTAAGGTCTCCCTGAATTGGTCTCAATGGCTCTGCGATGGTGGTAGTAATGGCAAGCAAGGGTTACTCTGGAGCCTCTGAAAAGGGAAATGTGGTTCGCAATCTTGAAGAAGCAGACAACATGTCTTCAGACGTGAAGGATGTTTCATTGGGGGGACTTGGCAGTTTGTTGTAGATCCCTAAGAAATCTTGAAGTACTGTGCAGCTACACGCTCTTCTCTACAGAAAGACTTTAAGTTTTGTGATTGCTAATATTCTGTTCCGTTTGTTCTTAGGAATCACTTAGCCGAAATGCTTCCTTGTAGTTCTGGCGAACCAACGGCGGGAATGTGTTGTGTAAAGGAACTCATGAGTTAATTTGGGGGCGGTATCAGAGCGGGTTTCAATATGATGCTTTAGCAGCTTGTATGTAGATCCCTAAGAAGCTCTTACTTGCTACACGCTCTTCTCAACAGAAACTTTAAGTTTTGTGATTGCTAATATTCTGTACCGTCACAGAATCACTTGGACGAAAGGCTTCTTTATTGGCGAATTCGCTGTCGGGATTGTCGGTTATCAGAGCGGGATTTCAACAGAGGCTTAGCAGCTTTATTATAGAATCCCTAAGAAGCTCTTACTATCTACACGCTGTTACAAGCTATTACAACCGGAATGACATCGGAAGGCGAGCAACTTCTCCAAAAGAAGTTTGACAAAAAGGGCTGAGCTGGTTATTCTTTCCGGGGGGTGGCCTATCTGGAAACACAATCTAAGAATCTGGTCGGATAAATTCTATCAAACTACAATGCTGGTGATGCTGCTAATCCGGCTTTTTCATAGCTGGCCCGCATCAATCAGTTAACCTTCTGCGCTTCCCAGATGTACTACCTCAACAATTGTGATGCATCGAGTTGAAGAGAAGTTCTCTGACCTTGAAGATAAAAACATCGTAGCTGCAGGTTGGATAAGTGTAGCAAATGTGAGCCAGAGAACTAGCTGCGTATATCCTCTAGACATTTTGTGTATCACGATGGCTGCTGGTTTACTTGACATTGTTGAATTCCGGAGTCATCTCGATTGTTTCTCGTGTTCTATCTGAAGGAATGAGTTACTCAATTCAAAGTTTCGGAGGTCTTAATTTGGGAAATCAAATGATGTCAATGAAGTTCGAGCAAGTTACAAGAAAAGTATATCAAAGTTACAAACGCTCAAAGAATCATTCGCTACCCAAAAAATGAGAAGAAAAAAAAACAAACTAATTCAATTTGTTTGAAGTCCTTACAGAATACAATAAACAAAGTGCGAAGACGGCGAAAAAGAGGACTGCACGATAAAAATATGGAGCGCCAAGGTTTACTCCCTTCCGCGGCTGTTCTTCTGTTTCTTGCTTTGTCTTATCTGCGCGTCTTCGGGTTCGGGCAGGTTCCGTGGGAGGGGTGTGAGATGTTGGACCGGCTCTTCTGTGTGTGCTCAGCAGTACTCCAAGGACGTGCTTGAAGTCGGCCCTATCTCCATGATCAACCTCGCAAAGTGGTGTCTGCAGTAGAGGACGCCATCGAGGGCTGGCGTACGACGAATGGTGTCCAAGGTGCATCCCCCGTGCGCGCATCGGAAGCATGTCTTGTGGTTAGTCACTCTCCCTCCATACGTCACCTGCTGGGAGGAGCACTCTTAACCACTCTGGATCACAAACTCAATGCAGGTTTCCTTGTGAGCTAGATCAGAAAGGATCCCAAAACCTTCCTCCAAGGGATAAAAAACAGTCCGTTGGTCACAGGCAGCGCACTTATCCAGAGTCCCAGTGAACATGGAAGAAAGCTTGGCTGGGGGTCTCTATTCTGTCGTAAACAAGTGCATGAACCTCGTCAGAAGATTTTATATAGGACTATTCATCAGGTTTGCACAGAAAACTGGCCCAGAAGAAAATGGGCATTTACCAGATCATTGGCCTTATTTAGAAGGAGTTTGGCTGCAAAACCAACCATTAAAAAATATAAACGAGTATCAGAAAGGTGGTATTCAGATTGGATCGATAAAGACGAAATGAGGATTACTGCGAGTTTAACCTGTCTGGAAGTTCTTGCTAAAATTTCCCGTTATCATTGAAGAGTATGCTCGAAATGAGGCTTGCAAAAGAGAATGCCGTCCATCCAGGAGTATGCTTTGCTCATCTGTTAGCGCCGCATCCACCATCAATCAAATCACATCAAGATAGTGACCGAACACAAATCATTCATATTCGGAACCAGTGTTCTGTGACAAAGGGAAAAATGGAATAGCGGGCAAACGGAGATGGCTAACAGTACCACGGAGCATCCCATTGCAGTGGCTGCATCTGAAAGCAGGGGGGATTTATGATATAAGGAACTCCCTCGCGCTGTCATCATGTCTGACGACGTGAACAGGTCCTTATCACAAGACCTTGCATTTATCAACAGTCCCGGAAAACGGCCATCGCCACGCCGAGAGGTTTTCAGCATTGCGTTTCCGCGCCCGTGGTCAAGCTGGTCACGTCCCTTTGGAACTTTAAGTCCGAGGATGGTGCAGAGAAGGAAGATTTGACCGCATCTTAAACAAAACAAAGGAAAGAAGCAAACAGAACGTCCCTCCTTTTCCTCCAAATATCCTTTTCTTGTTTCTTCGCCCTTTTCCTTTAAAACACAGACAATATAAGATCCAAGAGTGCCCTGGAGATAAATGTGTCTAAATATAAACATCTTAGTATCGTATTTGGGTGTTGCTTTTTTTTTTTTACAGCTGTGGCACTTGCAAATTTTTCGTGGAAAAAGGGATGGTTGGATATCGATGGCTTGTCCTAAAAAGATGGGCACCATTTTATCCTCTCCTTCAGTTCGATTGACATTTTCAACCTGTAGCCAGCCTCCTTCATCACCCCCTCCTTTTCAGGTAAAACAGACTAGTTTTCCAAGGGAGGAGAGGATTTTCGTGCACTTTGTCCCAGCGAGACAAAACTCTTCGCTTCCATGGGATATATAGTTCATGGTAGTATTCAGCTGCGGAGAAGAACATCCAGAGTGTTCAATTTGAATCCTTTGATCAATCAATGTTATCCGCTACATTGTGCTTTTTCACAAGGAGTAGGGTCACTGGCGCCGAAACAAACAAGCGGTAAAACTGTTCCATCTGAAGCCGCTTCGCCACGGAGTCAGGTCCATCTCTGCGGAAAGAACCCCGAGTCTTCTGGCCACTAACTGAACAAGCTTATCACCAGTCTTGAGAATGATGGCCTCCAAGGTTGGAACTACACTCAGGAAGATAACAGAACAAGCTTTGGCTTAAAAATCGAGACCTTTTCGACTACCATGGCTTATAAAAACACCCACATAAATTGAGATGTTTAATAACACAAAGACAAGTTAAACGCATAAAAAAGGATCAGCCGGCAACATTACATAAATAAAGGGCCCAATCTTTTAACGTAGAATCGAGAAATTCATATTTAATTTGGACTAATGCTAAGAACACCGAGGTTGTAAGACTTTGGTCAACCAATTTCGAACGAAAAACTATTATAACGTTGTAATATACAAGCGGCGTTGTCTTTGTGGGTTGTGCTTGACGAAGAAGGGAAAGTGAAAGAAAAAGCGAGAGAGGAACACAAAACCAGCCGAAGAAAGAAACTGAAAACCTGCCCCCACCCCCACACAAATCGCATCCCCCCGTCCCCCCATCTTCAATCGGTCTTGTTCCCCTTCCCATTATTCTGGATAACCGGTCAACACCACAAAAGGAAATGTATTGAGTCTTGCGCTTCCTTCCATCCAGTGGCCGCCCCGCGAGAAGCACCACCCAAAGAGACATCTGTCCAAGGTTTTTTACTTCTCCTCGTACGTATTACCATCCAATCCGGCGTTCCCCATCTCTAGAATCTTTACTACGAATCCAACAAAGTTCTGTTCTTCTTCTTCCTTTCTTTGAGAATTAAGATTCTGGGGTTTTGTATGAGATTATCTTATCTCGGAGGGAACCGCCCACTTATTTTTGTTACCACGGTTTCGCTCTCGTATTTCAACCCCCCAAAAATCCTCCAAAACCTCTAATTCCTTTCTCTCGCTGTTGTTGTGTTTGTCCTTTTTTTTTTGCTTGGGTTAGGCTTAGGGATGTGGTTCTGTATAGCCCACTAGGAGAAGTTTCGGTTTTCTGTGCAAAAGATCCGAATCTTAGGGAGAGTTTAGTTGTTACGGTTTCGGGTTGAACTGTTTAGTGTTGGTAGATGTGGGTAGGAATGAATAAACAACGGCAATAGGGCGAGGTATCCCCCTGGGATTCTGGGGAGAGGCGGCGTGGGGATGAACCAGGGCTTTCAGGTACCTCAGCCCCAGGGGCCTTCAGAACTATGCGTCATAGAGGGAGCAGTAACCAGTTAGGGCAAGTAGGACAACCTCATCATCAACAGCAGGTGGTTACTATCAGAAATCAGCCATAACCCTTAGTCATCAGTCAACAGCAGCTAGCAGGTTCAGCAGTATTTTTTTTTTTTCCCTAGCAAGTTCAGCAGCAACAGCTAGCAGCACGCTAGTGGTTGAGGAGGAATCAGCTTGCTGGGGGGGAGACTGGTGTATCGTAGATGAGGTTGAGAAGACGGGTTGCAGTTCTGAAGGCAATTGATGCCAGGTAACGATGAGTTTTACTTAAGTAAGATGTGGCATTGTAGTTCCTATCAGATTGGTTCTGTATTTCCTCTGGTAGATTTTTATTAGGAGATTAGTCTAGTTTCACATAATCTTCTTCTCAGTTTCCATAATTTTGATATGTAGGAAATGACATCTTCATTTTCTTTAATCCCGAGGATCAATATGTTTTCATTCTTTGAAGGTCTAGTTTATCTTATGAAATATGCTGATGTCGACATTCCAAGTATGTTGATTGATTAACAACGTATTCGCAAGATTTGAAGGCAAAGCTCAAGGTACCGGGCCTCCGGATACCTCCGCTACAGGTACAGAGGTACGGACTCATTTATCACCATGTGCCATCATGGGATGTCTTAAATTTTTACTAAATGTTGAGATTCTGTAGTGCATGGTTATTGTGGCTCAGTCTTGAAAAGCCCATCATAGATAATAAGGTATTATTTGTTATAACTTTCTGGACAACTTTGGTTGGTATCCATCTTGACTTTTCCTTCTT
>JARUPY010000460.1:0-203938 GCA_029817715.1 Melastoma dodecandrum | reverse complement strand
ACGAGCGGTCGCCCTGGCCGATCAGGTAGGCGGTGGAGACCGCCTCGCGGAAATAGTCCGTGGTGATCGTTCTGGTTGCGGATGCGATAGTTGTCGAGGAACCACTTGTCGGTGACGCCGACGAGATAGGTCCCATGCCGCGTGCGCCAGCGGTCGTTGATGTAGAAGCGAGCCCTGGCTCTCGACCTGGAGCCGCGGAAGTCGCGCTCGGACCGCGCCGATGCGGGCTCGGCAGGAAGGCCGAGGGCGTGGTCTGCGAGATGCCCGACAGGCGCAAGTTGTAGAAGCCGGTGTTGTCGAGCCGGTTGGCTGCGGAACTCCGCCTGCCCGAGCACGCCCTGGCGGCTCAGGAAGGTGGGCGTCAGCGTCAGGTCGTAGTTGGGCGCGAGGTTGATGAAGTACGGTAGGGACACGCCCTTGCCGAGCGCCGTCGTGGTGATGAAGCGCGGGGTCAGGAAGCCGGTCTTGCGCCGCTCGCTCGGATCCGGGGCCTCGAAATAGGGCAGGTACATCACCGGGATGCCCGCGATCTCGAGGGTCGATTCCTCGAAGTAGATCGTGTGCGTCTCGTTGTTGTGGATGATCTTCTGCGCCTTGATCTGCCACAGCGGCGGCTTCTCCGGCGCGTCCTTGCACGGCTCGCAGGCGGTGTAGCTGCCGTAGTCGAACGAGGTCTGCTCGCCGTCGATCCGCTCGGCTCGCGGGTGCGGAGAAGCGCACGCGCACCGTCTCGTTTCTTGCGCTCGACCGATTGCTGGACCCGCAGGGAGTCGACGAAGCCGGTCTTGAAGTCGTCGGTGAGCTCCATGCGCTCGCCGGTCACGACGCCGCCATCGGACTCGGTGAGGCGGACGTTGCCCTCGGCGAAGACGCGGCCGGTGCCCCGGTCGTAGCGCACGCGGTCGGCCTGCAGGGTCCGCGGGCCGTAATGCAGCTCCGCGTTGCCGCGGGCGGTCACGGTATTGTGGTCGTTGTCGTAGACGAGCTCGTTCGCCTCGACGAGGAGCTTCTCGCCCGGCTTCACCTTGACCGCGCAGGCAGGCCCTGCGCGCGCGCTTCCGCCACCGGAAGCACCGCGAGCGCCGAGAGCCGCCGCGAGACCGGCGCTCCGCAGGATGTCGGCGACCTTACGCAACGCCAGTCCCAACTCCTGTGACGACTTCCGCCACGACACTCACACTCGTCTCCCGACCCGCGGGGCCGCAGGCTTCAGCCGTCCTCTTGGTACAGAAGCGCGAGCGTACCGAGAAGACTCCCTACCACCGCGGGGAACCACGCCGCCACCGGGGTTGCCACCATCCCCGAGGCGCCGAGACCCTCCATGACCTGCGGACGACGTAAAGGGCAAAGCCCGCCGCGACGCCCCGAGAACGAGTTTTCCAACGCCACCAAAGCGGAAGAACCGTAACGAAACGGTTGCAGCGACCAGAACCATCGCCACGAACAGAATCGGCCTCGCCCACAGCACATCGTACTGCAGCCGGTAGCGGGTCGCATCCAGCCCCGCCCGCTCGGTCTGTGCGATGGTCGCGGGGAGTTGCCAGAAGGGCACAGATTCTGGGCTAGTGAAGCGCTGGCGGATCCGGGCCGGCTCGAGGGTCGAGGCGATCATGTAGGTGCCGTGGGCCTCCGGGGGCTCGTCCGGGCTCCATCACCCGGGCGTCCGTCAGTTCCCAGTAGCCGTCGTGCAGGGTCGCCTCGGCGGCGACGACCTGGCCCGTGAAGGCGCCCGCCGTCGTCGAAGGTGAACACGGCCACGCCCAGCCAGCGTGGTCGTCCCCTCGATCGCCGTCTCGGCCCGGATGATCGCCTCGCCGTCGAGGCCCGCGCTGGCGCAACCACAGATCCTTGCCGGAGGCCGCCTTGGTCGAACGGGCGAAGATCTTGGCCTCGATCTCGGTGGAGCGCTGCTTCAGGAGCGCCGAGACGGGGTTGTAGGCGAAGATCGCCACCGCCCCGATAGCCAGCGCGACGAACACGACCCGGCTGGAGGAATTGCCACGCCGAGATGCCGGCGGCCCGGGCGACCACCAGTTCGAGCTTGCGCGAGAGTTTGCAGCAGGCAGGCCATCGAGCCGAACAGGACCGCGAAGGGCAGCACCGCCCTCGGCGACGGCGGGCGTCCGGTAGAGGGAGAGCTGAGCCATCAGCGCCGCGGAGGCGCCCTGCGTCTCGCCCGCGCGGCGCAGCAGCTCGACGAAATCGATCGTGTAGACGAGGGCGAAGACGGTGACGAACACGCCGAGCACCGTCCGGGCGAAGCGGAGCGCGAAGAGTAGCGGCCGAGGGTGGGTCCGATCAGCATGGGGATCGCGCCTAGCCGGGCCGGGGCGGGGCGAGGCCCGCCGGAGGGTCCTCGCCTGCGAAACAGGCGCGCGACGCCGGCATTGAAGCGGCGCAACCCGCGCGCCCTGGAAGATGAGGAAGGCTCGACAGCAGGATTCGCCAGCAGCGGGACGGCGTAGATCGCCGTCACCGCCGCCGCGCTGCGGGTGGCCGCGCTGACCGCCGCGAAGCCCGCGATGCGCAGGCCCACCACGGCCAGGATCGCCCCCCCGATGGCGAGCCCGCGTCCCTGGCGGGTGGTCCGGGGATCGCCGAGCGCCGCGAAGGCGATGAAGGCGAGCGCCAGGGGATAGAGGGCGGCCGAGAGGCGGTCGTGCAATTCGGACCGGAACCGGCCCTTGGAGATCTTGTAGTAGCCCTCGGTCTCGTCGGGAACAGGAGCTGCGCCGTCGAGCGTTCGCGGGGCTTGTAGATCGTGTCGGCATCCGGCGGCGCGAAGGCCGCGAGGTCGATCGTGTAGCGGTCGAACTTCAGGATCGAGGAATCGCGGCTTGTCCTTCTGCTGCTGCAGCACGGTGCCGTTCTCGAGGATCAGGTAGCTCTGGCCGTCGATATCGACGGCGTTGCCCTTGTCGGCGAGGTAGACCTTCGTCTTGCCCGCCTCCCGCCGGTCCTGGATGAACAGGCCCTCCAGCACGCCGCCCGGCCCGCGCTGGCGGAAATGGAAGGTGATGCCGTTGTCGAGCTGGGTGAATTGCCCTTCCTTGACGACGTTGGCGATGAAGTCGCCCCGGACCCGCGTGATGACGTCGCGCAGCTCCTGGAAGCTCGCGGGCATCACGACGATCACCACGAAGCGACACGAGGAAGCTGATGCTCAGCGCCAGCGTCAAGAACGGCCGCAGGAGCGCCCGGGGCGGCATGCCGGCCGCCGACATCACGATCAGCTCGGAATCGCCGTTGAGTTTGTTGAGGGCGTAGATGGTGCCGATGAACAGCGCCACCGGGGCGATCACCACGATCAGCGTCGGCAGCGACAGGGCGGTGACGAACAGGAAGACGAGGAGCGTCTGCCCCTTGGCGGTGACGAGGTCGAGCTCGCGCAGCGCCTGGGTGATCCAGATCGTCCCCGTCAGGCCGAGGAGGCAGGCGAGCGTCGCGCCCGCCGCGATCCGGCAGATGTAGCGCTCGATCTGCCTCATCGGCCCTGCGGCCCGCCTCGGGCGTCTGGTTCCTGCCTCCGGCATGGCGCGCTCTTTGGGGCGATTCCAGGGGCCGCCACGCCGCGTTGCGTTCTGCGTCTCAGCGGCTACACAGGATGATTGCACGGCGCGTCCGGCCGTCGACCCGCCGGGACGCGGGAATGGCAGCGAGCATGACGGACACAATCGACATCGCCTTCGGACCCCTCGGCCAGAGCGGCCCCGGCGACCTCGTGGTTTTCATCGGTGACGACCTGGCCCTGAGCGGCCCGGCGCGGGAAGCCCTCGGGGGGCGCCGGGCACGGACCTCGTGGCCAAAGGCCGCCGCCTTGGAGAAGTTCAAGGGCCGTTCGCTCTCGGCGATGGTGCTGCCCGCCCGGCGGCGGGTCTCTCCGCCGACCGCCTCGTCGTGGTCGGTCTCGGCTCCGAGTCGGACCGGGGCAAGATCGATTGGCCGGCCTTGGGCGGCTTCACCGCCGCGAAGGTCGCGGGCCGCAGTGCCCGCGTCGTCCTCGATCTGCCGGGTGTCACCGCCGGGGGCGGAGCAGGCCGCCGCCTTCGCCCTCGGGGCGCGGCTGCGCAGCTACACCTTCGACCGCTACAAAACGAAGAAGAAGCCCGATACCGAGGACAAGGCCGGCGGCGCCCTCACGATCTTGACGGGCGACCACGCCGCCGCCTCCCGCGAGGCCGAGGCCACGAAGACCCTGGCCGAGGGCGTGATCCTCGCCCGCGACCTCGTGAACGAGCCGCCGAACGTCCTCTTCCCCGAGGAGTTCGCCCGGCGGGCCGCCGAGCTGACGAAGCTCGGCGTGGAGGTCGAGATCCTTGAGCCGGCGCGCATGCGCGAGATCGGCATGGGCGCCTTGCTCGCCGTGGCGCAGGGCTCGGTGCGCGAGCCGCGCGTGGTCATCATGCGCTGGAACGGCGGCGCCTCCGGCGAGGCCCCCGTCGCCTTCATCGGCAAGGGCGTCGTATTCGATTCGGGCGGCGTCTCGATCAAGCCCGGCGGCGGCATGGAGGACATGAAGGGCGATATGGGCGGCGCGGCGGCCGTCGTCGGCGCCCTGCACGCGCTCGCCTCGCGCAAGGCACGCTGCAACGTGGTCGGTGCCATCGGCCTCGTGGAGAACATGCCCGATGGCGGCTCCTACCGCCCGTCGGACATCCTCACCTCCATGTCCGGCCAGACCATCGAAGTCATCAACACCGATGCCGAGGGCCGTCTCGTCCTCGCCGACGTGATCACCCACATCGTCCGCTCGGCCAAGCCGAAGGCGATGGTGGACCTCGCCACCCTGACCGGCGCGATCATCGTGGCGCTCGGCCAGGACATCGCCGGGATGTTCTCCAACGACGACGCCCTGGCGGAGAAACCTCGCGGCGGCGGGCGAGGTGACCGGCGAGGCCGTGTGGCGGATGCCGCTCATCCCCGCCTACGACAAGGCCATCGACCCGAAGTTCGCCGACATGAAGAATACCGGAGGGCGCCATGGCGGCGCGGCGACGGCGGCCTCCTTCATCAAGCGCTACGTCGAGGACACGCCCTGGGCCCATCTCGACATCGCGGGCGTGGCCATGTCCTCGACCGCGAACGAGATCAACCGGAGCTGGGGCGCGGGCTGGGGCGTCCGGCTCCTCGACCGGCTGATCCGCGACTCCTACGAGGCGCGCTGACGGCGGGGGGACGCCGGTTCCATGGGGGCCCTCATCGGCGACACCTTCCTCGACGTCATCGGCGCGGGCTCCGGCGCCGCGCCGGTGCCCGCGGCGCGGTGCCGCGCCGGGCGACCCCATCGCCGTCGCGCCGGCCTTCGTGCCGCTGGCGGCGCTCGCGGTCCTGGGCCTCGTCGCCCTCACCGGGCTGAGCCGCCGGTCCGGGGTGCCCGAGGCCGCTCGAGCCGCTACGCCTACGGCTTCTTCCTCGACCGCTATCCGCTCTTCGCCTTTCGCCCTCGTCTATGCGGCAACGCGCCTCGTGGCCATCGCGGCCGGAGCGGGGCCGGCGGCCCCATACGGCGGATCGTCTTCTGCGCCGGCCGGGCTCGCCGCGCTGGCGCTCGCCGGGCTGTACCCGACCTTCGGCGGCCTCGTCCTGCGCGGAGGATTCACCACCTGCGGCATGGCCTTCCTGACCGGACAGCCCCTCTGGCTCGCCTACGCCCTCGGGCGGGGGGTCGCGGCGTCGATGGTGGGCGGCATCGTCGGGGCCTTCGGCCTCGCGGCGAACGGGATTCCTGCGGCCGCGCTCGGCTCCTGCGGCGGATCCTGGGCCCTCGCCTTCGTGCTCCTGTGGTTCGGCGCCGGGTCATCGGCCTCGCCCATGCGGTGGGATCGGCCCCTGGCCGGCCCGGCCCTGACCGTCGCCGAAACGGGACTGGCGGCCGCTCTGATGATCGCCGGTCTGCCGCACGCGCTGTTTCAGGCGTGGCGAAGCCGGGCCTCCGCCTGAAACTCCGCGCGGCGCGCCTTGCTTCGGCCCGGCGCATCGCCCACACTCGCGAGAGTGACAGCGGGACACCGCCCGAGAGCGACGCCCGTGGGAGAAATCGCCATGCATACCAGCGTGATGGACAGCCGCGTCGCGGTGGCCGGGGCGCCGGACGACGGCCGCCGCCCTGGCTCGACGCCTATCCGCCCGGCATCCCCGCGAGATCGACATCGCCGGCCTGCCCACCCTGAGCGACCTGTTCACCGCGAGCATCGCCGCCTTCGCCGACAGGCCGGCCATGACCTGCTTCGGCTCGGACCTGACCTATGCCGAACTCGGGCGACAGGCCCGGGCGCTGGCGGCCTACCTCCAGAGCCAAGGTATCGCCAAGGGCGACCGCGTGGCGATCATGCTGCCGAACGTCCCGGCCTACGCGACGGCGATCGTCGCGATCCACTGGGCCGGCGCCGTCGTGGTCAACGTGAACCCGCTCTACACCGCCCGCGAGCTCGCGGCGCAGCTCGCCGATTCCGGGGCGCCGGGTACTCATCGTCCTCGAGAACTTCGCCCACACAATCGCGGCGGCGGCGGGCGAGCTCGACCTGCGCCGGGTGATCCTGGTCGGGCCGGGCGACGGGCTCGGCCTCAAGGGGCAGGCGATCAACCTCGCCAGCCGCCACCTGCGCAAGGCGGTGCCGGCCTTCACGCTGCCCGCCGGCATGGCCGTGCGCTTCGAGACCGCGCTCCGGACGAAGGGCCCACCGCGCCCCGTTCCGGTGGCGGCCGACGACCTCGCCTTCCTGCAATATACCGGCGGCACGACGGGCGTCGCCAAGGCGGCGATGCTGACCCACCGCAACGTCTCGGCCAATGTCGAGCAATGCGTGAACTGGTTCGGCGCCACGGATACGAGCCGCCGCCGCATCGCCGTCACCGCGCTGCCGCTGTACCACATCTTCGCGCTGACGGCCTGCTTCCTGTTCTCGGTCCGGACGGGGGGCAGCTGCCTGCTGATCCCCAACCCGCGGGACTGCGACGGCTTCGTGAAGACCCTCTCCCGCACCCGGTTCACCGGGCTCGCCGGCGTGAACACCCTGTTCAACATGCTGGTGAACCACCCGAAGATCGGCACGGTGGACTTCTCCCACCTCGATTTCGTCATCGGCGGCGGCATGGCCGTGCAGCGCCCGGTGGCCGAGCGGTGGAAGGCGCTGACCGGCCGGGCGATCGTCGAGGGCTACGGGCTGTCGGAAACCTCGCCGGTCGTCTGCGCCAACTCGAACACGATCCCCGACTTCACCGGGACGATCGGCTACCCGCTGCCCTCCACCGCTGCCTCGATCCGGGATGAGGAGGGCCGGGCGGTGCCGCCGGGGGAGCGGGGCGAGCTCTGCATCCGCGGCCCGCAGGTGATGGCGGGCTACTGGCAGCGGCCCGACGAGACCGCCAAGGTGATGACCGCCGACGGCTTCTTCCGCTCCGGCGACATCGGCGAGATGGACGGCGGTGGCTGGGTGCGCATCGTGGACCGCAAGAAGGACATGATCCTGGTGTCGGGCTTCAACGTGTACCCGAACGAGGTCGAGGATGTCTTGGCCAGCCACCCGGCCGTGCTCGAATGCGCGGTAGTCGGCACGCCGAGCGAAGAGACGGGGGAGATGGTCGTCGCCCACGTCGTCCTGAAGGACCCGAGCGTCACCCCCGACGCCCTGCGCGCCCACGCCCGCACGCAGCTCACCGCCTACAAGGTGCCGCGCTCGGTCGTCCTCCACGACGCCCTGCCCAAGAGCAACGTGGGCAAGGTGCTGCGCCGGGTGCTGCGCGACGAGGTGACGCCGTCATAGAGCTTCGCGCGACGTAACCTCGCGGGCCTTCTCGCCGAATGGTGAGCGGGACCGGCTTGCCCGGTCCGAGCGGCGACCCGATGTTCGGCGCGAGAGCGATGACAGGGCAGGGAGGCGACCATGTGGATCCGGCGCAGACACGGGTGGGAGATCCCGGAGCATCTTGCGACGCCTGAGGCGGTGTTCCTCAACCGGCGGACGCTGATCGGCGGCGCGGCGGGCCTCGCCGCCGGCTCGCTGCTCGGCGGAGGTAAGGTTTGGGCGGCGGCCGACACGGCCTCGCTCTATCCAGCGCCGCGCAACGACCGCTACACGCTGGACCGGGCGCTCACGCCGGAGCGCTTCAGCGGCGACTACAACAACTTCTACGAATTCGGCATGTCGAAGACGGTCCTTCCGGCCGCCAACGCGCTGAAGACCTCCCCCTGGACGCTGAAGATCGACGGCCTCGTGGAGAAGCCGTTCGAGATCGGCGTCGATGACCTCGTGCGGAAGATCGGGCTCGAAGAGCGCCTGTATCGCCACCGTTGCGTCGAGGCGTGGTCGATGGCGGTGCCGTGGACCGGCTTCCCCCTGTCGAAGCTCGTGGCCTTGGCCAAGCCGACCTCGGGCGCGAAATACGTGCGCTTCGAGACCTTCATGGACAAGTCGGTCGCGCCGGGCCAGCGGGTCTTCTACTACCCCTGGCCCTATATCGAGGGCCTGACCATGGCCGAGGCCGGCAACGACCTGCCCTTCGTGGTCACCGGCATCTACGGCAAGCCCCTGCCGAACCAGAACGGCGCGCCGATCCGGGTGGCCGTGCCCTGGAAATACGGGTTCAAGTCGGCGAAGTCGCTCGTGAAGATCTCCTTCACCGCCGATCGGCCCAAGACGTTCTGGGAGGGGCTTCAGGCCTCCGAGTACGGCTTCTGGGCCAACGTCAACCCGGACGTGCCGCATCCGCGCTGGAGCCAGGCCACCGAACGCCTCCTCGGCAGCGGCGAGCGTGTGCCGACCCAGATCTACAACGGCTACGGCGAGCAGGTCGCGGGGCTGTACAAGGGGCTTGAGGGCGAGCGGCTGTTCGTCTGACGCATTGCCGTCTCCGTCAGTGCGAGCGCACTGACGGAGACGGCGTCGGCCTTCAGTAGGTCCAGCGCTGGGCCTTCTGCACCAGGAAGTCGCGAAAGGCCTGGACGCGGGCGACGGAGCGCATCTCCTCGGCATAGACGAGGTAGCTCTCCAGCGCTCGGCATGTCGGTCTCGCGCAGGACCTGAACGAGGTTGTCGTCCCCATCGACGGCGTAGTCGGGCAGGATGCCGATGCCGGCACCGGCCTCCATCGCCCGCTGCAGGGCGCCGATGTTGTTCACCGTCAGGTGGACCGGCCGCCGCTCACGCCCGTCGCGCCCGGGATCGGCCAGCCAATGCGCGGCCAGCAGATAGGAAGGCTCGTTGCCGCCGAAGGAGACGATGCGGTGCTCGTCGAGCTCCTGCACGGTCTTCGGCTCACCGAACCGCTTGACGTAATCCTGGCTCGCGAAGGCGTGGTAATGCACCGTGAACAGCCGCCGCTGGATCAGGTCCGGCTGGGCGGGACGGCGCATGCGAATCGCCACATCCGCCTCGCGCATGGCGAGGTCCAACTCTTCGTTAGTGAGGATCAGCTCGATCCGCACGTCGGGGTAGAGGTCGAGGAATTCACCGACCCGCTGGGCCAGCCATGACACGCCGAGCCCCACCGTCGTGGTCACCTTGAGGTCGCCCGTCGGACGCTCCGAGGTCTCGACGAGCCGCGCCCGCGTGTTTTCCAGGCGCAGCTTCATGTCCCGGGCGGCCCGGAACAGAAGGTCGCCCTGCTCGGTCAGCAGCAGGCCGCGGGCGTGGCGGTGGAACAGCGGCGCCTTCAGCTCGCGCTCCAGGGCACTGATCTGCCGGCTGACCGCGGATTGGCTGAGTCCGATATCGTCGCCCGCCTTGGTGAAGCTGCCCGCCTCCGCGACGTTCGGGAAGATCCGGCTCGTATCCCAGTCCAAGGCGAGAACTCCCAGCGGTGCCGCCCCACCGGACCCTGCGGCCCGATCAGGCGGACGGGACGCCATCGCCCGGCGCCCCGCCATCCTCGCCGCAGGGCCGACATGCACGCCACGGTGCCATGCGATATACGCATTCCTGCGCGGAGAATAGACCTATGCGTCCGGCGCGGGACGCGACGCAAGCGCGGCCGTCACGGAAGCTGTTGAAGGCGGCCCCTGTGCGGAGCGGGTCGCGTCATACTCGGCGGCGGCGCGCGGGCCGGGCTCTCGCCGATCTCGAGGTTGGCCAGGAACTTCTCGGCTTCGAGGGCGGCCATGCAGCCCATGCCGGCCGCCGTGATCGCCTGCCTGTACACGTCGTCCGTCACATCGCCCGCCGCGAAAACGCCTGGGATCTCGGTCTCCGTCGTGCCGGGCTTGACGGTGAGGTAGCCGCCGTGGCGCATCGGCAATTGCCCCTCGAAGATCGCCGTGGCGGGCTGGTGGCCGATGGCGACGAACACACCATCCGTCTTCACCTCGTCGAGGACTCGCCGGTGCGGGTGTCCTTGAGGCGGACATGGGTGACGGTCGGCGCGGGCTTCTCGACGCCGCAGATCTCCTCGATTTGCTGTGCCAGAGCACCTCGACGTTCGGGTGCTTGAACAGGCGCTCCTGCAGGATCCGCTCGGCCCGGAACGAATCGCGGCGGTGAACCACCGTGACCTTGCTGGCGATGTTGGCGAGGTAGAGCGCCTCCTCGACCGCGGTGTTGCCGCCGCCGACCACCACGACCTCGCGCCCCCGGAAGAAGAAGCCGTCACAGGTGGCGCAGGCCGAGACGCCGCCGCCCTGGAACTTCGCCTCGGAGGGCAGCCCAAGCCACTTGGCCTGGGCGCCGGTCGCGATGATGAGCGCGTCACAGGAATAGGTCTCGCCGGAATCGGCTTCAAGCCGGAACGGCCGGGTCTTGAGATCGACCTTGGTGATGTATTCGGAGACGATCTGCGTGCCGACATGCTCGGCCTGAGCCCGCATCTGCTCCATCAGCCACGGACCCTGGATCGCCTCGGCGAAGCCGGGATAATTCTCGACATCGGTGGTAATCATCAACTGGCCGCCGGGTTGGAAGCCGGAGATCAGCAGCGGCTTCACCATGGCGCGGGCGGCATAGATCGCGGCGGTGTACCCGGCCGGGCCGGAGCCGACGATGATGAGCTTTGCGTGGGTGTGGGCCATCGGTCTCGAACTCTCGTCGTCAGGCCGGGTCGTGCGCCCGCACGGGCAATATAGGCATCCGCGAGCGCGCGCGATCATCGGCGTCGCGTCGATGGGGGAATAGCGGAGATCCACGAACAGGCCGTTGAACGGCCGCCATGGCGCCCCGGTCTCTTCGATGGGCGGCGAACATCCGCCGGTGGCGGAGGTGCCCGGCAGCTCGAACAGCAGGACCGGCGCCCCGTCGCCACCGCCTCGCTCACCATGTTGATCGAATCGGAGGTGACGACGATCGCCTCGGCCAGCGCCAGCATGGCGAGGTAGGGGTTTCTCGCCGTCCCGTCCCAGAGAAGCCGCCCCGTCTCCGCCGCGAGCGAGGGCCGCGCGTCGCGCCCCTTGGGCGTGCGGCGCGAGGCCGTGACCATCAGGCGCCCGCCACTCGCCCGCGAGCGGCGCAGATCGTCGATCAGCCGGTCGGCCTCCGTCTTGCGTGAAGAGAGTGCCGGCTGTCGCCGCCGAGCAGCACCGCGACGCGGGGCCCGCGAGGCGGCCAAACGCGGATCGGGGGTCGCGGCGCGGCGGCGGGCTGCGGTGACGAGGTGGGCGCGGTGAGGGTGGTGAAGACGTTCGGCCCGCGCAGGCGGTCGTCGTAGTCCGGCACCCAGATGAAATCGGCGCTGCCCGCCCGGTGCGCGGGTCCTTCAGGAAGGCGGTGAAGGTCCGCCCCTCCGCCGGCAGGCGCGCAGGTAGGGCACCGCCCGGCGCCCCGAGGCGATGGCGAGGTCGGGCAGGCCCGGCAGCGCGCCGGGGGGCCCCCTTCCACCGTCGCGGATCGATCGGGCCCCAGGGCGCGAGCCAGCCGAACAGGCCCGCCGGGATGCGGCGGACTCGTAGTCGAGCCCAGCGTCCTCGGCGATGCCGAGGCACTGATTCTCGTCGCCGGCCTTGCCGTCCGTGACGATCCAGGCCGGCAGGTCGATGAGGGGCTTCATGTCGGGGTCCACGGGGAGACCCCGTCAGTCCCGCGGCAGGTCGCGGGCGAGCCATTGGGCGTAGATGTCGGCGACGACGGCCGCGGCGGCGCTCGTTGGCGGGATCGTACCACGCGCCGCCGTAGCTCGACGGCGTCGCGGTCATCTGCGGATGCCGGCCGAGGATTTCGCCCGGCGCCCCACGAACAGGGCGTCGCCCTCCAGGTAGTCGTTCTGCGTCCCGCCGAGGCCGAGCCGTCCGCCGCCATTGCCGACATAGTCGCGCAGCGACAGGCCGGTGAGCACCACGACGAGCCGGGCCCGCCCGCCGATCCGGCGAAGGTCTGGCGCAACGCCGCCGTGAGGTCGGCCGCCAGCGCCTCGGCCTGCGGGCCCGCCCGTGCGAGCAGGGGGCGCACGTCCACCGGACACGTCGAGAAGACGGGCGTCGGCGGGAAATCCTGCGCTCCCGCCGCCCCGGTGACCCCGCCAAGCAGGGGGAGGGTGGCGAGGAACCCCGCGATGCGGCGCATCGGCTCAGACGCCGAAGCGGATATCGACCACTTCGTAGGACTTGCCGCCGCCGGGCGTCGTCACCTCGACGGTGTCGCCGACGCCCTTGCCGATCAGCGCGCGGGCGATCGGCGAGGTGATCGAGACCCGGCCCGAGCGCACGTCGGCCTCCGGCTCGCCGACGATCTGGTAGGTCTTCTCCTCCTCCGTGTCCTCGTCGACGAGCTTCACGGTGGCGCCGAAGATGATCTTGCTGCCCGAGAGCTTGGCGACGTCGATCACCTCGGCACGGGCGATCATGCTCTCGAGTTCCATTACCCGGCCCTCGTTGTGGGACTGGGCCTCCTTGGCGGCGTGATACTCGGCGTTCTCGGACAGGTCGCCCAGGGCGCGCGCTTCCGCGATTGCCTGGATGATACGCTGCCGCTCGACCTGCTGGCGGTGCTTCAGCTCTTCTTCGAGGGCCGCATAGCCGCGGGTCGTGATCGGAACCTTGTCTATGCTCATCGTCTCGCGCCACAATGAAGAAGCCCGCCGAGGAGCAGGACGCTCCCTCCGGGCCTGAATAGGTGTTCGACAGCCCGCAACTTCAGGCCGCAAAATATTCCTGCAACGCGCGTACCTTGAGATCGCCTTCGAGATAGGCCTTGATCCCTTCGGCCGCCGCCATCGCGCCGGCTAGAGTGGTGTAGTACGGCACCTTATGCAAGAGGGCCGCGCGACGGAGCGAGCGCGAGTCGGACAAGGCCTGCGCACCTTCCGTCGTGTTGAACACGAGCTGGATGCCGCCGTTCTTGATGGCATCGACCACGTGCGGCCGGCCCTCCAGAACCTTGTTGATGCGCTCGGAGCGGATGCCGTTCTCCACGAGGAAGCGCTGCGTCCCGCCGGTGGCCGTCACGGTGAAGCCGAGGTCGGCGAGCAGCTTGATCGCGGGCAGGATCCGCGCCTTGTCGGCGTCCCGCACCGACACGAACACCGTGCCCCTGCGCGGCACTTGGTTGCCGGCCCCGAGCTGGCTCTTGGCGTAGGCCACGCCGAAGCCCACGTCGAGGCCCATCACCTCGCCGGTGGAGCGCATCTCCGGGCCGAGCATGGTGTCGACGCCGGGGAAGCGGGCGAAGGGGAACACCGCCTCCTTCACCGCGACGTGCGGCAAGGTCTTCTGAGCCCGAAGCTCGCGAGCTTCTCGCCCGCCATCACCCGCGCGGCGATCTTGGCGATGGGAACGCCCGTCGCCTTGGCGACGAACGGCACTGTGCGTGACGCCCGCGGGTTGACCTCCAGCACGTACACCTCATTATCCTTGATGGCATATTGCACGTTCATCAGGCCGCTGACCTTCAGGGCCAGCGCCATCGCGGTGGTCTGCCGCTCCAGCTCGGCGATGATCTCGGGCGACAGCGAATGCGGCGGCAGCGAGCAGGCGGAATCGCCGGAATGGATGCCCGCCTCCTCGATGTGCTCCATCACGCCGGCGACGAACACCGTCTTGCCGTCGCAGACCGCGTCGACGTCGACCTCGACCGCGTCCGAGAGGTAGCGGTCGAACAGCAGCGGGTTCTTGCCGAGTACGGTGTTGATCTGGCCCGTCTTGTCGTTGGGGTAGCGGGCGACGACGTCGGACGGGGATCAGGCTCGGCAGGGTGCCCAGCAGATAATCGTCGAACTGACTCTCGTCGTGGATGATCGCCATCGCGCGACCGCCGAGCACGTAGCTCGGGCGCACCACGAAGGGCAGGCCGAGTTCCGCGGCGACCAGACGGCTTTGCTCGACGGAATAAGCGATGCCGTTCTTGGGCTGCTTCATCCCGAGCTTGTCGAGGAGACGCTTGAACTGGTCGCGGTCTTCAGCGAGGTCGATCGCGTCCGGCGAGGTCCCGAGAATCGGGATGCCGGCCGCTTCCAGCGCGCGCGCGAGCTTCAGCGGCGTCTGCCCGCCGAACTGCACGATCACGCCGTGCAGCGTACCGTTCTGCTTCTCGGTTTCCAGAATCTCGAGCACGTCCTCGGCGGTCAGCGGCTCGAAATAGAGCCGGTCTGAGATATCGTAATCGGTGCTGACCGTCTCCGGGTTGCAGTTGACCATGATCGTCTCATAGCCCGCATCCCCCAGCGCGAAGCAGGCGTGACAGCAGCAATAGTCGAACTCGATCCCCTGCCCGATCCGGTTCGGGCCGCCGCCGAGGATCACGATCTTCTTGGCCGCGCTCGGCTCCGCCTCGTCCACCACGGTGCCGGCGAAGGGCGCGACGTAGGTCGAGTACATGTAGGCGGTCGGCGACTTGAACTCGGCGGCGCAGGTGTCGATGCGCTTGAACACGGGCCGCACGGCCAGTGCCCGGCGCTTCTCGCGCACCTCGGCCTCCTCGAGATTGGCCAGCACCGCGAGGCGCGCGTCGGAGAAGCCCAGCGCCTTGAGCTGGCGGAAGGCGCCCGCCGTGGTCGGCAGGCCATGGGCCTTCACCCGCTGCTCCAGGTCCACGATGGCCTGAATCTGCTCCAGGAACCACGGATCGATCTTGCAGGAGGTGAAGATCTCCTCGTGGCTCACGCCGAGGCGCATCGCCTGGGCGACCTGAAGGAGGCGGGCGGGCGTCGGGGTGCCCAGCGCCGCCTTGATGGCGTTGCGATCATCGCCCTTGCCGAGCCCCTCGATCTCGATGTCGTCGAGGCCGGTCAGGCCGGTCTCCAGCGAGCGGAGCGCCTTCTGGAGCGATTCGGCAAAGCACCGGCCGATCGCCATGGCCTCGCCCACCGACTTCATGGCGGTGGTCAGCGTCGGCTCGGCGCCCGGGAATTTCTCGAAGGCGAAGCGCGGGATCTTGGTGACGACGTAGTCGATCGAAGGCTCGAACGAAGCCGGGGTCGCGCCGCCGGTGATGTCGTTGCGCAATTCATCGAGCGTGAAGCCCACAGCCAGCTTGGCTGCGATCTTGGCGATCGGGAAACCCGTGGCCTTCGATGCCAGCGCCGACGAACGCGACACGCGCGGGTTCATCTCGATCACGATCATCCGCCCGTTCTCGGGGTTGATCGCGAACTGCACGTTCGAGCCGCCGGTCTCGACGCCGATCTCGCGGAGCACCGCCAGCGATGCATCGCGCATCACTTGGTACTCCTTGTCGGTGAGCGTCTGCGCCGGGGCGACCGTGATCGAGTCGCCCGTGTGCACGCCCATCGCGTCGAGGTTCTCGATCGAGCAGACGATGATGCAATTGTCTTTCTTGTCGCGCACCACTTCCATCTCGAACTCTTTCCAGCCGAGCAGCGATTCCTCGATCAGCACTTCGTTGGTGGGCGAAGCTTCCAGCCCGCCTTCCACGATGTCGAAGAATTCCTCGCGGTTGTAGGCGATGCCGCCGCCGGTGCCGCCCATGGTGAAGGACGGCCGGATGATCGCCGGCAGGCCGACCTCGGCCAGCGCGATCAGCGCCTGCCCGATGGCATGCGCGCCGTAGCGCTTGCGCCGGTCGGTCTCGCCCGCGTGCCACTTCTTCTCGAAGGCGGCGACGGCGGCGGCCCGTGCCCCTCGGTGTTGGCCGCCTCAATGCGGGCCACCTCGGCGAGATACTTCTCCCGGTCGGCCTTCTTGACGGCCGAGGCGTTGGCCAATGCCGATTTCGGTGTGTCGAGGCCGATCTTGGTCATCGCGTCGCGGAACAGCGAGCGGTCCTCGGCCTTGTCGATGGCCTCGGCGGTGGCGCCGATCATCTGCACGCCGTACTTGGCGAGCACGCCCATCTTCTGCAGCGACAGGGCGCAGTTCAGCGCCGTCTGGCCGCCCATGGTCGGCAGGATCGCGTCGGGGCGCTCCTTCTCGATGATCTTGGCGACGATCTCCGGGGTGATCGGCTCGATATAGGTCGCGTCGGCCATGTCCGGATCGGTCATGATCGTCGCCGGGTTCGAATTCACGAGCACGATGCGGTAGCCCTCCTCGCGGAGGGCCTTGCACGCCTGGGTGCCGGAATAGTCGAACTCGCAGGCCTGTCCGATGATGATCGGCCCCGCCCCGACGATCAGGATCGAGGAGATATCGGTGCGTTTGGGCATCGGACGCCTTGATACAGGCACACGCGCCCCGTCGTCGGGCATGGCCCCACGACCGGACGCACGGCGGGATTGTCGTTGAGCCCTGCGTTTACACGCGGCTTCGCACCCGAGACAAGGGCGCCTCGCCGTTCAAGGCAAGGACAATGCCGGGTTGCAGGTCAGGACGCCGCCGACAGGAGCGTCACCGCCCGGTCGATCGACAGGTAGAACACGCCGAAGGCCACCACGGCGGCGGCGGCGAACTCCACGGCCACGTTCGGCAGGGTCTGTGCCCGGCGCAGGCTCTCGCGGCCGAGCACGATGGAGATCCAGGCGAGCGCCAGGACCGCCGGCATGGCGAAGAGGTAGGACACGGTGCTCTCCACCCGGTCGAGACCGCCGGTCGGGTCGATCAGCGCGCGGATGTTGCGCACCCACGGGGCATACACGGCCACGTAGAGCGCCGTCACCCAGGACAGGGCCGTCGCCATCCCGAGGTGGAACGCGAAGGCCTTGTGCAGACGAGAGAAATCGTCACGTGCCTGGTTGGCGATCATCAGGGGTCCCCATCGTGGCGGGGCGCGTGTCACGGCCCGCCGTCTCGTGTCGTTGGCTGGGGATAAGCCAGGGGATTTCGCGGATTTTGTGACCCGGATACGGCGGGGATGGGATCTCTGCCCCCACGCCGGGCACTCCTCCCCCTTGCAGGGAGGAGTTGGAGGTGGTGCCGGATCGAGCGCATCGGTGCCTTTCGCGACACCTCCACCGCTAACCCCTCTCCGCAGAGGGGGAGGGGGATTTCCCAGCGTCCTACCGTGCCTCCGGCTGCCCGGAGCGCATCAGGCTGACGAATCGCTCGAACAGGTAGTGGCTGTCGCGTGGGCCGGGGGAGGCCTCCGGGTGGTGCTGCACCGAGAAGGCCGGGCGATCGGTGAGCGTCAGGCCGCAATTCGAGCCGTCGAACAGCGAGACGTGGGTCTCCACCGCGGTCTGCGGCAGGCTGGCCGGATCGACCGCGAAGCCGTGGTTCATCGAGACGATCTCGACCTTGCCGGTGGTCTTGTCCTTCACCGGATGGTTCGCGCCGTGGTGGCCCTGGCCCATCTTCACGGTCCGGCCGCCGAGGGCGAGGCCCATCAGCTGGTGCCCGAGGCAGATGCCGAAGGTCGGGACCTTCGCGTCGAGGAGCTTGCGGATCACCGGCACCGCGTATTCGCCGGTCGCGGCCGGGTCGCCCGGCCCGTTCGACAGGAAGACGCCGTCCGGCGCGAGCGCCAGGATCTCCTCGGCGGTGGCGGTGGCGGGCACCACCGTGACGGCGCAGCCGGCCTCGGCGAGGAGGCGCAGGATGTTGCGCTTGACGCCGTAGTCGATCGCGACGACCTTCAGGCCCTCGCCCGGTGCCCGGCGGCCGTAGCCGTCCCCCAGCGCCCAGACGGTCTCGCCCATTCCGAGGGCGCGCGGCTCGTGACCGGCGGCACGAGGTCGAGGCCCTCCATCGGCGCCAGGGCCGCCGCGCGGGCCTTCAGGGCCTCCCGGTCGAACCGGCCGTCGGGATCGTTGGCGATGACGGCGTTCGGCATGCCCTTGTCGCGGATGAGCGCGGTGAGCGCCCGGGTGTCGACCCCAGTGATGCCGACGATGCCGCGCGCCCGCAGCCAGCCGTCGAGATGCGAGGACGAGCGCCAGCTCGAGGGCTTCGTCACGGCCGAGGCGATCACGGCGCCGCGCACGCCGGAGGCCGGCGCCGCATCGAGGCTTTCGAGATCCTCGTCGTTGGTGCCGACATTGCCGATATGCGGGAAGGTGAAGGTCACGATCTGCCCGGCATAGGACGGGTCGGTCAGGATCTCCTGATAGCCGGTCATGGCGGTGTTGAAGCAGACCTCGCCATCGGCCACGCCGGTCTGGCCGATGCCGAATCCTTCGAGGATCGTGCCGTCCGCCAGCACCAGAAGAGCGGTGGCGACGGGCTCGGACCAGGGCGCGGGCGTCGCGGCGGGTTCGGGCAGGGGTTGCGCGGACGCGCCGTCGTCTTGCAGCATCGGGACCTTCTCGCTTATCTCGTCGGCATCCGGCGCCTTGCGGCGCGCGCGGAGCCATCCGGCGCGTCTTAAAGACAGCGGTGTGCGGTGCGGTCAATGTGGCCGTGTCGCGCCCGCGGTTCAACGCCCGTCTTCGCGGGGCAGCCGCCCGTTCCTCACACGCCCACAGGGACTTCACCATGGCATTGCGCGAGCGTTTCACCGCCGAGATGAAGGAAGCCATGAAGGCCGGCGACAAGGAGAGGCTCGCCACCGTACGGATGATCCAGGCTGCCCTCAAGGACAAGGACATCGAGGCCCGGGGCCTCGGCAAGGAGCCGATCTCCGACGAAGAGATCCTGTCGCTGCTGCAGAAGATGATCAAGCAGCGCAACGAATCGGCCGGCGTCTACGAGCAGGGCGGTCGCCCGGAGCTCGCGGAGAACGAGCGCGCCGAGATCGGCATCATCGAGAGCTTCCTGCCGAAGCAGATGGACGAGACCGAGATCAAGGCGGCGGTCGAAGCAGCGATCCTGGAGACCGGCGCCGCCGGCCCGAAGGACATGGGCCGGGTGATGGCCGCGCTAAAGGACAGGTTCGCCGGCAAGATGGACATGGCCAAGGCGAGCGCGCTGGTGAAGGCGGCGCTCGCCGCGAAGGGGGTAGGGCGCTAGCGACGGTCCCCGCGCTTTTATGTAGCCGCGGAGCACGGCCGTTGATCCGGCTCTGGTAGCCGGCACCGTCGCGGCGGAAATAATCGAGAATGTCCGCGTCGATCCGGATGGACACGGGCACCTTGCGCGGGGGAATGGACGACTTCGGCCTGCAACCAGTCAATGTCGAGGGGGGCGGCGTCGGGATCCTCCGCTGTCGCCTTCGCGATCTCGTCGTCGGTTGAGGGCGGCGAGCCGGACGTGGTCCGTCAGGCCGCTGCTCCGGTCACGCGCCGCAGCGCGTGTGGTAGATCTGCCGCTCATGTCTTCTCGCTGCTCTGACGGAGATCAACCGAATCGTGCCGTCGCGGTCGGTCCAGACCACGGCGACTACCGTCTCGTCGATCAAACCCAGACTGATCTGCCTCGCTTCGCCTTCGTGCGGCGACGGCACCGTCAAGTAAGGCCGTTCGAACACCGCCACCGCGTCGCGAAAATCGATGCCGTGCTTAGCGAGATTCGAGAGACGCTTATTTCTCGTCCCACTCGAAGGCGGTCGCCACCCCACCATCCTCACCGAATCATTCGTCTACACAAGTGTATATACGGTCGCAGCCACGAACCAGCGGGGCATAAGGGTTCTGCCCGCAATCCCCCGGCCCCTGCGACCCCGGGGGCGTCCGGGACCGCCCGGGCGCGCGCTATACTCCCCGGTCCCCGCCTCAACCCGCGAAGGCCCCGTGCGCTATCCGCCCCACATCCTGGAAGAGATCCGCGCCCGGCTCCCGGCTTCGGCGGTGGTCGGCCGGCGGGTCCAGCTCAAGAAGGAGGGCCGGGAATGGCGCGGCCTGTCGCCGTTCAACGCCGAGAAGACGCCGTCGTTTTATGTCAACGATCAGAAGCAGTTCTACCATTGCTTCTCCTCCGGCAAGAGCGGCGACATCTTCACCTTCCTGATCGAGGTGGAGGGGCTGCCGTTCCCCGAGGCGGTGGAGCGGCTGGCCGGGGAGGCGGGGGTGAGCCTGCCCGCGCCGACGGCCGGAATCGCGGGAAACCGAGCAGAAGCGCGCCACCGCCCTCGACGTCATGGAGATGGCCGCCGCGTGGTTCGAGGACCGTCTGCGCGCCGCAAGGGGCGGAGGCGCGGGCCTATCTCGACCGGCGGGGCCTCGGTCCCGAGGTGCGGGCCCGCTTCCGCCTCGGCTACGCGCCGAACGAGCGCTACGGCCTGCGGGACCACCTCGCGGCCAAGGGCGTCGAGCGCCACACCATGGTCGAGCTCGGGCTGCTCGCGTCCGGCGAGGACGTGGCCGTTCCCTACGATTATTTCCGCGATCGCATCATGTTCCCGATCACCGACCTGCGCGGCCGGGTCGTGGCCTTCGGCGGCCGCGCGCTGGCGAAGGAGGTGCGGGCCAAAGTATCTGAACTCCCCCGAGACGCCGCTCTTCCACAAGGGGCGGATACTCTACAACCTGCACAACGCTAGAAAGGCTGCGCACGAGCGCAGCTCGATCATCGCCGTCGAGGGCTACGTCGACGTCATCGCGATGACGCTCGCGGGCCATGGGGAAACGGTGGCGCCGCTGGGCACCGCCCTCACCGAGGACCAATTAGCCCTCCTGTGGCGCCATGCCGACGAGCCGGTGCTGTGCTTTGACGGCGATGGTGCGGGCGTGCGGGCCGCACACCGGGCCCTCGACCTCGCGCTGCCCTTGCTCGAGCCGGGCCGATCGCTGCGGGTCGCCCTGCTGCCGGCCGGGCAGGATCCGGACGATCTCCTGCGCTCGGGCGGTCCCGCCGCCATCGACCGGGTGCTCGAAGCGGCCATTCCGCTGTCGGAACTGCTCTGGCGCCGGGCGCTCGAATCGGGGCCGATCGACACGCCCGAACGGCGCGCGGGCCTCGCCCGGACCCTGCGGACCACGGTCCAGTCCATCCGCGACGAGACCGTGCGGCGCTACTACCGCGACGACATCGAGGAGAGGCTGCGCGGCCTGTCGCCCCAGCCCGCGCGAGGCGGCGGTGCCGGCCGGCAACGGCGGCGGCCGGGCCGGCGGCTTCCGGCGCGCGACCGCGAGGGTGCCCGTCGCTTCAACGAGCCGGTCTCCCCGCGGCTCAAGGCGCAGCCCAGCGCCTCCGTCACCGCCTCGGCGGGGTTCAGCGACGCGTCGCCGGTGCGGGAGGCGATGATCGTCGCGACGCTCCTCGTGAACCCCGACATGGCCGCGACCTTCGCCGAGGAGATCGCCGAACTCGACTTCGCTGATTCGGATTGCCGCGCGGTCGTGGCGATCTTGCTGGCCTGCGCGGCGGACGTCTCCGTTCCGGACGCAAACCTGTTGCAAGAACGCCTCACCCGCAGCAGTCTCGTCGAAACGGCCGGGCGCGTCCTGGCCCGGGCCCGCTCCCGAGAGCGGGCGATGCTGGATACGCAGGCCGATCCTGCGCAGCGCGCGGATGCCCTGCGCCAGGCGATGATCGTGCACCGGCAGGCCGGCGCGCTACATAGCGAACTTCATGAGGCACGGCAGGCGTTTGAGGCCGATCCCACGGACGCGGGCTGGACCTGGGTTTGCGACGTGAAGGAGAGGCTGGCGACCGTACTCTCGGCGGAGTCCGAAGCTGACCTTCCGGCGACGGGCGAAGGATGAACACCGTGACTCCCACGGGGGCCCGGCGCTATAGGCTCTGCCCACGGCTGTGGCCTTCCGGCACTTGCAGCCCTGGTTAACACACGGTCAAGCCTGAGGCTTGCATACGGAAACGGTGTCGGGCGGCTTGCCGTCGCGATCCGGTGACATCTTTTGCATCGCGGCGTCGAAGGCGTGGACAGGCTCCCGATGCCTCCGCAATCCGCCGCAACGGGACAACAATAGGCTCATCATGGCGACGAAGGCAACGGAACGGGACGAGGCGGACGCTGCACCCGAGCAGCCGACCGACGGGCCGCTCCTCGACCTGTCTGATGCCGCGGTCAAGCGGATGATCAAGCTCGCGAAGAAGCGCGGCTACGTGACCTATGAAGAGGTCAACGAGGTGCTTCCCGAGGGCCAGTCCGACCCCGACCAGCTCGAAGACGTGCTCTCCCAGCTCTCCGAGATGGGCATCAACGTCGTCGAGGCCGAGGAGACCGAGGAAGCCGCAGCCGGCGAAAAGGCCGCGAGCGCCGAAGGCGAGGAAGAGGAGGCCGAGGGCGGCGAGGTCGCCGAGGTGACCTCCAGCCGTGCCGTGGCCGTCACGACCACCACCAAGGAGCCCACCGACCGCACCGACGATCCGGTGCGCATGTATTTGCGCGAAATGGGCGCTGTCGAGCTGCTCAGCCGCGAGGGCGAAATCGCCATCGCCAAGCGGATCGAGGCCGGGCGCGAGGCGATGATCGCCGGCCTGTGCGAGAGCCCGCTGACCTTCCAGGCCATCATCATCTGGCGCGATGAGTTGGTGGAGGGCAAGGTCCTCCTGCGCGACATCATCGATCTCGAAGCGACCTATGCCGGCCCGGACGGGCGCAATGCGCCGCAATTGGCCGAGGGCGAGGGTGAAGGCGACGACGATGCCGAGCCCGCCGCGCCCGAGGGCGGCGACGAGGAGGACGATCTCGAGAACAACGTCTCGCTCGCCGCGATGGAAGCGGAGCTCAAGCCGCGCGTCCTCGAGACCTTCGACTCGATCGCCGCCAACTACCACAAGCTGCGCAAGGCCCAGACCGAGAACGGGACCGGCGCCGACAAGACCTCGGCGCAGACCAAGAAGCAGGGCGACCTCAAGGACATCGTCGTCGCCGACGTGAAGTCCCTGTCGCTCAACAACAACCGGATCGAGGCGCTGGTCGGCCAGCTCTACGCGATCAACAAGCAGCTCATCGGTCACGAGGGCCGGCTGATGCGCTATGCGGAGAGCCACGGCGTCGCCCGCGACGAGTTCCTGCGCCATTACCAGGGCTACGAGCTCGACGCGGCCTGGATGGATCGCGTCGGCACGCTCGGCGGCAAGGGCTGGAAGAACCTCGTCGAGAAGGGCCAGAAGCAGGTCAAGGAACTGCGCGCGCAGATCCTCGATCTCGCCTCGGAGACCGGTCTCGAGATCGGCGAGTTCCGCCGCATCGTGAACATGGTGCAGAAGGGCGAGCGCGAATCCGGCGTCGCCAAGAAGGAAATGATCGAGGCCAACCTGCGCCTGGTGATCTCCATCGCCAAGAAGTACACCAATCGCGGCCTGCAGTTCCTGGACCTGATCCAGGAAGGCAATATCGGCCTGATGAAGGCGGTCGACAAGTTCGAATACCGTCGCGGCTACAAGTTCTCGACCTATGCGACGTGGTGGATCCGCCAGGCGATCACCCGCTCGATCGCCGACCAGGCGCGGACGATCCGCATCCCGGTCCACATGATCGAGACGATCAACAAGATCGTGCGGACGTCCCGCCAGATGCTGCACGAGATCGGCCGCGAGCCGACCCCGGAGGAGCTGGCCGAGAAATTGGCCATGCCGCTGGAGAAGGTCCGCAAGATCATGAAGATCGCCAAGGAACCGATCTCGCTGGAAACGCCG
Organism: Melastoma dodecandrum; assembly: GCA_029817715.1. NCBI lineage: Eukaryota > Viridiplantae > Streptophyta > Magnoliopsida > Myrtales > Melastomataceae > Melastoma > Melastoma dodecandrum. The sequence goes on along the minus strand of JARUPY010000460.1, from coordinate 180,210 downwards.
ATCGGCGACGAAGAAGACAGCCACCTCGGCGACTTCATCGAGGACAAGAACGCCGTCCTGCCGATCGACGCGGCGATCCAGTCCAACCTGCGTGAAACCACGACGCGGGTTCTGGCTTCGCTGACGCCGCGCGAGGAACGCGTGCTGCGCATGCGCTTCGGCATCGGCATGAACACCGACCACACGCTCGAGGAAGTCGGCCAGCAGTTCAACGTCACCCGCGAGCGCATCCGCCAGATCGAGGCCAAGGCGCTGCGCAAGCTCAAGCACCCGAGCCGCAGCCGCAAGCTCCGCAGCTTCCTCGACGACTGAGACCGTCGGCTCACGGCAAAGCCTTGCTTTGCCGTGACGGAATCCCACCTTGGCGCCATGCTCGAACGACGTCCGCCACTGCCCGGAACACCGACGGCCGATGCGGACGGCTCCGAGACCAGCGACGTGCCGTTCGGCGCGCTGGAACCCTCGGTCGGCATCCGCGACTGGCTGCTCGGTGAGGGCGCCCGCATCGACAAGGCCGAGCACATGCTCGAAGGCCTGGCCGAGCGGCTGATCGAGATCGGCGTGCCGGTGGACAGGGCCTCCACCGCCATCGACACGCTCCATTCCGAATATGCCGGCGTCGGTCGCGTGTGGGACGCGCAACGGCGGCGTCACCGTGCGCCTCTTCCCCCATGGGAGCCGCTCGCAGGAGGCCTACCTCCGCAGTCCCTTCGCGGAAGTCCACCAGACCGGCCGGTGGCTGATCCTCGACCTCGCCGAGACGCCGGACGACGCCTACGCGATCATCCCGGACCTGAAGGCCGGCGGCTATGTCGCCTACGTCGTCGCGCCGCTGTTCTTCACGAACGGCACGCAGAACGGCATCACCTTCGCCACCAAGTGCCCCACGGGGTTCGAGCGCGAGCACATCGCGATCCTGCGCTTCATCATGCCCGCGCTCGCGGCGGTGATGGAGATGCGGGTGCTGAACAAGCAGCTCGATCACGTGCTGCGGGTCTATGTGGGCGACGAGCCGCATCGCGCGATCCTGTCGGGCGACATCCGCCGGGGACAGGTGACGCGGATCCGCTCGGCGATCCTGTTCGCCGACATGCGCGACTACACCCGCATCTCCGCCGACATGACCCCGGAGGAGGTGGTGGGCCTGCTCAACGTGTTCTTCGATTGCCTCGTCCCGCCCATCGAGGGCGAGGGCGGCGAGGTGCTGAAGTATCTTGGCGACGGCCTGCTCGCGATCTTCCGCGAGAGCGGCGACGACCTCGGCGGCGCGGCCAAGGGCGCCCTGACGGCGGCCCAGCACATCCTGGCGGCCATCGACGAGGCGAACGCCCTGCACCAGTTCCCGGTGCCGATCCCGGCGGGCATCGCGCTGCACTACGGGGAGACCGCCTACGGCAACGTCGGTTCCGGGGTGCGGCTCGACTTCACAGTGATCGGCCGCGACGTGAACCGCGCGAGCCGGCTGGCGCAGCTCAACCGGGGCCTCGGCGAGGAATTGCTGATGTCCAAGCCCTTCGTGGATTTCCTGTGGGGCGACCCGGTTCCGGTGGGCGTCCACGTGCTCCACGGCTTCGAGGAGCCGATGGCGGTGTTCAAACCGAAATTCCTGCGGCCGCGGAAGCGCGACTGACAGTCCGTGGCATCCTGGCCCGGCTGCACGCGCCATGAGACGGCTGGGGGATTGACGCTTCGCCCGCCACGGGCCACATCTCGCTCTGTTCCAGGGAGATCCCCGGCAAGGGGCTGAGAAACCGATGGCACGCCCGTAAGGGCCTGCGGCGCGGAAATCCTTCGAACCTGATCCGGTTCACACCGGCGTAGGGATTGGACCGCGGCCGTCGCCCTCGACAGGCCATCGCTTTTCCAGAAAGCACCCGGCCCCTTCCCTCCGCCCGAGCAGCGGAGCGTTGACGTGGTTTTGGGTAAGGCTGTGTCCCCCATCGGACGACGCCGGGATCCCGGCTTGACGCCCTCGACGGCGAGCCTGCCCGCGCGGGCCGACGTGACCGTCATCGGCGGCGGGCTCATCGGGCTCGCCTGCGCATGGCGGCTCGCCGGGCGCGGGCTGTCGGTGACGGTGGTCGAGCGGGACGCCCTCGGCAGCGGCGCGAGCCTCGCGGCCACCGGCATGCTCGCCCCCGCCGCCGAGCACGAGCCCGGCTCCGACCCGTTGCTGCCGCTCGCCCTCGACTCCCTCGCCCGCTGGCCCGGGTTCCGCGATGAGCTTGAGGCCGAGTCCAGCCTGCCGATTGATTACCGGGCGGACGGCACCCTTGTCCTGGCAATCGGCCGCGACGAGGTCGAGCGCCTGCGCTTCCGCTACGATCTCCAGCGCCGCTCCGGGCTCGACGCGGCTTGGCTGCCGGGCAGCGAGGTCCGGCACCTGGAGCCGGGCCTGCGCCCCTCGGTCACAGCCGGAATCCGGTGCCCGCTGGATCATCAGGTCGATCCGTGTCGCGTGATGGCCTCCCTGGCGCGGGCCTGCGAGGCGGCCGGAGTGACGATCGTCGAGGAAACGCCCGTGACCGGCCTCGACTGGACCGGCGGCGCAGTCACCGGCCTGCGCACGGAGGCCGGCACGCTGCGCGCCGGGACGGTGATCCTCGCCGCCGGCGCCTGGAGCGGGGAGGGCGGCCTGCTCCCCGACACGCTGGCGCTGCCGGTGCGGCCGCTCAAGGGCCAGTCGCTCGCCCTGCGCACCACCGCCCGGACGGGCACGCTCGCCCGGATGGTCTGGACCGAGCAGGTCCACATGGCTCCGAAGAGCGACGGCCAGCTCATCGTCGGCGCCACCGTGGAGGATTGCGGCTTCCGTCCCGGCGTCACCGCGGGCGGCCTCTACGCGCTGCTCGAAGGCGCACGGCGGGTGCTGCCCGGGATCGAGGAGATGGAGGTTGCGTCCGTCTGGAGCGGCTACCGGCCGACCTCGGACGACGACGCGCCGATCATCGACACCCTTGCGCCGGGCTTGGTGGCCGCCACCGGCCACCACCGCAACGGCTATCTGCTGGCCCCCGTCACCGCCGACGCGGTGGCCGGCCTCGTGGCCGGGGGCGAGTTGCTGCCCGTGGCCAAGCCCTTCACCCTGGCCCGCTTCGCGCGGTCCGAGCCACGGCGGGCGGCGCGATGAAACTCCTCGTCAACGGCGAACCCCGCGAGGTCGAGGCCGAGACCGTCGAGGCCCTCTTCCGCATCGAGGCGGAGGAGACCGGGATCGAGGGGCCGCAGGGCATCGCCATCGCCCTGAACGGCCGGGTTCTGCGCCGGAAGGAATGGGCGGACACCGCCATCACACCGGGTGATCGCATCGAGATCGTCCGCGCCATGCAGGGAGGCTAGAGCATGGATAGCACCGTCACGCCGATCCGCTCGGAGGAAGACGACGCCCTGGTCATTGCCGGGGTGCGCCTGTCGTCGCGCCTGTTCCTCGGCACCGCCGGCTACCCAACGCAGGCGCTCATGCGCGACGCCGTCGAGGCGTCGGAGGCCGAAGTGGTCACCGCCTCGATCCGCCGGGTGTCGCTGGCCGGGCACGGCTCGGACACCGTGAGCCTGCTCAAGGGCCGCCGCTTCCTGCCGAACACCGCCGGCTGCGAGACCGCCCGCGATGCGATCATGACCGGCGAACTCGCCCGCGAGGCGTTGGACACGACGTGGATCAAGGTCGAGGTCATCGGGGACCGCGAGACGCTGTACCCGGACGTCGCCGAACTGATCGAGGCCTGCCGCCATCTGGTGGACGACGGCTTCACCGTCCTGCCCTATTGCAACGACGACCCCATCGTCTGCCGCCGCCTCGAAGACATCGGCTGCGCCGCCGTGATGCCCATGGGCTCGCTGATCGGCTCCGGCATGGGCGTGGCGAATCCCGCCAACCTGGAGCTGATCTGCCGCCGCGCGACAGTACCCGTGGTGGTCGATGCCGGCATCGGCACTGCTTCGGACGCGGTGATCGCGATGGAACTCGGTGCCGCCGCCTGCCTCGTGAACACGGCGGTGGCCAAGGCCGACGATCCGGTGCGGATGGCCCGCGCCATGGCCCGCGCCGTCGAGGCCGGGCGCGAGGCGTACCTCGCCGGGCGCATCCCGCGCCGGGGCCGGGCCGAGCCGTCGAGCCCGCAGCTCGGCCTCGTCGGCTCGTGAGGGCGCCGCCGTCGTCGCTCCTGGCGGTGACGGACCGGCACGGCCACGGCCGGCCCCTCGCCGAGACCGTGCGGGCGATCCTCCAGGCCGGCGGTTGGCGCTGGATCTGGTTCCGCGACCGCGACCTAGCGGCCAGGGAGCGGCACATACTCGGCGAGGCGGTGGCCGACGCGGTGCGGGCGGCGGGCGGAGTCCTCACCGTCGGGGGCGATCCCGACCTCGCCGTCGCCCTTGGGGCAAAGGGCGTGCATCTGCCCGGCGGAGCCTCGGTCGCGGCGGCCCGCGACCGGCTCGGCGGTGGGCTGCTCGGCGTTTCGGCCCACAGCCTGCGCGACGTCGAGGCCGCGGCGGCGGCCGGCGCGGATTACGTGACGCTCAGCCCGATCTTCCCGACGGCCAGCAAACCCGGCTACGGCCCGGCCCTCGGCCCCGAGGCCATCTCCGCCGCACGGGGCTTCGGGATTCCGGTCGTTGCGCTGGGCGGGATCGGGAAGGGGACGCTCATCGCCTGCCGGGAGGCCGGAGCGGCGGGATTCGCCGTGATGGGCGGGGTGATGCGAGCGGAAGACCCGGCGGGAGCGGTGCGGGGGATGCTGGGGGCGTGGCATTCCCCCGTCACAGGAGAGTCGCCTCCCTCTCCCGGCTTGCGGGGAGAGGGGGATGCACACGTGGTGTGATCCTACGCCGAAGGCCCGTAGGGGGGCCGCGGGATCGCCCGGTGCGCGGCCCGCAAGGCCGCCGACCAACGCTCGCGCAGATCGTGAAAATAACCCTCGCCGGCCTCGATCCGGCGGTTCACCTCCAGGCTGAGCGCATTGCGCCGGGCGAGCGCGATGTCGATCGGCAGGCCCACGCCGAGATTCGACCGCATGGTCGAATCCATCGAGACGAGGCTCACCTTCAGGGCGTCGTAGAGATCGGTCCGGTAGGTCACCGCCCGGTCGAGGATCGGCTTGCCGTACTTGTGCTCGCCGATCTGCAGGAACGGCGCGTCGGTGCTGCACTCGATGAAGTTGCCCGCCGAGTAGATCAGGAACAGCCGCATCGGCTCGTCGCCGATCTGCCCGCCGAACAGCAGAGAGATCGAAAACCGGATGCTCGCCGCCTCGAAGCCCTTTTGCTCGATGGTCCGCACCTTGCGGATCGCCCGGCCGACCAGCTGCGCCGCCTGGAACATGGTCGGCGCGTCGATCAGGCGCTGGGGCGGCTCCCCCTCGTCGCCGGGCACGCCCTCCTGCAGCAGGCTCAGCACCGATTGGGTGATCGACAGGTTGCCCGCCGAAGCGAGCATCATCACCCGCTCGCCCGGCACGGTGAAGTGGTGCAGCTTGCGGTAGGTCGAGATGTCGTCGAGACCCGCATTGGTGCGGGTATCGGCAACCATCACCAAGCCGTCCTCAACGAGGACACCGACGCAGTAGGTCATGATGGGGGCATTCCGGGGTGGGGATCGTTCAGCATTGAACCGCGGCCTTGCCTTGCTCGACGCGGAGCTTCACGTCCAGTGTCTCGGTCCCGCCGCCGGTGCGGCTGCCGCGGATCGGCGCGGCGCCGAGATAGTCGAGCCCGGTGGCGACGCGGATATACCGCTCCGAGGGACTGACCTTGTAGGCCGCATCGAAGGCGACCCAGCCGAGGTTGGGGACCAGCGCCTCGGCCCATCCGTGCGGCGCCTCGACCTCGGCTTCGCCGTCGTCGCGGGCACGGTAGCCCGCCACGTAGCGCGCCGGGATGCCGATATGCCGCGCCGCCGCGATGAAGACGTGGGCGATGTCCTGCGAGTTGCCGCAGCCCGCCGCCAGCGCCTTGGCCGCCGGGACGGCGGCGGTCGCCGGGCCGGGTTCGAAGCGGACGGCCCCGTTCACCGTCTCCATCAGCCGGTGGAGAACGGTAAGCGTGTCGGCCGCGCCGCCGGCCGCCTCGTGGGCGAGGGCGTGCAGTTCCGCACTCGCCACGCAGAAATCGGTCTCGCGCAGGTAGAACGGATCCGGCAGGCGCTCGACCGTGCCGCGGACGACGCCCTGGGTGTCCTCGGTGTCGACCGCGCCGGTGACCCGGATCGTCAGGGCCTCGGCGGGCTCGTCCGGGGTGAACCAGTGGACGAGATTCCCGAACCCGTCCTCGCGGGCGGTGAGGCGCCCGTCCACGGAGGTGTCGATCCGCCACTTGCGGACATATTGCCCGTCGTGGTCGCGCGGCGTGAGGCGCAGGATCTGGATCAGACCCCGTGCCGGCTGCTCGTAGGTGTAGCTGGTCTCATGGACCACGCGGATGCGCATGCGCGTTTCCCGCCCGTCTCGTTGCCCGTCTCGTCGGTGCCGGTCTCGCCGGATTCAGCCGACGAGATACTGCTTGGCGATCGCTTCGCCCACCCCGTTGCTCTCCACGATGAATGCCTGGACGAACTCGTGCAGGCCAGCGTTGAAGATACGGTCGATGTTGTCGCTCTCCAGCTTCGCCAGCACGTTGCCGGCGAGGCGCTGGCTCGGCCCCCGCCGTCCGTAGGCATCGGCGATGAGGTCGAGATACTCGACGATCACGCCGTAGCAGTTGGCGAAGGAGCGGGGCATCTGCTTGTTGAGGATCAGGAGGTCGGCCACGAGGAGCGGCTTCACGCTCTCCCGGTAGACCCAGTGATAGGCCGTGAGCGCGGAGACTTCGCGCAGGATCGTCGTCCACTGGAAATAGTCGAGGCTACCGCCGATCTTCTCGTCCTGCGGCAGCAGGATCTTGTACTTCACGTCGAGGATGCGCGCCGTGTTGTCGGCTCGCTCGATCGCCGTGCCGAGGCGGGTGAACCAGAACGCGTCGTTCCTCAGCATCGTGCGGAAGGCCGAGCCGTCATAGGTCAGCGAGACGGTCTTCACCCAATCGAGGAAGCGGCCGAACTCGTCGCGGTTGAGGTCGCGCCCGGCATAGCCCCGCAGTTCGAGCCACGCCCCGTTGATCGCGTCCCACATCTCCGTGGTGAGGGCGGTGCGCACCGAGCGGGCGCTCTCGCGGGCGGCCTCGATGCACGAGCGGATCGAGGACGGGTTGTGCGGGCTGAAGGCGAGGAAGTCGCACACCGTGTCGGCGTTCACGACGCTGTAATGGGGCTTGAACAGCTCGGGGTCGCCCGCCGAACGCAGGGCGGATTCCCACTCGTTGCTCTCCCCGTAACTCGATGGGAGCGCCGCGAGGCGGTGGGCGGCGTCGAGGATGCGCGCCACGAAATCGGCGCGCTCGACGTAGCGCGAGAGCCAGAAGAGGTTGTCGGCGGTCCTGGAAAGCATTGTCCGGCTCGATCGTCCCGGCCCTGGGGGCCTTCGCGGAGGGTGTGGGCGAGGGTCGCGGCGGCGGCGCGGTCAGGCGTCGAGCACCCAGGTGTCCTTGGTGCCGCCGCCCTGGCTGGAATTCACGACCAGCGACCCTTCCTTCAGCGCGACGCGCGTCAGCCCGCCGGGCACGATGCGAATCTCGTCCGCCCCGCATAGCACGAAGGGCCGCAGGTCGACGTGGCGCGGGGCGATGCCGGAGGCGACGAAGGTCGGGCAGGTGGAAAGCGAGAGGGTCGGCTGGGCGATGAACCCGTCCGGGGCGTGGCGCAGCTTCTTGGCGAAATCGTCGATCTCGCGCTTGCTGGCATGGGGGCCGACGAGCATCCCGTAGCCGCCCGACCCGTTCACTTCCTTCACCACCAGTTCGGACAGGTTGTCCATCACGTAGGAGAAGGCCTCCTTTTCGCGGCAGCGATAGGTCGGGACATTGTGCAGGATCGGCTCCTCGCCGGTGAAGAACTTCACGCTCCCCGGCATGTAGCTGTAGACCGCCTTGTCGTCCGAGATGCCGGTGCCGACGGCGTTGGCCAACGTCACCGAGCCGCGCTCGTAGGCGTTCATGATGCCCGGCACGCCCAGCATCGAGTCCGGGCGGAAGGCGAGCGGATCGAGGAAGTCGTCGTCCAGGCGGCGGTAGATCACATCGACCCGCCGCGGCCCCTCGGTGGTGCGCATGTACACCACATCGTCCTTGGTGAAGAGGTCGGACGCCTCCACCAGTTCGACGCCGAGCTTGTCGGCCAGGAACGAGTGCTCGTAGAAGGCCGAGTTGAACCGGCCGGGGGTTAGCAGAACGACGGTCGGGTCGCGGGTGGCCGAGGCGGGGGCGAGGCTGCGCAGGGTCGCCAGGAGGGCGTCCGGGTAGTTCTCCACCGGCGCGACCCGGTGTTTCGAGAACAGATCCGGGAACAGCCGGAGCATCACCTCGCGGTTCTCCAGCATGTAGGAGACGCCCGAGGGGGTGCGGGCGTTGTCCTCGAGCACGTAGAAGTCCTTCTCGCCGGTGCGCACGATGTCGATGCCGGCGACATGCACGTAGAGATCGTGCGGCACCCGGAAGTTGCGCATCTCCATCCGGTAATGGGCGTTCCGGTAGACGAGGTCGGCGGGAATGATGCCGGCCTTGATGCATTCCTGCGCGCCGTAGACATCCTTCAGGAACATGTTGAGCGCCGTGACGCGCTGCTTCAGCCCGCGCTCCAGGAAGTCCCATTCCGGCCGGGTGATGACCCGGGGGATGATGTCGAAGGGACTGCGCCGCTCGGTCGATTCTGTATCGCCGTAGACGGCGAAGGTGATGCCGATGCGCCGGAACAGCAATTCGGCCTGGGAGCGGCGGGTGTTTGAAATGCTCCGGCGGGGTGGTGTCGAGCCAGGTCTTGAGCCGGGCATAGGCATCGCGAAGGGTCGCGGGGTCGGTCGCACCATCGACCAAGCCGTTCATCTCGTCGAAGGCCGCCACCGCCATGCTGCTCAACTCCCCCTTGTTACGCCCACGCTGAGAGGCAAGAGGCGCGCCATTGGAGACTAGCGTAGCGGCCTCTCGCCCCGTTGCCAGGGGTGAGGGGCCTTAGAGCAGCTTGAGTCCTTTCAGGCTGGCATGTCCGTTTCTCCCAAGGATGACGTGAGCGTGTACGACGATCTGGAGGGGCGTGAGGACAGTGACGATCTCGCGGGTCATCGCCACGGCGGCTGACGAGGGAGCCGGATCGCCGGACGGATGGTTGTGCGCCAGGATGATCGCGGTGGCCGAGAGTTCGAGGGCCCGGCGGGCGATCTCGCGGGGATAGACCGGGGTGTGGTCGACGGTGCCGCGCCCCTGCACCTCGTCGGCGATGAGATGGTTGCGCTTGTCGAGGAACAGGATCCGGAACTCCTCGCGCGGGGCGAAGGCCATGGTCGCGCGCAGGTAATCCGAGAGGGCACTCCAGGAGGCGATGACGTCGCGTTCGCGAACGTCGCCCTTGGCGAGGCGCCGCCCGGCGGCGGCCACGAGCTTGAGATCGGTGACGACTCCCTGCCCGATTCCTTCGATCTCCAGCAGGCGGGCGGGCTCGGCGCCCAGCACCTCGGCGAGGCTGCCGAACCGGCGGATCAACGCCTTGGCGAGGGGCTTCACGTCCCGGCGGGGAATCGCCCGGAAGAGCAGCAATTCGAGCAGTTCGTAATCCGGCAGGCCCTCGCCGCCGGTCTCGGCGAATTTTTCGCGCAGGCGGTCCCGGTGACCGAGATAATGCGGCTCCTCCTTCGTCAGCGGAACCTGCACCGCTCCATCGAAGAACCCCGGCGCGAGGGACGCGGGCTTGCGGGCCACGGACGGGTGACCTCAGGCGGCGGGGTTGACGGGCTGATGCAGCCCCTTCGGCGAGATCGTGAAGATCTCAACACCCGTCTCGGTGACGGCCACCGTGTGCTCGAACTGCGCGGACAGGGACCTGTCGCGGGTCACCGCGGTCCAGCCGTCCCCCAAGACCTTCACCGATGGCCGGCCGAGGTTGATCATCGGCTCCACGGTGAAGAACTGGCCGGGCTTGAACGGCACGTCGTAGCTCGCCTCGACGTAGTGCAGGATCGTCGGCGCATCGTGATAGGTGCGGCCGAGGCCGTGCCCGCAGAAGTCGCGCACCACCGAGCAGCGCTCGGCTTCGGCGAAGGCCTGGATCGCCCGACCGATGTCGTTGGTGGAGCCGCCGGGCTTCACGGCCGCGATGCCGCGCATCAGCGCCTCATAGGTGATCTCGCACAGGCGCTGCGCCTTGCGCGGCACCTCGCCGACATAGGCCATCCGGCTCGAATCGCCGTGCCAGCCGTCGAGGATCAAGCAGATGTCGAGGTTGACGATGTCGCCCTCGCGCAGGGGCTTGTCGTCCGGGATGCCGTGGCAGACGACGTGGTTGATCGAGGTGCAGATCGACTTGGGAAAGCCGCGGTAGAGCAGCGAGGCCGGATAGGCCCCGTGGTCCATGGCGAATTCGTAGGCGAGCTTGTCCAGCGCCTCGGTGGTGACGCCGGGCTGGGTCGCCTCCATCAGGAGGTCGAGGGCCTGGGCGGTGAGGTGGCCCGCCCGGCGCATGCCCGCGAAATCCTCCGGGCCGTGGATCGGCGGCTCCGGCGCCCGGCGCGCCTGGGCGCTCGCCTGTTCCTGCTGCATCATCGGGACGTCTTGACGGGTCTGAGGGATCTCGGCCTGACCGCCTATGTACGGCGCCCGCGCCGACAGGCCAAGCGGCCTTCCCCGGCGTTTCCCGAGGGGCGCCATGTGTCCGAAGCGGACGTCTCCGGCGCCTCCCCCTTGCGCGGCCGGGGGCCGGGACGGCATAAGCGCAGGCGGACATGCCCCATGGTCGGGGCAGGCGAGGGCCGGATGGCAGGCAAGTCGGTACCGCATTTCCACAACGAACCCGGCGTCCCGGCCATCTCGGTCGGCGCGAAGGAGTTCATGTGCATCGGCGCGCTGCCGCCGTTCGACCACCCGCACGTGTTCCTCGACATGGGCGCGGACAACGAGATCATCTGCCAGTATTGCTCGACCCTCTACCGCTACGCGCCGACGCTGGCGTCGGGCGCGGCCGAGCCGGCCGAGTGTGTCTGGCACGACGACACCCCCGCGGCCGCGGCCTGAGGCGGCGCCCGCACCCTTGCCCTTCGAATCGGTTCCTCCGGGCCCATCCCTCGAGATCGGGATCGTCGGCGCCGGCATCGGCGGCCTGACGGCGGCGCTCGCCCTCAATGCGGCCGGCCACGCGGTGACGCTGCTCGAGCGGCGGACCGGGTTCAGCGAAGTCGGCGCGGGGATCCAGTTGTCGCCGAACGCCAGCCGGGTGCTGGCGGGCCTAGGCCTGTCGGCGCCCCTGCGCCGGGCGGCGAGTGAGCCGCCGGGCGTCGAGATCCGCGCCCTGGAGACGGGTCGCCGGATCGGCGGCGTGACCCTCGGGCAGACGGCGCGGGAGCAATTCGGCGCGCCCTACTACGTGATCCACCGGGCCGACCTGCAGACGCTGCTGCTCGACGCCCTGCGCGGCCGGCCGGCCATCCGCCTGCTCATGGGACGCTCCATCTCCGGCTTCGCCGAGGGGCCCGAGCGGGTGACGCTCACCGCCGAAGTGGGCGCGGGCCATCAGGAGATGAGCTTCGACCTCGTGATCGGGGCGGATGGGCTGCGCTCGCATCTGCGCCGTCACCTCGACGAAGCGCCCCTGCGTCCCGGCCGCGCCGCCGCGTGGCGGGCGCTCATCCCCCGCGAGGCCGTGCCGGACGCCTTCGCCGGAGAAGCGACGGGCCTCTGGCTCGGGCGGGGGCGGCATGTCGTGCACTACCCGTCCGGGGCGGCAGCCTGCTCAACGTCGTGGCGATCGTGCCGGAGGCGGTGGGCGACGAGGGCTGGGGCCGGCTCGGGGAGCCGGCGGTGCTGCGCGGGCATCTACGCGGCTGCGCGGGACCGCTGCGCGATCTTCTGGGCCTGCCGGACTCCTGGCTCGTCTGGTCGCTTGCCGACCGGCTGGCGGCGCGTCCCCTGGCCCGGGGCCGTCTCGCCCTCCTGGGCGACGCGGCGCATCCGGTGCTGCCCTTCCTCGCGCAGGGTGCGGCCCTCGCGATCGAGGACGCGGCCGTCCTGACCCGGTGTCTGTCCCAGAGCGGGGATGTGCCGTCGGCGCTGACCGCCTATGCCGAGGCGCGGGCGCAGCGCGTGCGCCAAGTCCAGCGGGCGGCCCGCTCCAACGGCCGGACCTACCACGCGGGCGCCCTCGTCGGCTTCGCCCGCAAACGCGGTGATGCGCCGCCTAGGCCCGGCTGGCATGCGCGAGCGCTACGCCTGGGTCTACGGCTGGACGCCACCCGCTTGATCCCGGCCGCTCCGCCCGCTACCGGTGCGCCGGCGCGGACGTGGCGGAACCGGTAGACGCACGAGACTTAAAATCTTGCGGCCGCAAGGCCGTGCGGGTTCGAGTCCCGCCGTCCGCACCAGACCCTCCGGCAGAGACGGAGGCACCACCGCCGTGGCGGTGGTGCGAGATCGGGCCTTACCAGCCCCCGTGGCCGTAGCCGTAGCCATACCCGTCGGGCCGGTCGCAGTGGCGGCGGCCATAACCGTAGCCGTAGCCCGCCGGGCGGTAGCCGTAGGCGGGGCCGTCGTCATAGGTGCGGACCACGCGGCGCGGGCGGTAGGCCGGGACGTACTCTTCCTCGACGACGGGGGCGTAGCCGTAGGCAGGGCGGCTGTAGCCGTAGCCGTAGCCTGCCGGGCGATAGCCGTAGGCCGGGGCGGCATGGGCCTCGTAGATGGCGGCGCCGAGGAGGGCACCCGCCGCGAGACCGCCGATCACGCCCGCCGCGATCGCACCGCCGCCGCGGGCCTGTGCCTGCTGCGGCGCTCCCAGCGTTCCGGCCATGACCAACGCGGTGGCGGCCAGCATAGCAAACGTCTTCATGACCTATCCCTCTCGCTCGGCGGAGGCCGGCATCGCCGTGATGCCCGGTCCCGTGTTCCGCAGCCGGCTCGGCCGGGCTGTTGAGGCGAGAATGGCAGGGCCGCGCTGCACCAACCCTGAAGTCGGCTGGCAGCTCCTGTTCAGCTTATTGCCGGGAGCCGCCGCGCCGTGCTGATGCCGGGCAGGGCGAGCGCTGCCAGCAGCCCCGCCGCCACCACGAGCAGGGCCGTTCCGATCGCCTTGAACACCACCACGCCGACGATGCCGCCCGCGAGGAAGGCCGCCACCGTGACGAGGTGCAGTCGCAGCCGCGCCCGGTCGGCACCGGGGTGACGGGCGAGGGAATGAACGAGACCGATCCCGATATCCGTCATCGTGCCCGTGACATGGGTGGTGCGCACCCGGGCGTTGGTGATCTGCGTGACGGTGGCGTTCTGGAGACCGAGGACGAAGCCGAGGCCCAGCGACAGCGCCACCTCCCGCATTCCCTCCGCCAGCCAGGGGGCGGCGCAGCCCAGAGCCGTCAGGAGCAGGGCCTCCACCAGCACGGCGTAGGCGTAGACGCCCCGCAACCGCTGCCAGCGTCCCACCGCGACGAGCAGCGTCGCCACCGCCGCGCCCGACACGAAGGCGATCACGAGAAGGAGGCCGAAGACGGCCATCCGCGCTTCACCGAGGCCGAGATGGTCGGCGAGCGCCGAGACGTTGCCGGTCATGTTCGAGGAAAAGGTGCCGAAGGCGTAGAAGCCGGCGACGTTCAGGGCCCCCGCAATGGCGGCGAAGGTCCAGCCGAGGCGTTCGTCGATCCGGTCGGTCCGCGCGGCGCCTTCGTGGATCAGCATGGCAGTTCGGGTGCAGGAACGGGCAATGATACCCGCCATCATAGCGCGCGGAAATCTTAAGGGCACCTGACGGGTGCCGCCCAAGTCATGGTTTCAAAAGGTCGAGACCTTTTGCGGGTGCAGGGCAGAGCCCTGCAAGCCAGGGTCTGACCCTGGCCACCCACCCGAGGGCCCGGCCCTCGCAGAAACCCCTTACAACCCCTCCGCGCCGCCATCGGAGCGCGGATCGTGCGTGGCCTCGATCCGGCCGTTGCGCGGATGGCGCACCAGCATGCCCGCATGGCCCAGCGTGTCGCTGTAGCCGCAGCCCACCGATTCAATCTCGTGGCCCATCCGCTCCAGCGCGGAGAGGTGGGCGGGGTCGAACCGATCCTCGACCTTCACGCTCAGCGACGGCGCGCCCCAGGTGCGGCCGTACAGCAGGCGCGGCGCATCGACGGCCTCCGCCACGGACATCCCGTAGTCGGCGTAGCGGGCGAAGATCTGCGCCTGGAATTGCGGCTGGCCGTCGCCGCCCATCGAGCCATAGGCCATCACGCGGCCGTCGTCGAAGGTAGCGAGCGCGGGGATCAGGGTGTGGAAGGGCCGCCGGCCCGGCTCCAGGGGATTCACGGAGGCGGGATCGAGGGAGAACGACACGCCCCGGTTGAGCCACGCGAGGCCCGTCCGCGGCAGCACCGTGCCGGAGCCGTATTCCCAATAGACCGACTGGATGTAGGAGACGGCGAGCCCGTCCTTGTCGATCACGCCCATCCACACCGTGTCGCCGCTATGCGAGACGACCGGGATCGAGGCGGCCCGCTTGGCGTCGATCCGCGCCGCCTCGGCCGCGAGGCGTCCGGCGTCCAGGAAGGACGAGGGGTCGTGGCGCAGTCGGTCGAAATCCGTCACCACCCGGTCGCGGATGGCGAAGGCGCGCTTCGTCGCCTCGATCAGGCCGTGATAATGCGCCGCCGACTCGGCTTCGGCGATGTTCAGCCGGTCGAACATTCCGAGGATCAGCAAGGCGGCGAGGCCCTGGGTCGGGGGTGGGAAGTTGTAGAGCGTCGCGTCCCGGCGGCGCAGGGTCAGCGGCGCACGCTCGGCCGGGCGGTAGGCTTCGAGGTCGGCGCGGGAGACCGGAGCGCCGAGCTTTTCGAGATCGACGCCGATCTCGCGGGCGATGTCGCCGCGGTAGAAGTCGTCGAGCCCGGCATGGACGAGTTGCTCCAGCGTCGCGGCGAGCGCGGGCAGGCGGCGGATCTCGCCCGCCGCGTAGGGCTGGCCGTCCTTCAGGAAGGTCGCGGCGAAGTTCGGTGCTTCGTGCAGGGTGTCGCCCGGTTGCGGCTTGTACCGCGCCTCGCTCGCCGAGACCGGCACGCCCTCGCGGGCCTGACGGGTCGCGTCGGCCAGCAGCGTTTCGAGGGGAAGCCGGCCGCCCAGCGCCTTGGAGAGTTCGAGGGCGAGCGACCAGCCGCCGACCGCGCCGGCCACCGTCACCATCGCCTCCGGCCCGCGCGGAGGAATCGCGTCGTAGCCCTTCTCCCGGTAGCGGGCGATGGTGGCGGCGCGGCCCGCCGGCCCGCAGGCCTCGATGCCGCGCACCCGGCCGTTGCGCTCGCGCACCAGCCAGAACCCGTCGCCTCCGAGCCCGTTCATGTGCGGATAGACGGCGGCGATGGAGGCGGCCATGGCCAGCATCGCCTCGATGGCGTTGCCCCCTTGCGCCAGGACGGTCTGTCCCGCCTTGGCCGCAAGGGCATGGGGCGCGGCGACGGCGGCGGAGGCGAAGATCGGGGTCTCGGGCATGGCGTGTCCGCTTTCGGCTCCTCAGACGGTCCAACGCGAATAGGCGAGGGCGGCCTGCGACGCAAAGCCCGTTCCGCGCTTCGTGCCCGGACGATCGCCCTATCTCCCCGGCATGGTCATTTTTGAATGGACCGTCGGGGTGTTGCTGGGGGCCGTGATTCTCGCGGCGCTGGCCCGGCGGGTCGGCGCCCCCTATCCAGCCTTCCTCGCCTTCGGCGGCGCCTGCCTCGCCTTCGTACCCGGTGTCCCGAACCTGCGGCTCGATCCCGAACTGGCGCTGGCCCTGTTCCTCGCGCCCGTCCTCCTCGATGCCGGCTTCGATGCGTCGCTGCGGGACCTCCGGGTGAGCTGGCAGCCGGTCTTCGGCCTCGCCGTCGGCGCCGTGGCGGTGACGAGCCTCGCGGTGGCGGTGGTCGCGCGGCTGATCGTGCCGGACATGCCGTTTTCGGCGGCCCTGGCGCTGGGGGCCATCGTCGCCCCGCCGGATGCGGTGGCGGCGCTCGCGGTGCTGCGCCACGCGCCGATGCCCCACCGCCTCGCCACGATCCTGCGGGGCGAGAGCCTCCTCAACGATGCGGCCTCCCTGCTGCTCTATCACCTCTCCGTGGGTGCGGCGATGTCCGGCACCTTCGAGGCAAGCGCGATTGCGCCGGGCTTTCTGCTCGGAGTGGTGGCGAGCGTCGTCGCCGGACCTGTTCTCGGAATCGCCTTCGTGGCGGTGTCGCGCCGGGTCTCCGATCCCGCCACGGCCATCGTGCTGCAATTCGTGGCGGCCTTCGGTCTGTGGCTCGCCGCCGAACGGCTGGAGATGTCGGGCGTGCTGGTCGTCGTCACCTTCGCGATGATGGTCGCCCGGCGGGCGCCGGGGGTGACGGCCCCGCGGGCGCGGATCGTCTCCTATGCCGTGTGGGACACGGCGGTGTTCGTCATCAACGTGCTCGCCTTCGTACTGATCGGCATCCAGATCGACCCGATCCTCGCCCGGCTCACCGGCACGGACCAATGGCAGGCCATCGCCTTGGCGGCGGCCGTCTTCGTCACGGTGAGCGTGGCGCGCATTGCCTGGATCCTGCCGACCAGCAGCCTTCCTGGCTTCGGCCTGCGGGAGCACGGCGAGCGGGTCCGTCTCGGCTCGGGGCTCGCCCTCTCCTGGGCGGGGATGCGGGGCATCGTCACCGTGGCGGCGGCCCTGGCGCTGCCGGGCGATTTTCCCCACCGGGACCTCGTGGTGTTCACGGCCTTCTTCACCGTGCTCGGCACCCTGGTGCTGCAGGGCCTGACGCTGAGCCCGCTTCTGCGCCGCCTCAGTTTGCCCGATGACGACCCCGTCGGGCGCGAGGCGGGGCGCGCCCGGGCGGCGGCCTACGGCGCGGCCCTGAAGGACCTCGAGACCCACGAGACCTGCGCGGCGACGGATGCCCTGCGGGCGGAGTTCCAGGCCGCACTGGCCGAGGCGGAAGCCCATGAAGAGGGCCTGGCTCCCGAAAGCCTCCCCGCCGACGCCGCCCGCCGCAGCGCGGTGATCGCCGCCCGCACCGCCGTCCTCGACCTGCGCCGCCGGGGCGAGATCGGCGACGACGCCTACTTCGTGCTGGAGGAGGAGTTCGACTGGGCGGAACTCAGCGCCACGCCGCGGGCGGAGTTATGAGGCTTTCCTCACGTGATGGTTGAATTGAGGAAAGCCGCTTAAAACCCTGCGCTGTCGTGATAATGCGAGGGTCATCAGAATGATGGTGAGGCGCCTACGGACGCCCCGTCTCCTTCAGCCGCTTCAGGATGGCCTCGGGCGACGCGTAGGCTTCCTGGCGGATGGCGCTCCAGTAGCGCAACTCGTCCAGAGGGATCGTCTCGCCGGTGACCGCGCAGCGCACGAAACTGCCGGGCTTGACCACCCGCATGGTGCCGTCCCCGTAAGCCACGACGGCCTCGCCCGTGTTTCCCCGTTCCAACCGGCCCAGCACTGTCCGCCTCCGACGCTGTTGCGCGTGTTCCTCTATACCCGTTCCGGCCCCTCAGGCGAGGACGGAGGGGTCCGTGTTGGCGGCGAGCCTCCGCTTGGCCTCCACCGAGTCGATGTCCATCCGGGCGATCAGGGCCTCGGCGCTGTCGAAGCGCTCCTCGCCCCGGATGTAGCCGACGAATTCCACCGCGAGTTCCTGGCCGTAGAGATCGCCCGCGAAATCGAACAGGTTGACCTCCAGGAGCGGCGCCCCGTCGTCGAAGGTCGGGCGACGGCCGTAGCTCGCCACGCCGTCCTTCACGGTGCCGTCGGGCAGGCGTACGCGCACGGCGTATATGCCGTGGGCGAGGTCGCAATCGGGGAGGGCGAGGTTGGCGGTGGGGTAGCCCAGCGTCCGGCCGCGCTTGTCGCCATGGCGCACGGTGGCCATCACCACCCAGCGGTAGCCGAGCAGTGCGTTCGCCCGCGCCACGTCACCCGCCGCCAGCGCCGCGCGGATCTTGCTGGAGGAGACCGCCTCGTCCTCGCCGGGCAAAGCCACGGGGGCCACGAGGCGGCAGGTGAGTCCGGCCTCGGCGCAAAGTGTTTCGAGCAGGGCGGGCGTGCCCTCCCGCGCCCGGCCGAAGTGGAAATCGTGCCCCACCACGACGCCGGAGAGCCCGAGTTCGTCGCGCAACAGGTCCGTCACGAAGGCCCGCGCGCCGGTCGCCGCCAAGTCCGCGTCGAAGCGCCGGACGATCAGCCCGTCGAGGCCGCTGCGGGCGAACAGTATTTCCTTGGCCCGGGGGCCGGTAAGGCGGAACATCGGCGCATCCGGCCGGAAGAACGCCCGCGGATGCGGTTCGAAGGTCAGGGCGACGGCAGGTTTGCCCGCTGCGCCCGCCTCCTCCCGCACGGCCGCCACGAGGGCGCGATGGCCCCGGTGGACCCCGTCGAAATTGCCGATTGCCGCCACGGCACCGCGCAGGGCGGCGGGGACGGACTCGTCGGCATGACACAGAAGGAAGGGCCGCGCGGCCGTCTCGTCGCCAAGTGACATCGGGTCAGGAACGGGACATCGAGTTATGAGCGGGACATCGGATGAGGGAGCGGTGCTTCCGGGATGCCCGGCCCACGAGGGCGGCCGGAAAACGGGCGCCCGGGGACCCTGCCGAAACGGGCACGGCCGGTCAAGCGACGTGGACTCAACCCGCTTAACGGCTTTGCAACGCAGTTCCCGCTAAGGTTGTGGCAGGTTCCGCGCGGCTCCGCCGCCGGCGACGGACAGTCCAACGTCCGGGGCGCGATGCGCCCCGGTTTCAATTCGGAGCACTTGGTTCATGGCTCTCGATCTGAGCATGCCGAGTCTCGGCGTCGACGACTACCAGACGATGGTCCGCATCATCCGCAACCTGCTGAAGCAGCTTGGCTTCGAGGAGGTCGACGACGCGTCCGACGGGACCGCCGCCCTCGCCCGACTCAAGGACCGCAAGTACGGCCTCGTCATCTCCGATTGGAACATGGAGCCGATGACCGGCTACGAGCTTCTGCGCCATGTCCGGGCCGACGAGAGCCTGCGCACGACGCCGTTCATCATGGTCACCGCCGAGTCGAAGACGGAGAACGTCATCGCGGCCAAGAAGGCCGGCGTGAACAACTACATCGTCAAGCCGTTCAACGCGGCGACGCTCAAGTCCAAGATCGAGGCTGTTTGCGGAAGCTGACCGGACCGGTGCGCAAGCCCCAGGCGCGGCCCGTGCCGCGCCGGGGGATGCCCGCACCCTTTCGTGACGATCCGGCACGTTGAGGTGACACAATGGCGACAGCGCAGCGAAAGACCGGCCGAAGGTGCAGGATTACGAGTCGGCGGCCGTCGTCTCCGAACTCATCCAGATCGCCGAATACATCACCACGATGCGCGAGGAGATCGCGGCGCTGCGGCCCAACGAAATGAGCCGCGACCGCATCCCCATGGCGCATGAGGAACTCAGCAGCGTCGTGCAGGCGACGGCCGGAGCCACGGATCGGATCATGGCCGCCGCCGAGGCGCTGATCGCCCTGCCCGAGGGCCCCGGCCAGCGCCCGGCACTGGAAGAGCACGTCAACACGATCTTCGAGGCCTGCGCCTTCCAGGACATCACCGGGCAGCGAATCTCCAAGGTGGTGGACGCGCTCCAGAGCTTCGAGAAGCGCCTGGACCGCTTCATCGGCGCGGTGCGGGCCCGCGACGCGGCCATCTCCGACCCGGTGGAACGCGCCCGGCAGGAACGGGCCTCCGAGCTGATGCTCAACGGCCCGCAGGATGCCGAAGTCGCCACCAGCCAGGACGACATCGACGCCCTGTTCGCGTAAATCCACCCTCCCGCGACGGGCTTCAGCCGTGGCGGAACCGGGGGACGACGACAGGATGGGTGCGCGGAACTGGGGCGATCTCACCACCGGGGACCTCGCCGAAGCCGACCTCGGCCGGACGGTCGCCGTCCTGCCCGTCGCCGCCACCGAGCAGCACGGGCCGCACCTGCCGCTCTCGACGGACACCGACATCGCGCGGGGCTATCTCGACCGGGTCGTCGCGCTGACGCCGGACGACATCGACGCGCTGATCCTGCCCGTCCAAACCGTGGGCAAGTCCGACGAGCACGATGCCTTCGCCGGGACCCTCAGCCTCACCGCCGGGACGGCGCTGGCCGCCTGGACCGAGATCGGCGCGGGCATCGCTCGGGCCGGGTGCCGCCGGCTCGTCCTCGTCACCAGCCACGGGGGCAACTCAGCGCTGATCGACCTCGTGGCCGGCGAGTTGCGGGGGCGGTTCGGCCTGGTGGCGGTCACGACCTCCTGGGCTCGCCTCGGCGTCCCCGCCGGGCTCTTCCCCGAGGAGGAGATCGCCTTCGGCATCCATGCGGGCGGGATCGAGACAGCCCTGATGCTTGCCCTGCGCCCGGACCTCGTGCGGCGCGAAGCCGTGGCGGATTTCCCCTCGCGCGGGCGGACCATCGCCCGCGACCACGCGATCCTGCGCACCGGGCGACCCGCCGCCCTCGCCTGGAAGACCGAAGATCTGAATCCCACCGGAGCGCTCGGCGACGCGCGCCTCGGAACCGCCGCCGCCGGCCATGCCCTCCTCGACCACGGGGCGCAGCGCTTCGTCGCGCTGCTCGGCGAGGTGAGCCGGTTCGACCTGTAGCGCGCTCACCCCGACCACGTCACCCGCACCTCCATCGCGCCGGGCTCCGCGCGGACGAACGGGCTGAGAAGCCGCAGCCGCTGCATGATCTTCAGGGTGACGATCTCCGCCTTCGGCAGATCCGCATCGATGCCCGGCGGGCGTATGTCGAACAGGCAGGCGCGCAACAGCTTCAGCGCGGCGCAATCGGGCCGGATCCGGTAGTGCACGCCGGGCTCCGCGAAGAGGGTGCCCACCCGGCAGGTGCGGATTACCGCCTGGAACAGGGCGACGTCCTCCCCGCCATGCCGCCGGAACAGTTCGTCCTCCGGAAAGCCGCCCGCCGCCGAGAGGACGTCACGGCGCACAACGACGTTGCTCGGCACCGTGAAGGCCACTCGCGTCCAGGCCTCCGAAAAATCCGGATGGGCCGCGAGCGCCGGATCGAGACCGATCGGCTTGAGCGCCAGGCGCACCAGGGCGAGCTCGGCCAACCCGTCAAGGGCGGCGACCGCCACGGTCAGCGCCTGCGTCTCGTAGAGGTCGTCCGCGTCGAGGAAGGCGACGAGATCGGTCTCGGCGAGGGCGAGGCCGATATTGCGCGCATAGGCGGGACCGCCATTGACGGTGAGCCGCATCAGCACCACCCGCCCGGCGGACCGGGCGGCGAGGGCCCCGACGAGGTCGGCCGTGCCGTCCCGGGAGGCGTCGTCGATCACCAGCACGCGGGCGCATTCGGGGCAGGCGAGGGCGCTCTCGACGCTTCGGATGATCGTCGCCGCCGCCTCATAGGCCGGCATGATCACGTCGATCCGGCCGGATGTGTTCGCGCGCATCGCATCGCTCCACAGCTGCGATGCTCATGTCAGGATTTCTTCGCAGCGAGAAGGCTGTCATCGGCGAATAGACGGCTGATCGACCGGAGATCTGCTTCGATATACAATCCCCAGTTATATTTACTTCAGCACTTCAACGGCGGAGTGCGGATACCCGAAATGTCCGGCGCGAGGGTGGAAACCGGCCTGTAACCGCACGCGCCCCTGCGGCGAATGGCGGTTCGTGGGGCAGGTCTGCCCCTGGAGTCCTTCGACCCATGCGAACGATGCTATCCCTCGCGCGCCGTCCCGCTCTCCTCGCTTTGGCCGTCCTGTCCGGCGTGGCGCCCGCCGCCGCCCGCCCGGTGGTGGTGGAGCTGTTCACCTCGCAGAGTTGCTCGTCCTGCCCGCCCGCCGAGGCACTGCTCGGTCAAGTCGCGGAGGAGGGCGGCGACGTGCTGCCGCTCGCCTACCACGTGACCTACTTCAATCATCTCGATTGGCGGGACACCTACTCCCTGCCCGAGGCGACCCGTCGCCAGGAGGTCTATGCCGCGCGCCTCGGCGGTCCGGTGTACACGCCTCAGGCTGTTATCGACGGGCATGTCGGCCTCGTCGGCTCGCAGGCCGAGGAGGTGCGGGCGGCGATCGAGACGGCGAAGACCGTCAAGGCGGCGGCCCCCGCCGTCACCATCAGCCTCGATGGCCACGGCCCCCTCGTGGTGCGGATCGGCGCCGGAGAGGGCGCGGGCAGCGTCGTGCTCGTCGGCTACGATCCACGCCACGTGACCCCCGTCGCGCGGGGTGAGAATGCCGGGCGGACGCTCGTCCAGGCGAATGTCGTCCGCTCCGTGGCGGAGATCGGACGGTGGACCGGCGCGGAGCAGACGCTGACCGTGCCGTGGCCCTCGGGCGAGGCGGCCGCGATCCTTCTTCAGGATGGCGAGGGCCGCATCCTCGGCGCGGCAGCGACGAAGGGGTGAGCGCCATGGCCGTCGCATGCGGTGCCATGATGGGAGCCGGCCCGTCCTTTGGGCCGGGCCCCCTGGCCGTGGGCCGGTCGGCCGGACTAGACAGGCCCGGCGGAGAGGCGCGGACCGGCAGCGCGATGGCACGCGAGCGCGAATTGGCGACCCTGATGGGCGCGGCCCAGCAGGGTGACGCGGCGGCGTACCGCGCCCTCCTGAAGGCCTGCCTGCCCCTCGTCGCGGGGATCGCCCGCGCCCAAGGCGTTCGCGGCGAGGCCGTGGACGACGTGGTGCAGGAGACGCTGATGACCATGCACGCCGCCCGGGCGAGCTACGATCCGGCGCGGCCGTTCCTGCCGTGGCTGCGGGCGATCACCCAGCGTCGGGCCATCGACCGCCTGCGCCGGGCCGGACGGCGCCCGCAGGAGGTGCACGATCCCCTGGCCTTCGAGGCCGAGACCGATCCCGGCCCGCCCCCCGGCGCCGCCCTGGAGACGCGGGAGCGGGGCGCGGCCCTCGCGCGTGCCGTGGCGGCCCTGCCCGACGGCCAGCGGCAGGCCGTCGAGCATCTGGGCCTGCGGGAACTGAGCCTGGACGAGACCGCCGCCCTCACCGGGCGGACGAAGGGCGCGCTCAAGGTCAACCTTCACCGGGCGCTCAAGGCGCTGCGCGCCAGCCTCGGACAGGAGAAGGAGTGATGGTGGCCCGGCACGACAGGCTCGTCGAGGATCTCGCCGGGCGCCTGGAACCGGTCCGGCGCCTGCCGCGTCCCGGCCTGCGCACGGTTGTGTGGCTCGGCGCGGTCGCCGGGATCGGCGCCCTCCTCGCCTCACGCTTCGCGATGATCGGCCTCAACGGCCGGACCGGGCAACCCGATCTCTTCCTGGCGGCGTTGGGCGCGGTCGTCACCGCCGTGACCGCGGCCTACGCCGCCTTCGCGACGAGCGTTCCGGGACGGTCCCCCGCCTGGGGGCTGCTGCCGCTTCCGGCCCTGGCCCTGTGGCTCGGCGCGAGCGGCCCCGGCTGCCTGCGCTCCTGGGTGACGCCCTTGGCGGAGATGCCCCACGGACATGAGAGCGTCGGCTGCCTCGGTTTCCTGGTCTGCGTCTCGGCCCCGCTGTCGCTCCTGCTCCTCGCGATGCTGCGCCGGGCCTGCCCCCTGCGGCCGAACCTCACGGCGGCGCTGGCCGGCCTCGCGGTCGCCGCGGCCGCCGCGGCGCTCCTGATGCCGTTCCACCCGGACGAGTCGACCTTTTCGGACCTGCTCATCCATTTGGGCGTGATCGCCGGGGTGATCGCGGTGAACGGCCTCGCCGGCGGGCGCCTGCTGTCGCGCAGGCCGGGGTGAGTCCTGGTTCCCAAAGGACAAGTCCTTTGGCGGGCTCTGGGGGCGGCGCCCCTGGATGTTCGCAGGGCTCTGCCCCGCACCCGCCAGAGGGCTCGCCCTCTGGACCCCCCCGACTTCATGCCTCGGGCGGCAGGCTCTTCTTATGCCTCGGGCGGCAGGCCTGGCCACTCCACGATCCGGTCGAGGTATTCCTCCTCAGTGAACTCCTCCTCGTTGCCGGAGAGGCGTCCGCGGACCGAGATGCCCGCCTCGTGCACGCTCGCGGCCCGGCCCGTGACGAGGGGGTGCCAGGGATAGAGCGGCTCTCCGTCGCGGATCAGGCGGTAGGCGCAGGTCGGCGGGAGCCAGGGGATCGTGCGCACCGCCTCCGGCGTGAGCCGCACGCAATCCGGCACCTTCTTCTGCCGCCGGGGATAGTCGCGGCAGCGGCAGTTATACCCGTCGAGGAGGGTGCAGCCGATATCGGTGTGGTGGACCTCGCCCGTATCGTCATCCTCGAGCTTGACCAGGCAGCAGCGCGCGCAGCCGTCGCACAGGCTCTCCCATTCGGCGTCTGTCATCTCGTCAAGCGATTTCGTCCGCCAGAAGGGCTCGTCGGCGGCACCGGGCTGTTCCGCCGCAGGGCCGCCCGAGGGACGTGAGGATCGGGTCATGGGCACGCGCCCGTCTGCCCGAGGCGCCGGCCGGAGGCAAGCGCTGCGGCAAGGGAAGAGCGCCGCCGCCTGAGCGGGAGCGGCGACGGCGGCGTTAACCCTGTGTTAGGATAAGCGGCCGCGCCGGGTGGCCACACCGGGGCGTCCGCGTTGGGACAGACCGGGCCGCCGCCTCGCCGCTGCCGCACATTCCTGCTACTAGAATGGGTGCCGAGAGGGCGCCCGAAGACCGGATCAGAGACGTGCGCCTGCCGAAACTCACCGCGATCAAGATCCGCATCGAACGGGCTGCCCTGGCCTTCGATGCCTGGGTCAACGCGTCCCTCTACGACAGCGGCCGCTCCACGGGGGCGGCTTACGAGCGCTTCCAGCGTTTCATGAGCCGCTTCGCCGTGCGCGGCTGGAAGCGGATCGGCCTCGACCTCACGAGCGAGGCGGCGACGATCGGCACCGTCGGCCTCCTGGGGATGCTGGCCCTGGCGCAATCCGCCTTCCAGCTCACCAGCGACAACTGGCTGAAGCAGCAGGACCTCGCGGTCAGCTTCCTCGATCGCTACGGCAACGAGGTCGGCAGGCGCGGCATCAAGCACGACGACTCCCTATCGCTGGACCAGTTTCCCGACATCATGATCAAGGCGCTGATCTCGACGGAGGATCGGCGCTTCTACGACCATTACGGTATCGACCCGATCGGGACGCTGCGGGCGCTGGTGAACAATTCCCGCGGGGGCGGCGGCACGCAGGGCGGCTCGTCCATCACCCAGCAGCTCGCCAAGAACCTGTTTCTGACCAACGAGCGCTCGCTCGAGCGCAAGATCAACGAGGCCTTCCTCGCGCTCTGGCTGGAGAGCCATCTCACCAAGAACGAGATCCTGAAGCTCTACCTCGACCGCGCCTATATGGGCGGCGGCACCTTCGGTGCAGTCGCGGCGGCGGATTACTATTTCGGCAAGCCGCTGAAGGACATCAGCCTCGCGGAGGCGGCGATGCTCGCCGGCCTGTTCAAGGCGCCCACCAAGTACGCACCGCACGTGAACTTGCCCGCCGCCCGCGCCCGCGCGGCGGACGTGCTGCACAACATGGTCGAGGCCGGCTTCGTCACCGAGGGCCAGATTCAGACGGCGTTGCGCAATCCGGCGACACCCGTCACCCGCACCCGCGACATCACCGCCGACTACTATCTCGACTGGGCCTTCGGTCAGGTGAAGGCCATGGCCGACAGCGGCAAGATCCGCGACCGGGTGCTGACGGTGAAGACGCCCCTCGACCTCGCGGTGCAGAAGCGCGCCGACGAGGTGGTGGCCGACATCCTGCGCAAGTCCGGCGACTCGTCCGACGTCGACGAGGGCGGCCATGGTCATCCTCGATCCCGACGGGGCGCTCCGCGCCATGGTCGGCGGCGCCGATTACGGCGAGAGCCAGTTCAACCGCGCCCCCGACGCGATGCGCCAGCCGGGCTCGTCGTTCAAGCCCTACGTCTACGCGGCGGCCCTCGCCTCCGGTCAGTTCAAGCCGGACACGACGGTGGTGGACAGCCCCGTCTGCATCGGCAACTGGTGCCCGCAGAACTACGGCCGTTCCTATACGGGCCGCGTGCCGATGTGGCTCGCCGTGGCCAAATCGATCAACACCATCCCGATCAAGATCTCCATCGCGCTCGGCAAGGCGATGGGCATCAGCCACGAGGCCAAGGCCGCCAAGGCCGGCCGGGCGAAGATCATCGCCATGGCCCACAGCATGGGCGTCACCACGCCGCTCGTCGACACCGTGTCGCTGCCCATCGGCTCGGCGGAGGTGACGGTGATCGACCAAGCGGCGGGCTATGCCGTCTTCGCCAATGGCGGGTTCAAGGCTAAGCCCTACGCGGCCACCGAAATCCGCAATTCCTCTGGCGAGGTCGTGTACCGCCACGCCGACGAGGCGCCGGAGCGGGTGCTGTCACCCCAGGTCGTGGCCGACATGAACTTCATGCTGAATAAGGTCGTGGAGGAAGGCACCGGCAAACGGGCGCAGCTCGAAGGCATCAAGGTCGCCGGCAAATCGGGCACCACGAACGCCTACCGCGACGCGTGGTTCGTCGGCTACACGGGCAATTACGTCGCCGCCGTCTGGTACGGGAACGACGACCATACCTCCACCAACAAGCTCACCGGCGGCTCCCTGCCCGCCCAGACTTGGCACGACGTGATGGAGCCGGCCCACCAGGGCATCGAGATCAAGGGCCTGCCCGGTCTGAAGGAGAGCCCGAAGGCGGTCGCCCAGGCCGCCGCCGGGGGCGCCATCGCGCCGACAGATCCGAATGCCAGCGCCTTCGGCAAGATCTCCCGCCGGTCCTTCGAGGTCATCGGTGGGCTGAACGGCCTGTTCAAGGCCGCCGAGCGCCCCCGCGCCCTCAAGGGAGGCGCGGCCGACGACCGGGCCTCCGCCGCCCCGGCCCGTGAGATGGCCGAGGGAGCCCGCGCCGTCGGCGGCCGGATCGGCACGCCGTGAAGGCAGCGGACATGAAGGTCGCCTTCACCGGCTCCGCAGGAGCCGCCTTGGCGACGGACACGGCTGCCCGCGAACCCCGGCGGGGTGGTGTCGTCCGGCGGGCGACACGCCTCCTGCGCCGGGGCGGCACGCCCCTGCTCGTCCTCTACACCCTCGCCCTCGGGGGCGGCCTCGGCCTCGCGAGCGCCGATTGGGCGACTCGGGGCGGCTACCCCTTCGGCGGAGCGCGCATCGGCGCCTGGATCGGATGGCCACGGGCCGGGGCGACCAATGCCGACCCCTACACCCGCGCCGTGAACGCGCGGCGGGGCGAGATCCCCCTTGCGGTGGGGGAGGGCCTGCTGCTCACCGCCGCCGAGGACGATACGGGCCGCGCCCTCGACGCCACCTGCGCCTACTCCATCACCGGATCGGTCCCCCCGGCCCGCGCCTGGACGCTCACCGTCGCCGGACGGGGCGACCGCGACCCGGGCCGCCCGTTGGTGCGCGAGGGCTTCACCTCGACCGAGATCCTGCGCCGCCCCGACGGACGGTTCGAGATCGTCCTCGCCCCCACGGCCGAGCCCGGCAACTGGCTGCCGGCCCCCCGGGCGCAGGGCCCGATGCGTCTCGCGCTCCGGCTCTACGACACGCCCGCCGCCGCCGGCATCGCCTCCATCGATAAGAGTTCCGTCCCGACAATCACCCGGCGGGAGTGCGCGCCGTGAAGCTGAGGCTGCTCTACGCCACCCTCGCGGGGCTCGTGCTCGCCGGCATCGTTCACATCGCGGCGGTGATGGCGATCCCCCGGCTGGCCGAGGCAGACGCCGTCTCGCGGACCCGGGCCAGCGAAAGCCTGGACCATCCGCAGCCGATCTACACCCTCTCCACGGGCGAGGCGCCGTCCCCCCCGGAGGCGTGGCTGCCGATCCCCGACCCCGCCGTGGCGGTCGGCGTCTGTGCCTACGACCTGAACGACGGCCCGATGCGCGTCTCGGCGCGGACCGGCGCGCTCTCCCTCTCGCTGGCCGCGCATGGGCGCCACGGCGCCTACTACGCCGTCACCGATCAGGCGGCCATTCGCGGGGCCCTCGACCTCGTGATCCTCACCCGCGCGCAGTACGATCAGGCGCTCGCCGACGACGACGAGAACGAGCCGAGCCGCGACGTCCGCATCGTCGCACCCGAGGGGCGCGGCTTCGTGGTGGTCCGGGTGATCGCTGGCCTGCCGAGCCAGCGTCCCGGCGCCAACGAGGCGGTGCGGGCCATCGCCTGCACCACCGACAGCGCCGCCGACGACACCGGCAAGAAGTAGGGGCGTCCCCCCTAATCCTTCGTGACGAGAGGCTTCCTCACCACCGCCACGGGGGCGGGGGCGGGGACGAAGCCGCATCGCGTGGCGGCGTCGGGCGGCAGCAGCGGGTCGAAGAGGGGGCGGCGCGCGGCGAGCATCGCCAGCGCCCGCTCGGCCTCCGCCGCCGAGGGATCCGGTGCCTCCGCGAAGAGATGTTCCAGCGCGAAGCGGTAACCTTCGAGGCGACGCCCCGCCTCCAGCCGCACCCAGGCGACGAGGCAGCGGTTCTCCGCGACCCGCATCGCGGCCTCGCGGATATCGTCGTCCTTGAGCGTCCGGGCGAAGGGCAGGCTCCGCAGTCGGCGGGCGTCGGCATCCGCGACCCGCGCTGCGAGCACCGTGAAGGGCGGGATCAGACGGGCATCGGCCGCCGCGTCGTCCGTCAGGCGGCGGTAGCGCGAGACCGGGGAGCGGAAGCCTTCGTCGAGCAGCGCATCGTGGTAGCGGGCCGGGTCGTCACTCCGCCAGGAGGGAGGCAGCACCCGCGCGCGGGTGAGATTGGCGAGGATGTCGAGGAAGGCCTCGCGGGTGTCCGTGGGCATCAGGAAGCGCCACGCCCGGCTGCGCAGGTCCTGCTCGTCGTCGGTGAAGGGCGCGTCTGCCGAGGGCTCGCCGCGCTCGCGGGCGGCGACGGCGCCGGTCGCGTCGATCAGGCTGTTCCAGGCCCCCGCCTTGGGACGCCCGAAATCGCCCTGCTGCGCGCAGGCGGCGAGCAGACACGTCACGGCGGCGCCGACGAGCACCGGGCGGGACCGCCGACGAACCGGCGCAAAGCGGCTGGAGAGGCGGGACATGGCGTATCCGGGCGGCCGGCTCGCAAAGGGCGGGCAGGGCGGCAAAGGCGGTGAACGGGAGCGCGTCCCCGCGATCCTCGAACCGACGGGCGCCGCCGCAGAACGGAATCAGGAGGCGAGGCGCTCGTAGCGGACGCCCAGGAACAGCACGACTTCCCCGCGTGCCTCTCCAGTCGCCGGGGCCCGGCGGACGGGGCGGGCGGCGCGGGTCGGCAGGGCGACGACGACACCGGACGGCCGCGTCGCTATCTCGGCCGGGGACGGGGGGATCGTTCGGCGCTCGGTGTGGGTGTCGGGCTGCATGGCAAGGGCTCCTGTCGGCGATCCGGGCTTTTGCCCAGGCCCGGCAATGGGCGTCGGCAAGGGCAGAGAGAGGAAACGACGGTGCGTGACCGGCTGTGCTGAGGGGGAGATCAGCACGGCATGGTTAATAGATCATTGCCCCGGCCGCCGGTGCGCCGCCGCAGTTGGCGCGCCCCTTGCGTCGGAGGAATCGCCCATGGCGGGCGTTTCCTCCCTATGACTTGGCCCTGCCCGAATCCGGGCGGGGCCATTTTCCATGGGGCGGTCGGTTGGGGCTCTGCGGGCTTTTTGCAACGCCCATCACCTGCGCGACCGTGACGCTTGCCACGCACCATCGCGGCCCGATATGCCCGGCAGCGTGGGATGGGCCGCCATCCCCACGCTGCTTGCTGAGGAAGGCTGGATGCGACTGGTTCCGGACCAATCCCTTCGTTCGCCGCGGGCCCTGCTCGCCGCACTGACGCTCCTGTCGCTGACGGCCGGACCCGCCTTCGCCCAACGCGAGGACCAGGGCCTGCAACTCGGCTGCGCGGACGACTATTTCCGCCTCTGCATCGGCGTCGATCCGAACAGCCCGGATGCCGACCGTTGCATGACGCGCAACCGTGCCAAGCTGTCTCAGAAGTGCCGCGCGGCCATCGGGGACTATGATCGCCGCACCGGCGGCAAGTCGATGCCGAACAACTGAGGCGCCGCGCCTCTTCTCACCGGGACCGTCGCCATGAGCCTGACCGTCGCCGTCCAGATGGACCCGATCCAGAACATCCGGATCGCGGGCGACACGACCTTCGCGCTGTTGCTGGAAGCGCAGCGCAGGGGGCACCGGCTTTTCCACTACACGCCCGACCGGCTCTCGATGCAGGGCCGGCGGGTAACGGCGCGGGTCGAGGCCCTGACCGTCCGGGACGTGCAGGGCGACCACTTCACCCTGGCTCCGCCCGAGCGCATCGACCTCGGCACCTGCGATGCCGTGCTGATGCGCCAGGATCCGCCGTTCGACATGGCCTACATCACGGCCACGCACATGCTCGAGCACATCCACCCCAAGACGCTGGTGGTCAACGACCCCAAGCAGGTGCGCAACGCGCCGGAGAAGCTGTTCGTGCTCGACTTTCCCGAGCTGATGCCGCCGACGCTCATCTCCCGCGACAAGGCGGAGATCGAGGCGTTCCGGCTGGAGCACGGCACCGTGGCGATGAAGCCGCTGCACGGGCACGGCGGCGCCGCCGTGTTCAAGGTGACCGAGAAGGACCCGAATTTCGGCTCGATGTTCGACCTGTTCGCCACCACCTTCCGGGAGGCCTGGGTGATCCAGCGCTACCTCGACCGGGTGACCG
The DNA here is from genome assembly GCA_029817715.1 of Melastoma dodecandrum. Classification (NCBI taxonomy): domain Eukaryota; kingdom Viridiplantae; phylum Streptophyta; class Magnoliopsida; order Myrtales; family Melastomataceae; genus Melastoma; species Melastoma dodecandrum. Next base: position 149,545 of record JARUPY010000460.1, on the reverse strand, counting down.
AGGGGGACAAGCGCATCATCCTGGTCGACGGCGAGCCGATGGGCGCGGTCAACCGCGTGCCGGCGGCGAACGACATCCGCTCCAACATGGTCCGGGGCGGCGCCGCCTCGGCCTCCGAGCTGACCGAGCGCGAGCGCGAGATCTGCGCCACGATCGGGCCCGAACTGGCGCGGCGGGGGCTGATCCTCGTCGGGATCGACGTGATCGACGGTCACCTGACCGAGATCAACGTTACCTCCCCGACCGGCATCCGCGCGATCCAGCGGCTCGGCGGCCCGGACCTCGCCGACGCCATCTGGGATGCCATTGAGGCGAAGATCGCCGCGAGGCGCCCGGGCTGAGTCCTCCATCCTCGGAGCCTCTCCGAGAAACCGGCTATTCCCCCTCTTACCCTCGTCCTGAGGCGCCGCCGCGAAGCGGTGGCCGCGAAGGATGAGGGCGCGTGCGGCAGAGAAGTCAGTTTTCGGTCAGCCGTTCAGCGCAGCACGCCCCGCACCTGCGCGGCCAGCGCCTCCGGCCGCGCGAAGACGAGGCGCACCGGCAGCACCTCGGAAAAACCCGGCGGCAGGCGCACCGCGTCCTTTTCCGTGGTGACGAGGGTGGCGCCGAGCCGGTCCGCCTCGCGCCGAAGCGCGGCGAGGTCGCTCTCCCGGAAGGGGTGGTGATCGGGGAAGGCGCGGGTGCCCGCGAGCGCGGCGCCGGTCTCCCGCAGGGTGTCGAAGAACTTGCCCGGCCGGCCGATCCCGGCGAAGGCCAGGACCCGCCGCCCGGCGAACCCGTCACCGCCCGGCACGAGGCGGCCCCGGTGCACCGGCAGCCCTCGCGCGGGCGGCCTCCGCCGCCACCCGTTCGCCCGGCTCGCCCTCGCCGATCAGGATCACCCCCGCCACGTGCGGCCATTGCCGGTGCGGCGGCGCCCGGAGGGGTCCGGCGGGGACGACGCGGCCATTGCCGTGCCCCGCGCCCCCATCCACCACGGCGAAGGCGAGGTCCTTGGCGAGGCTTGGGTTCTGCAACCCGTCATCCATGACGATCACGTCGGCGCCGATGGTCCGGCAGAGCGCCGCGCCCGCGGGCCGGTCCCGGGCGACGACGACGGGGACATCGCGGGCCAGCAGCAGGGGCTCGTCGCCGACCTCGCCAGGGCCATGCCGACCGGGCTCGACGCGCACGGGGCCGGGCATCCGTCCCCCGTATCCCCGGCTCAAGACGACGGGGCGCGTGCCCCCCTCCCTCAGGATCGCGGCGATGGCCCGCGCCGCCGGAGTCTTGCCGGCACCGCCGAGGGTGAAGTTGCCGAGGCAGATGACGGGGCAGGGCGCGGCGCCCCCCCGCCGGTCCATCCGCCGCGCGGTCAGCGCACCGAAGAGGCCCGCGACGGGGGCGAGCGCGAGGGCGGCGGGGTGCCCCGGCCCGGCGAACCAGAAGGCCGGGGCCCGCATCAGGCGCGGCCGCGCGTGGCCGCGTGGAAGCTCGAGAGTTTCATCTGCGCCACGAAGGGATCGAGCACCGCCAGCGTGCGGCCCACCGCCCCTTCGAAGGGCGCCAGCGCATCCTGCCCAATCCGAGCCATCCGTGCGAGCTGCGAGCGGTCGCCCAGGAGCTGGCCGACGAGATCCGTCAGCTCGGCGCCGTTGGCGACGACGGAGGCCCCGCCCGCCCGGTCGAGGGCGGCGTAGACCTGCGCGAAGTTGCCCGTATGGGGACCGTGCAGGATGGCGGTGTCGAGGCGAACGGGCTCGATCGGGTTCTGTCCGCCCCGGGGGACGAGGGAGCCGCCGATGAAGACGAGGGGGCTCAGCCGGTAGAACAGGCCCAATTCCCCGATCGTGTCGGCGACGTAGACATCGACGTTCGGCAGGGGCCGCGCCCCGGCGGAGCGGCGGGCGCAGCGCAGGCCTAAAGCCTCGGCGCAGGCCATCGCCTCGCCGCCGCGCCGGGGATGACGGGGGGCGAGGACGGTCAGCAGGTTCGGAAAGCGGGACTTCAGCTCCGCATGGGCGTGGGCGATGGCCGCTTCCTCGCCGGGATGGGTGCTCGCCGCGAGCCAGACCGGCCGGTCGGCCATCATCCCACCGAGGTAGTTCAACTGCTGCGGATCGGCTGGGGGGACCGGCGCGTCGTATTTGAGATTGCCGGTCACGGAGACCCGGGGCGCCCCGAGCTGGGCGAAGCGGGCGCCGTCCTCCTCCGTCTGGGCGAGGCAGACAGCGAAGCGCGAGAGCAGGGCCGATGCCGTGCGCCGCGCCCGCTCCCAGCCGCGGAAGGACCGGTCCGACATCCGCGCGTTGACGAGGATGAGCGGGATGGAGAGCCCGTCCAGCGCCAGGATCGTGTTCGGCCAGATCTCCGACTCCGCCACCACGGCGATGTCGGGCTGCCAATGGTCCAGGAAGCGCTCCACCCACCGGGGCGCATCGAGGGGCACGTATTGATGCACCGCGCCGGGGGGCAGGCGCGCGCCGATCAGGTCGGCCGCGCTGCGGGTGCCCGTGGTGACGAGCACCGAATAACCCCGGGCGATCATGCCCTCCACCAGGGCGACGAGCGACAGGACCTCGCCGACGCTCGCCCCGTGCATCCAGATCAGCGGTCCCACCGGCCGCGCCCGGCCGGGAATGCCCCGGCGCTCGGCGACCCGGCGCGGGTCCTCCTTGCCGCGCTGGGCCCGCCACGCGAGCAGCCCCGCCAAGGCGGGCTCGCCGATGCGCAGGCCGGTCCGGTAGGCGTGGAGCGCGACGGTCAGGGGAGGGCGCCTCACGCGGTGCCCTCCACCAGGGCGGCGGTCGGCGCGGCGACGCTCCGACTGTAATAGGCCGCCCGGTCGGGACGGCCGACGAGGGTGTAGGCCCGGGCATGGACCCGGTCCATTTCCGATTCGAGGAGGCGGCGCAGCCCTTCGAAGGCCTCGCCCTCGCAGTCGCGGGGGACGAGGATGGGCTGGCCGAGCACGATCGCGCCCCGGCCGAAGGGGAGGGCGAGGCAGGCCCGGTCCCAGGATTGGAACCGCAGGTGGCGGCTCGTCACCACGGCGGCGGGCAGGATCGGGCGGCCGGAGAGGCGCGCCAGGGTCAGGATCCCGGCATCGCACCGGCGCGAGACCTTCGGCACGTCCGCGCTGAAGGCCACCGACTCGCCGTCCTTCAGCGCCCGCAGCATGGCCCGCAGACCCTCGGCCCCGCCCTTGGCGCGGACATCGGCCGCCCGGCGGCGGCCCCGCGCGCCGGAAGCCCGCATCACCCGCACGCCCAGGCGCTCCAAGGCGATGGTGTTGATGTCCCCGTCGGGGTTGCGGGAAATGATCGTCGCCACCCGGTCGGTGGACCGGGCCATCATCGACATCTGGATATGCTGGCCGTGCCACATGCCGGTGATGGCGGGCAGGTGCCGGTCGAGCCAGCGCCAGGGCTCGGCCGACAGGGCGGAGGCCTCGGCTGCAATGGGGGCCGACACCCCGTCGCTTACCTCGATCGTGAAGCGGTTCGTGGCGCGGACGAGGCGCAGGTAGCCGGCGGCGAGGCGGCCGAGCGCCCGCTTCACGAGCGGCTGTCGCAGGAAACGCTTCAGGAAACTCATCGCTGTCCGTCGTTTGCGACCGGCGGTCTAACGCCACGGAACCGAGCGGGACAAGCGCCCCGGCCGCAGATCACGTCCGCAACCGAGGCCGCTACCGGCTCAGATCGGCCAAAAAGCGACGACAGGCGCCAATTTCGGCTTGTTTAGATCTATTCCAGATCATAGATTGGAACCGTTCCAATGAGGAGACGGGGATGTCGGCGGTTCTGGATCAGGCGGAGATGGCGCTCGCCGAGGCGCGACGGGATTTCGTGCTGCGCTATGTCCAGCCCGGCCTCGCGGGGCTGATCGACGGCTCGGTCTCGACGCTGGCGCCGATCTTCGCCGCCGCCTTCGCGACCGGGCACAATTGGTCGACCTTCCTCGTGGGGCTCGCGGCCTCGGTCGGGGCGGGAATCAGCATGGGCTTCACGGAAGCCCTGTCGGACGACGGCAGCGTGACCGGGCGGGGCAGCCCGCTGGTGCGCGGTCTCGTCTGCGGTGTGATGACCACCATCGGCGGCCTCGGCCACACGCTGCCTTACGCGATCCCCGACACCCTGCCGGCGGGGTGGCCCAACCCGTTCCTGCTCGCCACGACGCTCGCTATCCTCGTGGTGGTGGTGGAGTTGGCCCTCATCGCCGGGATCCGGACCCGCTACATGGCCACGCCGTTCTGGCGGGCGGCGCTGCAGGTGATGCTCGGGGGCGTGCTCGTCCTCATCACCGGGATCGTGATCGGCAGCGCTTGACGCGCGGGCACCGCGCCGCGATGCGAAGGGCGCGCCGGAGCGGTGATCCCGATTTGACCTTTCGCCTCGCGCATCTCAGCGACCCGCATGTGGGGCCGCTCGGTCGGCCCCGCCTGAGCCAGCTCATCGGCAAGCGGGCGACCGGCTACGCCAATTGGCGGCGCGGCCGGTCGCGCAGCCACGACATGGCGGTGCTGTCCGCCCTGGTCGCCGACCTGCGGGAGCAGGGGGCGGCGCACATCGCCTGCACCGGCGACCTGTGCAACATCGGACTGCCGAGCGAATGGGCGACGGCGCGCTCCTTCCTCGACGCGCTGGGGACACCCGACGCGGTCAGCTTCGTGCCGGGAAATCACGATGCCTACGTGCGCGGCTCCCTGGAGGGCCTGCTCGACACCTGCGGCCCCTATACGACCGACGAGTCCGGGGTGGCGGCGCAATTCCCCTACCTGCGTCGCCGGGGGGAGATCGCGCTCGTGGGCCTGTCGAGCGCGATCCCGACAAAACCCTTCGTGGCGAGCGGGCGGCTCGGCGTCGGCCAGCTCGCGGCGGCGGAAACGCTGCTGCGGGCGCTGGCCACCGAGCCGGGGCGGCCCTGCCGGGTGGCGATGATCCACCATCCGCCCCATCCGGGGGGCGCAAGCCCAGGGCGGGACCTCAAGGATGCGGGGGCCTTCGCGGCGATGATCGGCCGGGTGGGCGCGGAGTTGATCCTCCACGGGCACAACCACGTCCTGAACCTCGCCGGCCTCGCCGGGCCGGGGGGCGGGCCGGTGCCGGTCGTCGGCGTGCCCTCGGCCTCGGCCCTGCCGGAGGGCCACGGCGCCCTGCCGAACCGCCGGGCGAGCTATCTGCTCTACGAGATCGCGCGGGGCGAGGCGGGGTTCACGGTCACGGCCCGCCGCCGGGGGCTGGGGCCCGACGGCACCATCGCCGATCTCGGTCCCTTCGCTTTGGCGCCGTGATCCGCCCCGAACGGGCGGATCACGCGGGGCTCTTCCGTATGACCGGGGGCCGTCAGCCCTGGGGGAGGGCGGCTTGAGGCAGGCTGGCTCCGAGGCGTTCCGCCTGCTCGCGGGTCAGGCCGCTCGCGAGGGCGCGGGTGCCGTGATAGACGGTGTAGGTACCGTCATGGGTCGGCTTGACGCGGATGATGTCTGGCATGGGATCCTACCTCGTGCTGGAGGGGCCGTTGCAGAGATGTCGTCACTCACTCATCGAGGGGAGGCCGGACCATTGGTCCCGCCCCGGGTGGTCGAACGCGCGTTGAGCCGGAGGGTCATGGATCCCGCCACGGCTGGCAAGCCAGCCATGCGTCAAAATACGCAACTTTCTCCGCTGCAATGCGGGAAAATACTGAGAAGAAACGCAATCCATCCTGTGCTTAAAATCGCGCCACAGCCGATGGATTTTGAATAATAGCCTCGAACACCGACTTCGCCGGCTCAGTGATGCGTCTAAGGTGAATTCGCCGGTCATTCGTGAGTCGCTGGGCCCCTCCACGGGGAAGCCCAGATAGAGCCCTCGCTCCCTCCATCCCCCTCGTCCTAGGTGTCCGGCCGGAAAGAGATCGGTCGCCCCGATCCGGCCGGACCTGAGGATCACAGCACGACTTCAATGAGGAACGGCCCCGGCGTCGCCAGACCGTGCCGGAGGGCATCGGTGAAGGCGGCGAGCGTCTCGACCCGGCGCCCGTCCACGCCGAACCCCTTGGCCAGCGACACCCAGTCCATGGCCGGATCGTCGAGGCTCAGCATCCCGATCGCTTTCGGCCCGGGATTGAGCGCACCGACATTGGCGAGTTCCCCGCGCAGGATCGCGTAGGCGCGGTTGGACCAGACGATCGTCACCACGTCGAGGCGTTCGCGGGCCTGAGTCCACAGCGCCTGAACGGTGTAGAGGCCGCTGCCATCCGCCTGGAGGTTGATGACCTTGCGGCCGGGGCACGCCACCGCCGCCCCGGTGGACATCGGAATCCCGAGGCCGATGGCGCCGCCGGTGAGCTGGAGCCAGGTATGGGGCGCGGAGGCCTTGGTCAGGGCGAAGAAGTTGCGGCCGGTGGTCAGGGATTCGTCGCAGATCACCGCGCCTTCGGGGATGAGCGCGCCGATCACCGCACCGATCGTGTCCTGGTCGAGGGGACCGGAGGAGGGGATTTCGGCACGCGGGCCGGTCTCGGGGGCTCGCGCCGGGGGCGCGTTCACCGCCTCGGCGAGACGCTCGAGGGCGTCGAGCTGATCCTGCGCCGGGGTGGCCAGGGTGAGGGTCTCGCAGCCCTCGGGCGCGAGGAGGCTCGGCTTGCCGGGATAGGCGAAGAAGCCGACCGGCTGGGTCGCGCCGATCAGGATGATGTGCCGGAACCCCTTCAGGGCGGCGATGGCCTGATCGATCGGGTAGGGCAGGCGCTCGATCGGGACCGTGCCGGCGCCCCGGTCGATGCGCGGGTTCGAGGTCATGGCGAGAAGCTTGGCGCCGGTTTTCCGGGCGATCCGGTCTGCGATCACCCGCCCCGGTCCGCGCACCGCCCGGTCGCCGAGAGGCAGCAGCACCGGCTCCCCGCTCGCCAGCGCCTCCGCGGCTGCCGCTACCACGTCGTCACCGGCCCGCTCGCGCTCCGGCACCGGCGGCACGGGGGCGACACCGCTTCCCTCGTCCCAGGCGGTGTTGGCGGGCAGGATCAGGGTCGCGACCTGCCCCGGCGCCGTGCGGGCGGCGGCGATGGCATCGGCTCCGTCGCGGCCGATCTCGGCGGCGCTCATCCCGGTGCGCACCCAGGCCGACATCGGCCGGGCCAGGGTCTCGATGTCCGAGGTCAGCGGCGCGTCGTACTGCCGGTGATAGGTCGCGTGGTCGCCCACGATGTTGACGATGGGCGGGCGCGGCGCGCGTTGTGCAGGTTGGCAAGACCGTTGGCGAGGCCGGGGCCGAGATGCAGCAGCGTCGCCGCGGGCTTTTCGGCCATGCGCGCATATCCGTCTGCCGCGCCGGTGACGATGCCCTCGAACAGGCAGAGCACGCAGCGCATGCCGTGGACATGATCGAGCGCGGCGACGAAGTGCATCTCCCTGGTGCCGGGATTGGCGAAGCAGACGTCGACACCCCCGGCGACGAGGGTGCGAACCAAGCTCTCGGCGCCGTTCATCGGCGCCGCCGTCGTTGCCTCAATCGGTTCCGCCACGCCCATCCTCCTCGCCCGAGCCCCCGGCTCCTATCGTGGCGCGCGAGGGCGCGGGCGCAAGGGGCTTTCGCGCGGAGATCACCCGATGGCCGGGCGCCCTCCCGGTTCGAGGCCCGCGAGGCCGAGTTCGGCCAGCAGCGTCGCCCGTGCGCGGCTGACGCGGCTCTTCACCGTGCCGACCTGGCAACCGATCCGGTCGGCGGCCTCCTCGTAGGTGAAGCCCTCCGCCCCCACGAGGAGCAGGGCCTCGCGCTGAGCGGCGGGCAGGCGGCCGAGGCGGCGGCGCACGGCGAGCAGGGTGCTCGAATCCTCCTGGTCGGAGAGGGCCACCAGCCGTTCGGCATGGGCGCCGTCGGCATCCTCCACTTCGCGCTTCGCCTTGCGCATGTCGGAGTAGAAGAGGTTGCGCAGAATCGTGAAAAGCCACGCGGTGAAGTTGGTGCCCGGCTGGAACCGGTGCTGGTTCGCCCAGGCCCGGGCGAAGGCCTCCTGCACGAGGTCGTCGGCGCGGGTCACGTCCCCGCAGAGCGACATGGCGAAGGTCCGCAGCGCCGGCAGCGTCTTGATGATGTCCGTCCGGAAATCGAACAGGACCGGCGCGGGCGCCTGGAGGGTCTCCGCCGGCGCTTGCGCCAGCAGGATGTCGAGCCGGTCCACCAGCCCCAAGAGGCGCTCCGGCAAGGCTTCCTCCGTCACGGCGAAATAATCGCGCAGGGACGGGCTCAGGTGCCGGCCGATCTGGTGGGTGGTGGACTGCGCGGCCTCATCCGCGTCGGGTTTCTCGTCCGGCCGGACCGGCTGGCTTGGCTGCATGGGCGACCCCGCGAATACGGAATACTGGAACGTCTCTAAAGTCGGCTAACACCGCTGTTCTGAACCGTTGCTAAACAAGCCCGGCCAAGTTTGCCGAATCATCCCGGCGGCTTGCGAGTATGCTGAACCAGCTCCGACCCGCATCATCGAAAATCGACGGTGGGGTGGCCTCCCTCGTCTCGATTGTGCATCCTGTCGGCGAGGACAAGTCATGACGCATGACCATTCGGACCACGATCACGCACATCACGGCAGCGATCTCTCGCCGGTCGAGGCCCGGGTGCGGGCGCTGGAATCGCTGCTGACCGAGAAGGGCTATGTCGATCCGGCCGCCCTCGATGCGCTGGTCGAACTCTACGAGACCAAGGTCGGCCCGCATCTCGGCGCCCGGGTGGTAGCCCGAGCCTGGGTCGATTCCGCCTTCCGGACGCGGCTGCTGACGGATGCCACGCCGGCGATCGCCGAACTCGGCATCGGTGGCCGGGGCGAGCACATGGTGGTGGTCGAGAATACCGACGCCGTGCACAACCTCGTCGTCTGCACGCTCTGCTCCTGTTACCCCTGGCCGGTGCTGGGCCTGCCGCCGGTCTGGTACAAGAGCCCGGCCTACCGCTCGCGCGCCGTGATCGATCCGCGCGGCGTGTTGAGCGATTTCGGCGTCGGCATCCCCGAGACCACGCGGATCACCGTGTGGGATTCCACCGCCGAGACACGCTTCATGGTGCTGCCGATGCGGCCCGCCGGGACGGAGGGTTTGTCCGAGGAGGCGCTCGCCGCCCTCGTCACCCGCGACGCGATGATCGGGACGGGCCTGCCGCTGGCGCCGTCGCCGGAGGCCCGGCCGTGAACGGCGGCCAGGACCTCGGCGGTGCCCACGGCCTCGGGCCGGTGGTGCCGGAGCCGGACGAGCCGATCTTCCACGGCGCGTGGGAGAAGCGCGTCTTCGGCCTCGCGATGGCGATGGGCTTCTCCGGCACCTGGAACCTCGACGGAAGCCGCGCCACGCGGGAATCGCTGCCACCGGCTGAGTACCTGACCTCCAGCTATTATAAGATCTGGCTGGAGGCGCTGGAGAAGCAGATTCTGGCGAACGGCCTCGCCACGAGGGAGGAGATCGCCTCCGGCCGGTCCGCCGCTCCGGCCGCGCCGGTCGCCCGCGTGCTCACCGCCGACATCCTCGAACCGCGCTTCCGGGCGGGCTTCCCGAGCGACCGGGCGCCCGAAGCGCCCGCGCGCTTCGCGGTGGGCGAGAGGATCGTCGCGAAGGTCATGAACCCGGTGGGGCACACGCGGCTACCCCGCTACGTCCGGGGGCGACCGGGGCGGATCGAGGCGGTCCACGGCGCCTTCGTCTTTCCCGATACCAATGCCTACAAGCAGGGCGAGAATCCGGCTTGGCTCTACACCGTCGCCTTCGAGGCGGCCGACCTGTGGGGCGCCGATGCCGATCCCGGCGGGCGCGTCACCATCGCGGCTTTCGAGCCCTATCTCGATCCGGCATGAGCGCACCGCAACCGCAATCCCCCTTCGCCGCCCCTTGGGAGGCGCAGGTCTTCGCCCTCGTCGTCTCGCTGCGGGAGGCGGGCCTCTTCACCTGGGGCGAGTGGACGCAAGCCCTCGGCCGGACGATCCGCCCTGAAGAGGGAGAGCAGGCGGCCGATTACGGACGCTGGCTTGAGACGCTGGAACGCCTCCTCGCCGAGCGCGGCGTGGCGGATGTGGCGAGCGTCGATGCCCGCACCGCCGCGTGGCTGCGCGCCGCCCACGCCACGCCGCACGGGCAGCCGATCCGGTTGGAGAACGACCCGGGCCAGTGAGGAGATTTCCCCTCTCCCCGCCAGACGGAGAGAGGGGATGCCTTCGATTCTCGCGCTACCGCCCCAACTGTTCCAGCGGCACGGGCGCCGCGTGGGGCCGGGTGGCGAGCATCTGGTCGATCAGCGCCAGCACCTCGGCGCGGCCGCAATTGGCGGCGGGTTCGAAGGGCGTCCAAGTCTGGGTGAAGTCGAGGCGCTCGAACACGTCGCGGTAGTGGCGCAACTCGTTGATCGTCAGCGGAACGCCGCGCACGAAGGCCTTGTGCGCCGAGATCGTCCGCGCCCGGCGAAAATCCTGCGGGTCGAGTTCGAACTTCAGGGCGTCGCCGCAGAAGCAGATCTTCCGCTTGCGGTCGAACAACACGGCGTGCCCGTCGAAGTGCCCCGCCGTCCGGTGCAATTCGAGGCCCGACAGCGGCTCCAAGAAGTCGTCGTAGGGCCAGCTCACCTGCAACGCCGCGCTCCACGTGAAGTCGGCGGCCGGCAGGCAGAGCTCCGGGTCGAACCGGTCCTGCAGTTGCACCAAGGCCCCGTAGGAATGCGGATGCGAGGCCGAGAGCACCTGCATCCCGCCGAGCCGCTCGATCTGGTCGAGGGCCGCCTCGCTGAAGACCGGGCAGCCCTCGAAACCCATGTTCCCGGCCTCGGTCTGGATCAGGTAGGCCGAGGGGCCGATGCCGGAGACCGGTTCGTTCCAGAACCGCCACACGCCCGGCTCGAGTTCCTGCCAGTGGCACGGGAAGGCGTCCTGCGCCTCCCGGGCGGTGCGGAAGCGCCAGCCGTCCTGCGGCACGACGTGGCGCGCGTCGAGGCACATCGGGCAGGCGGCCGGCGTCTCGAAGTGGCGCTGCCAGAACCCGCAATTGTCACAGGTATAGGCGGGCAGTTTCAGGGCGCCCGCGAAGGGCAGGTATCCGGGCATCGTGTCGCGTCCTAAGGCGGAGCGGCCCATCCTCCGGGGAGGGCGGTGAAGCCGGAAACTGTTCCCCGCGCCGGAGATGTCCACTCCCACGATCGGCCGAAGCCGCGTTGCGACATCGCTGCCCGAAAAACGGGCTCGACCGCCGGGGCCGTTGCGGGACTATACTGAGACATCCGGCGCGCACGAGTCGCCAGAGGCTTGGTCTGAGGCGAAGGGGAGTTCTCCCATGCCGACAGGACGCACCTTCCACCTGCCGATCGACCCCTGGCCGAGGGCCTCCCTCGGCGAGCGCACCGCCGTCGGCTCGGTGCTCTTCCTCCTGTTGGCGCTGCCCTGCGTGGCGGCGGCGCTGACGCTGATGCTGGTGGTGCTCCTCGTGCAGCACGCCTCCCGCTCCTACGATTGCGGCACGGCGGTCCGGGCGCTGATCGACCGGCGCTGAGGCGCCCTCGGGTCATCGCGCACGCAACGCCGCGCAAGCGGAGGGACAGCGGCCGGATTTGACCTCGGCGCCACGCTTGGGCCAGTCATGGCCGGAGTCCGGAGACCGACATGTTCCGTTCGTTGATGACCGCGCGGCGTTTCGCGCCGCTGTTCTGGTGCCAGTTCTTCTCGGCCTTCAACGACAATTTCCTCAAGAACGCGCTCGCCTTCCTCATCCTGTTCGGCATCGCCGGGGGGGACGGGGCGGCCCATGGGGGGCATGGCGGCGTGCTGGTGACGCTGGCGAGCGCCGTGTTCATCGGCCCGTTCTTCATCCTGTCGGGCCTCGGCGGCCAATGGGCCGACCGGTACGACAAGGCGCTGATGGCCCGGAGGCTCAAGTTCGCGGAGATCTTCGCGGCGGGCTGCGCCGTCCTCGGCTTCCTGCTGCACTCGGTGCCGGTCCTGTTCGTGGCACTCGGCCTGTTCGGGACGATCGCGGCCCTGTTCGGCCCGATCAAGTACGGAATCCTGCCCGACCACCCGCGCCGCGAGGAACTGCCGGCCGGCAACGCCCTGGTGGAGGCGGCGACCTTCCTGGCGATCCTGATCGGCACCATCGCCGCCGGGACCGCCTCGGCCATGGGCGGCTCGGGGCTGGTGTTCGGCCTGCTGGTGATGGCCTTCGCCGTCCTGTGCTGGCTCTCGGCCCGGATGATCCCCGAGACGGGGGAGGGCGCGCCGGACCTCAAGGTCGATGCGAACGTCCTGCGCTCCACGGTGAACCTCCTGCGCGATCTCTGGGTCGATACGCGGCTGTGGCGCGGCTCGCTGATCGTCAGCTGGTTCTGGCTGGTCGGGGTCGTCGTCCTGTCCCTGCTGCCGGTGCTGGTGCGGGAGGCGTTCAACGGCAGCGAGACGGTCATCACCCTGTTGCTGGCGACCTTCTCCATCGGCATCGCCCTGGGCTCTGGCCTCGCCTCCTGGCTCGCCAGCGGGCGGATCGTGCTGCTGCCGACGCCGGTCGGCGCGGTGCTGATGGCCGTGTTCGGCTTGGATCTCGCCTGGACCGTGGCCCACCTGCCCCCGGCACCGGCCGAGGCGGTGGGACCCTGGGGCTTCCTGGAGGGCGAGGGCGGCCTGCGCACGGTGATCGATTTCCTCGGCCTCGCCATGGCGGGGGGGCTCTACATCGTCCCGTCCTTCGCGGCCGTTCAGGCCTGGACCGACAAGGCGATGCGCGCCCGCATCATCGGTGCGGTGAACGTCATCACCGCCGCCTTCATGGTCGGCGGCACGCTGGCGCTGGCGGCACTCCAGGCGGCGGGCCTGTCGATGGCGAGCCTGCTGGCCCTCGTGGCTGTGCTGAACCTCGTCGTCGGCGCGGTGATCCTCGCGACCTTGCCGACGAGCCCCTTCCGGGATGCCCTGTCCATCCTGTTTCGGGCCTTCTACCGGCTGGAGGTGCGCGGCCTCGACAACATCGAGAAGGCGGGCCCGAACTGTATCGTGGCCCTGAACCACGTGTCTTTCCTCGATGCGCCGCTCGCCCTCTCGCTCCTCGACCAGGAGCCGGTCTTCGCCATCGACAGCGGCATCGCCGCGCGCTGGTGGGTGAAGCCCTTCCTCAAGATGACGCGGGCCATGCCGCTGGACCCAACCCGGCCGCTCGCCACCCGCTCGCTCATCAACGCCGTCCGCTCGGGCGAGACGCTGATCATCTTCCCCGAGGGCCGCCTCTCCATCACGGGCAGTCTGATGAAGGTCTACGACGGGGCCGGGCTCATTGCCGACAAGTCCGGCGTCAGGGTCGTGCCGGTAAAGATCGACGGGCTGGAGCAGACCACCTTCTCGCGTCTGTCTCGGCGGCAGGTGCGGCGGCGCTGGTGGCCGAAGGTGACCGTCACCGTGATGCCGCCGCTGCGGCTGCGCGTGGACCCCGCGCTCAAGGGCAAGGCCCGGCGGCAGGCGGCGGGCGCGGAACTCTACGACGCCATGTCCGAATTGCTGTTCCGCACCGCCGAGATCGACCGTGGGGTGATGGCCGCGCTGATCGAGGCGGGCGACCGCCACGGCTGGCGCCGCAACGCCCTGGAGGACCCCGTCACCGGCCGTCTCACCTACGGGCGGCTCGTCACGGCGGCGAACGTCCTCGGGCGCAAGCTGATGCCGCTCGCCCCCGTCGGCGGGCATATCGGCGTGATGCTGCCGAACGCCAACGGCACCGCCGTGACCTTCTTCGCGCTCGCCTCGGCGGGCCGGGTGCCGGCGATGATCAACTTCTCCGCCGGGGCGGCCAACGTCCTGTCGGCCTGCGCCACGGCGGAGGTGACCACCGTCCTGACCGCCCGCGCCTTCGTCGAGAAGGCGCGGCTCGGTGCCCTGGCCGAGGCGATGAGCGCCAAGGTCCGCCTCGTCTACCTGGAGGACGTGCGGGCCGGGATCGGCCTCGGCGACAAGGTTCGCGGCTTTCTCCATGGCCGCAAGCCCCTGGTCCCGCGGCGGGGCGAGGATCCGGCGGCGGTGCTGTTCACCTCGGGCAGCGAGGGTACGCCGAAGGGCGTCGTGCTCGCCAACCGCTGCCTGCTCGCCAACGTCGCGCAGGTCGCGGCGCGGATCGACTTCGGCCCCGCCGACAAGGTCTTCAACGTGCTGCCGGTGTTCCACGCCTTCGGGCTGACGGCGGCGCTCGTGCTACCGCTCGTCTCCGGCATCCCGGTCTACCTCTACCCGTCGCCGCTGCACTACCGGATCGTGCCGGAACTCGTGTACGGCACGAACAGCACCGTCCTGTTCGGAACGGATACGTTCCTGGCGGGCTATGCGCGGGCGGCCCACGCCTACGACTTCCGCTCGCTGCGCTACGTGCTGGCCGGCGCCGAGGCGGTGAAGGAAGCGACCCGCCGGACCTGGCTCGAGAAGTTCGGCCTGCGCATCCTGGAGGGGTACGGCGTCACCGAGTGCGGCCCGGTCCTCGCCCTCAACACCCCGATGTTCAACCGCTTCGGCACGGTCGGGCGGATCCTGCCCGGTATCGACACGCGGCTCGACCCCGTGCCCGGGATCGAGGAGGGCGGGCGCCCTGTCGGTGCGCGGCCCCAACATCATGCTCGGTTACCTGCGCGCCGAGCGGCCGGGGCAGATCGAGCCGCCGGAGGGCGGCTGGCACGACACCGGCGACATCGTCACGCTTGATCCCAACGGCTTCGTGACGATCCGCGGCCGGGCCAAGCGATTCGCCAAGGTCGCGGGCGAGATGGTGTCCCTGGCCTCGGTGGAGGCGCTCGCCACCGAGTTATGGCCCGACCGGCCGAGCGCAGTGGCCGCCGTGCCCGATCCGCGCAAGGGCGAACGCCTCGTGCTGTTCACCCAGGCGAAGGAGGCGACCCGAGCCGGTTTCCAGACCTTTGCCAAGGGCAAGGGCGCGTCCGACGTCTCGATCCCCGCGGAGGTGGTGGTGGTGGAAGCGCTTCCCATGCTCGGCGCGGGCAAGATCGACCTCGTAGCGGTGGCCAAGCTCGCCAAGGAGCGCGCCCGATCCACCGAAGCCGCCTGATGGTGGAGTGGTGCGAGGGTGCCGGGAGAAAGGCAGGACAACAAGCGTGAGAGCACCCTAAGGATAGCTCGACCGTTGGGCGAAGAACTCTGCATCTCCTAGGTTGTCTGGTCGCTTGTCGACCACATTCACCAATTCTCAACAGACACAGTGCTAGTAGGATCGACGATGTTGTCGATCATGCGGAATATCGGCGCCGCAGCGACGGCCCTCATCACTGTGATCACTGTCTCAGGCTCGGCCGGGACGGTGTCCGACCCGCGACGCGCCGAGTGGCGGGCGGCCTACACTATCCCCGACGCAATCCCGTTCCCTGAGACCAACCCCTACTCGCAGGCCAAGGCCGAGCTGGGGCGGCGGCTCTTCGCCGATCCCATCCTGTCCGGCGACCGCGATCGCGCCTGTCTGAGCTGCCATCAGCCCGGCCTCGGTTGGGCCGATGGCCGTGCGCGGGCCGCCACGCTGGCCGGCAGCAACATGGACCTGCGTACGCCGACACTCATCAACGTCGCGTGGCAGGACGGACCACTCGGCTGGGACGGCAAGTTCCCCACCCTCGAATCGGTCGCGCGCGCGCCGATCACGGCTGTGGGCAACATGAACCTGAAGCTCGTGGATGCGGTGTCCCGCCTCAAGGCGGATGAGAGCTACCGCGCCGCCTTCGCATCCGCCTTTGGGGACCCGGCGATCAGCGCCGAGCGCCTCGATCAGGCGCTCGCCACCTTCGAGCGCCTGATCGTGGCCGAGCCGGCCCCGTTCGATCGCTGGATCGCCGGCGACGAGGCCGCGATCCCGGAGGCCGCCAAGCGCGGCTTCGACCTGTTCAACGGGAAGGCCGGCTGCGCGCAGTGCCATTCCGGCTGGTCGTTCACCGACAACTCGTTCCACGACATCGGGGTCGGTTCGGGGACCGATATCGGCCGCGGGCGCTTCAAGCCGACCTCGGTGGCGCTGCGCTACGCCTTCAAGACGCCGACCCTGCGCGAGGTCGGCGAGCGCGGCCCCTACATGCATGACGGGTCGGTGCCGAACCTCGAAGCCGTGATTGACCTCTACGACAAGGGCGGGATCGAGCGGCCGAGCCGCGCGCGGGAGATCCGCCCCCTGAACCTCGCGACGGAAGAGAAGAGCGACCTCCTTGCCTTCCTCGCCACGCTGACGGGGGAGAGCGAGGCCGACGCGCTGTCCGCGCCGCTGCCCGAGACCGCCCCGAAGCCCTGAGACCTTGGCCGCGGCGGTGGATGCCGGCTCGGGACGTAGGGGATCCCCTCATCGACCGTCGGTCGATCTGCGGCGCCGCCCGGGATGTCGCCGCGCGGTGGGCGGGCCGCTCCAAGGGGCGAAAGCGCGCCCTTTACCGGTTTTCGTTCATTCGACCGTGTAACTCTAGACAATTGTCCACAGGCCGCGCCGCAGTGGCGCGTGGTGCCGCCGACATTGAGGCGGCGAATACTACTCTAGTGAAACAGCGGTAGGCCGGAACCGAGCAGGACGAGGCCGGATACGAAGAACACGCCGCCCGAGGTTTCGAAGGCCTGGGCGCGCAGGCCCGCCGAGGGCGCGCGGGCGGCAAGACCGATGCCGAAGCAGAGACTTACGGCGCTCGCCATACACAGCATCGGTGATCTCCCGTCCCAGCGGCCGCCGAGAGGTGGCCCGCGGGGAACGCTACGCCCCGGACCTTAACCGCAAGCTTCCTAGACCGTTCCGCTTTCCAGCCGGCGCCCGGGTCCGCGCCCTTTCGCGATGCGTCGCTAACGAAGCCTTCCACACCGAAATCCACAGCGTTAACCATTTCGGGGAGCCTGTTAACAAAACCTTATCGCAAGAGGTCGCATTTGCTCTAAATTGATTTTCATCGAAGCGCCGACGCTGGGGCGAGGGTTTCATGAGATCTCTCAGGAAGAAGCATGTCAGGGTTCTTCCAGCTCTCGCGGCCGCGCTTCCGATCAGCCTAGCTTTCACGGTCGAGGCGAGCGCGCATGTCAAATGGTTCTGCGCCTACGACGTGGCGGGCCAGCCAAGGGGACTTGAAAACGTTCTTTGCTTCGACTTCGAATGGCTGGTGGCCTTAGCGCTCGGCTGCCTGATGTTCGGCTGCCTTGCCGAGGGCACGCCGCTCGGGCAGGCGTTGCTCAACTCCCTCGACCGCGTGACCACGCGGATCCGCACCGACACCGAGCTTCTGGTGCGGGCGACGGTGGGGGTTCTTCTTCGTGTCGCTTTGGGGCCTCGGCGGCATCATCCTGACGCCGGAGCTGAAGACCGACGTCGCCTGGATCCCATGGTTCCAGCTCGCCCTCGCCGGATGCCTGATCTGGCGCAGGACGATGCCGCTCACCGGCCTCGGGATCGTGTTCCTGTTCTCCTACGCCACTGCGCAATACGGGCTGTTCCACCTCGCCGATTACCCGGTCTTCCTCGGCGTCGCCCTGTTCCTGATCCTGCGCGGCCTCGACGTGTCGCCCTACGGCATCCGCCCCCTCGACATCGTCCGCTGGACTGCCGCCATCACGCTGATGTGGGCCTCGGTCGAGAAGTGGGCCTACCCGCAGTGGACGGATCCGCTGCTCGCCGCCAAGCCACAGATGACCATGGGCGCGACGCCCGAGCTGTTCATGCAGGCCGCCGGCGTGATCGAGTTCACCCTCGCCTTCGCCCTGATCTGGACGCCGCTGGTGCGCCGGATGTCCGCGATCATCCTTGCGGCGATCTTCGTCTCGGCGGTGTTCGAGTTCGGCAAGGTCGACGCGATCGGCCATTCCGGGATCATCGTCGTGCTGCTCGGCATTGCCGCCGACGATGCCAGGGCCGCCGTCCGCACCCGCGACGTGGTCCTCGCCCCGGCGTGGTACGCGGCCTCGCTGGCGGGCTTCCTGGCCCTCTACTACCTCGGCCACGCGGCCCTGTTCGGCGGCCTCGGCGGAATACCGGTGATCTGACCGCGCCGCCCGCTCCCTCGAACCCGGGCGGGACGCCTCAGCGGGCGATCGAGGGGAACGTGTCACGCAATCCGGTCACCAGGATCTGGGTCCCGACGCAGAGGAGCAGGAAGGCGAACAGCCGTCCCGCCACCCGGGCCCGCACGGGGCCTATCAGAGCGACCACCCGGTCCGCCGAGGCATAGACCAGGGCCACCAGGGCCGCGACGCAGAGGGCGGCGAGCGAGACGCCGCCGTAGAAGCCGAGCCGGTCGGCGAAGGCCTCGGGCCGGTTGGCGCCGAGCGTGATCGCCACGGCGATGGTGCCGGGCCCGGTGGTGAAGGGCAGGGTGAGGGGGAAGAAGGCCACCTCCGACAGGGTGCCCTGGATCGGATCGGCCCGGCGCTCGGCGGGCCGTGGGCCCTGCGACGATGACGCCTCGGCCTGCTTGCGAGCCTCCCGCGCCTCCGGCCGGTTGAGCTGGGTCCAGGCCGAGGACATCACCACAAGGCCTCCGGCAATCCGCAGGGAGCCGAGGCTGACGCCGAAGAAGTTGAGGATCGGCGTTCCGGCCCAGAGGGCGCCGAGCATGATGAGTGCCGCATAGGACGCCGATCCGGCGGGACAATTCCACGCGCTCGGCATGGCTGTAGGCGGACGCCACCTGCGCAAAGATCAGCGATCCGCCGATCGGGTTGACGATGGCGATCAGTCCGGAGAACGCCAGCAGGAACTGCTGAACGGTCGGCTCGAAGTTCACGGCTCGGCCTCGGTGTAGGATCCCAAAGGACGAGTCCTTTGGTGGGGTCCAGGGGCAAAGCCCTTGGGAACGCAGGGCTCCGCTCTCCACCCGCCAAAGGACTCGTCCTTTGGAAACCCCTTATCCCGGCACGGGCGCCGGGACGAGGACCCTGGCGGGGGCGAGGCGCTTGGCGCGGCGGACCTGGGCGACGGGAATCGGCCGGTAGAGCTGCTTCGTGGCGTCGATCACGTGCAACCCGGCGAAGGGCATCGCCAAGCTGGTGCCACAGGCTTCCCAGATCGGCCCGGTGCGCAGCATCAGGCGCGAGCGCGTCGGCGGCATGTAGAGGGTCTCGGCCCATCCTTCCGGCGAGAACAGGGTGTCGCGCATCAGCCGGCCGAGTTGCGAGCGGCTGTAGGGCTGGCCGTGGCCGAAGGGCGTCGCCTCGCGCCGGGCCCAGATGCCCCGGCGGTTCGGCACCACGAGGATCATGCGGCCGCCGGGCGTGAGGGTGCGCCAGACCTCCTGGAGAAGTTCGGTCGGGCTCTCGACGGATTCGAGGGCGTGGACGAGGATCACCCGGTCGATCGCCGCCTCCGGCAGGGGCATCATCGTCGGATCGGTGAGGGCCGTGCAGGAGCGCCCGGACCCCGGCCAGTTCACGACACCCTGGCTGGTCGGCATGAACGCGAGCGTCCGCTCGGCGATGCAGTGGACGGGGGCGAGGTAGGGCATCGCATAGCCGATACCGAGCACGCGCAGACCCGAGACCGATCCGAGGAAGCCATGCACCGACCGGCCCACGACCCGGCGTGTGGTGGCGCCGAGGGGCGAGGCGTAGAAAGCCCGCAGGCCGTTGACGTCGAGGCGCATGGACGGAAACGCGGTGGATCGGAACGGCCGGGCGCACAGCCGGCCTGCCTCATCAATGGTGACCGGGACCCGCGGAGGGCAAGGCGTTCTGGAACCTGCCTTCCCGGATCCCTGTTCATGAAACGGCCGAGGTGCCAGGATCAGACACCGGTTTTGAGGGTCGGATCCCCACGGGACGATGGGCGGGACGCGATGACGGTGGACGTGCAGGTCGAAACCTTCCTGTGCCGCACGGACAATATCGGCGTCCTGATCCGAGACCCCGAGACCGGCGCCTGCGCCGCCATCGACGTGCCGGACGCCGGCCCCGTCCTGAAGGCCCTCGACGAGACCGGCTGGCGCCTCACCGACATCCTCGTCACCCACCGCCACGGCGACCACATCGACGGCATCCCCGAAGTGAAGGCCGCCACCGGGGCCAAGGTCACGGCCCCACGCAAGGCGGGCGACGCCATCCCGCAGGTCGATGTCGCTGTGGGCGAGGGGGACACCGTCACGGTCGGCAACCTCACGGCGGCGGTGTGGGAGACGCCCGGCCATTGCAACGACCACATTACCTACTGGTTCGAGCAGGCCGGCATCGTCTGCGCTGGAGATACATTGTTCACCCTGGGCTGCGGCCGTGTCCTCGAGGGGCCGCCGGAGGTCTTGTGGCGCTCGCTCGAGCGCTTCGCCGCGCTCCCGGGCGAGACCCGGGTCTTCAGCGGGCACGATTACGTCCTCTCCAATGGCCGCTTCGCCCTGGCCGCCGATCCCGACAACGCCGCCCTGCGCGCCCGTGTCGCGGAAGCCGAGCAGGGCCCGAAAACAGGACCGCTTCCTTATTCCCTCGACCCTCGACCAAGAGAGGGCCACAAATCCGTTTCTGCGCAGTCCCAATCCAGTATTGGCACAGTCGGTCGGTTTATCGCCCGGCGCCTCGCCCGAGCAGGTGTTCGTATCATTAAGGGCGTGGAAGGATCGCTTTTGAGGGGCTGTTGGTGAGAGAATTTTGTTGCGTTCTCAAATGAAACTGAACATACGACGAATAAGCGGTGCTGAAGCCGTACGCCCGAACTGGCTTCCGGGGGGAAGCCACGACGTCAACCCGAAGCGCCGGGACGCTTCATTCGGAACGATGGGGGTCCGCCTCGCCCTACCACCTGTCCTCTTCCCGCCTGCCCCTTCCTTTTCTCAGGCCGGGGGTCGACTCGTCTAAGGAGGACGAGGGCGATCTCAAGGCTACCGTGGCCGATCTGGACAACCCGTCCGTGCGTGACGGTGCGGAGTCGGGCGTCCCGGGCAAATCCCGCGCGCCGGTCTCGGCCGATATCCGGCTGTTGGGCATCGCCACGGAGCATCTCGCCCGGCTCGGGCCGAAACGCGTGACGGTGGTCGCCGTGGCCGCCGAGGCGGGCATGACGCACGCCAACGTCTACCGTTATTTCCCCTCCAAGGATGCGCTGCTCGACGCCGTGGCGGGGCGCTGGCTGCGGGACGTGGAGACGCGGCTCGCCGGTATCGCCGACGCCCCCGATCCGGCCGATGACAAGATCGAGCGCCTGCTTGTGGCGCTCGCCGCCCTGCAGCGCGATGCGCTGACCAACGAGCCCAACCTGTTCTCCGTCCACCTCGATGCGACGGTGGCGGCGCGCCCCATCGCCCGGCGCCATCGGGTGCGCCTGCGCAGCCTCGTGGAGCGGGTCGTCGAGGAGGGAATCACCTCCGGCATCTTCTCGGCGCGGGACCGGGAGCGGGCCATCGCCTACATCTTCGATGCGAGCTACCGCTTCACCCATCCCCTCGCGATCCAGCACGACGCCGACGTGCCGCACGACCTGATCGAGGCCCGGTTCGGCGCGGTGATCCACGCCATCCAGCGGGTGCTGCGCGCCGGGGTGCTGTAGGGCGCTTTCCGTAACCACCGGATCGCGGAAAACGCTGTATCTCATTGATCGCTCGGCGTTATCTTACGCCGAACCGGTATCCATTTCGGCCGACAATGATCCAGCGGAAGGAGCTCTCTCCTCTCCACCCCCTGGTCGATCACGGTCGAAGCGTCCTCCGGCACAGGCTCATCCGTCATTGCGGGTCGAGAGAAGCAATCCCGGGAAACGCCTCGTTCCGGGGTGTCCCACCGCCCTGGATGACCTCGCCATGCGGGTCAGGAGTAGGACGGCCGTCGGCGCGGCGGCGAGAGGATCTCTGCCCCTGTTCCGTTTGCCCACGGGAAAAATGACAGTATCACGAATCTGTCATTCCGGCTTGCGACGCGCATTGCACTGCACCTAAAACCTTAGCTGCACAGCACTTTCGGCGCGGGTGAGCCTTGCAACCTTCGCGCCATGGCGCGGAAACCGGCCTTTTGGCCAAGCCTCCTCGGGTTGAAGCGGCGGTGCTTTTCCGCCACACAGCCGCGCAGATTTTCGGAAGGCGGAACAGCGGTCCGGATCGTCCCGGGCACCCCGCTCAGCCTTGGTCCGGCGCAAGCACCTGAGGAGCAGAAGCGACATGGCACGAAGCAAGATCGCGCTGATCGGCGCCGGCCAGATCGGCGGCACGCTCGCGCTTCTCGCCGGGCTCAAGGAACTGGGCGACATCGTGCTGTTCGACATCGTCGACGGCGTGCCCCAGGGCAAGGCGCTCGACATCGCGGAGGCGTCCCCGGTCGAGGGCTTCGACGCCAAGCTCGCCGGCGCCAGCGATTACTCGGCCATTGCCGGCGCCGACGTCATCATCGTCACCGCCGGTGTCGCGCGCAAGCCTGGCATGAGCCGCGACGACCTGCTCGGCATCAACCTCAAGGTCATGAAGGCGGTCGGCGAGGGCATCAAGGCGAACGCGCCGGATGCGTTCGTAATCTGCATCACCAACCCGCTCGACGCGATGGTCTGGGCGCTGCAAAAGGCCTCCGGCACGCCGCACGAGAAGATCGTCGGCATGGCCGGCGTGCTCGACAGCTCGCGCTTCCGCCTCTTCCTGGCGCACGAGTTCAAGGTGTCGGTCGAGGACGTGACCGCGTTCGTGCTGGGTGGCCACGGCGACGACATGGTGCCGCTGGTCCGCTACTCGACCATCGCGGGCGTGCCGCTCCCCGACATGATCAAGCTCGGCTGGTCGACCCAGGAGAAGCTCGACGCCATGGTCGAGCGGACCCGCAAGGGCGGCGGCGAGATCGTCAACCTGCTCAAGACCGGCTCGGCCTTCTACGCCCCCGCCTCCTCGGCCATCGCGATGGCCGAGAGCTACCTGCGCGACAAGCGCCGGGTGCTCCCCTGTGCCGCCCATCTCGACGGCCAGTACGGCATCGACGGCCTGTTCATCGGCGTGCCGGTGGTGATCGGCGCGGGCGGCGTCGAGAAGGTCCTCGAAGTCGAGTTTAACGGCGACGAGAAGGCGATGTTCGAGAAGTCGGTCAGCTCGGTGAAGGGCCTCATCGAGGCGTGCAAGACCGTCGACGGCTCGCTGGCGTAATCCTTAGAGCGAATAGCGAATAGGGAGTCGCGAAGAGAAGCGCCCGCGCTTCCGAGCCTCTCCCAAAAAACTATTCGCTATTCGCCATTCCCTATTCGCTCCTCACCACGAGGCTCCCATGAACATCCACGAATACCAGGCCAAGGCGGTCCTGCGGGAGTTCGGCCTGCCCGTTTCCCGCGGCGTCGCGATCTTCAACGCCTCCGAGGCCGAAGCGGCGGCCAAGGAACTGGGCGGCCCGGTCTGGGTGGTGAAGAGCCAGATCCATGCCGGCGGCCGCGGCAAGGGCGCCTTCGTCGGCGCCCCCGAGGGCGCGAAGGGCGGCGTACGCGTCACCAAGTCGATCGACGAGGTGAAGCAATATGCCAGCGAGATGCTGGGTCAGACCCTGGTGACGATCCAGACGGGCCCGGCCGGCAAGCAGGTGAACCGCCTCTATATCGAGGAAGGCGCGCAGATCGCCGCCGAGTTCTATCTGTCGATGCTGGTTGACCGCGAGACCGGCGGCGTGGCCTTCGTGGTCTCCACAGAGGGCGGCATGGATATCGAGGCGGTGGCGCACGACACCCCTGAGAAGATCCATACGATCCCGGTCGATCCGGCCACCGGCGTGATGCCCCACCACGGCCGCGCGGTCGCCAAGGCGCTGGGCCTCTCCGGCGCCCAGGCCAAGGAAGCCGCCGACCTCACCGAGAAGCTCTACAAGGCGTTCACCGCCAAGGACATGAGCCTCCTGGAGATCAACCCGCTGGTGGTGACGGGCGACGGCCATCTCAAGTGCCTCGACGCCAAGGTCGGTTTCGACTCGAACGCGATGTTCCGCCACAAGGACCTCGCCGCGTTGCGCGACGAGACCGAGGAAGATCCCGCCGAGATCGAGGCGTCCAAATACGACCTCGCCTATATCAAGCTCGACGGCGACATCGGCTGCATGGTCAACGGCGCCGGCCTCGCCATGGCGACGATGGACATCATCAAGCTGAACGGCATGTTCCCGGCCAACTTCCTCGACGTCGGCGGCGGCGCCACCAAGGAGAAGGTGACCGCGGCGTTCAAGATCATCCTCAGCGATCCGGCGGTCGAGGGCATCCTCGTCAACATCTTCGGCGGCATCATGAAGTGCGACGTGATCGCCAACGGCGTGATCGCGGCGGTGAAGGCGGTGGGGCTGCAGGTCCCGCTGGTGGTGCGCCTGGAAGGCACCAACGTCGAGCAGGGCAAGGAGATCATCCGCGCCTCCGGCCTCAACGTGATCCCGGCCAACGACCTGGGCGACGCCGCGAAGAAGATCGTCGCCGCGGTGAAGGGAGCCTGATCATGTCGGTGATGATCGACGCCAATACCAAGGTCATCTGCCAGGGCTTCACCGGCAAGAACGGGACCTTCCACTCCGAGCAGGCGCTGGCCTACGGCACCAAGATGGTCGGCGGCACCTCGCCCGGGAAGGGTGGCCAGACCCATCTCGGCCTGCCGGTGTTCGACACGGTCGCCGAATGCCGGGCCGCTACCGGGGCCGAAGCCTCGGTGATCTACGTGCCGCCGCCGGGCGCGGCGGATGCGATCTGCGAGGCGATCGACGCCAAGGTCGAACTGATCGTCTGCATCACCGAAGGCATTCCGGTGCTCGACATGGTGCGCGTCAAGCGCGCGCTGCAGGGTTCCAAGTCCCGCCTCGTCGGCCCGAACTGCCCCGGCATCGTCACGGCGGGCCAGTCGAAGATCGGCATCATGCCGGGCAACATCTTCAAGCCGGGCTCGGTCGGCGTCGTGTCGCGCTCCGGCACGCTGACTTATGAGGCGGTGTTCCAGACCTCGGCGATCGGCCTCGGCCAGACGACCGCGGTCGGCATCGGCGGCGATCCGGTCAACGGCACCAACTTCATCGACGTGCTCGAACTGTTCCTCGCCGACGAGGCGACCCAGTCGATCATCATGATCGGCGAAATCGGCGGCAGCGCCGAGGAAGAGGCCGCGCAGTTCCTCAAGGACGAGGCGAAGAAGGGCCGCAAGAAGCCGATGGCCGGCTTCATCGCCGGGCGCACGGCACCTCCCGGCCGCCGCATGGGCCATGCCGGCGCGATCATCTCCGGCGGCCAGGGGGGCGCCGAGGACAAGATCGCCGCGATGGAGGAGGCCGGCATCCGCGTCTCCCCGTCGCCCGCCCGCCTCGGCTCGACGCTGGTCGAGGTGCTGAAGGGCTGACCGAGCCCCGGCGGCGAGAGCGCCGCCCGGCACGGCGAATCGGGTGAGGGGCGCAGGCGCGCCCTTCGCCGCTTTCTGACACCGGTCACAACCGGTGCCGCAGGGCAGGTGGCCCCGGGCCCCGCCGCGAGCGACAGGATGGACGCACCATGGCACGCCAGGACGTGAACGAAGCGCTCCTCGAAACCTCGTTCCTCTACGGCGCGAACGCCGCCTACATTGAGGAACTGCAGGCGGCTTACGCGCGCAACCCGCATTCCGTCGATCCCGAGTGGCAGAACTTCTTCAAGGCCCTCGGTGAAGACGAGACCCTCGTCGAGAAGAACGCCGCCGGCGCCTCCTGGGAGAAGCCGAACTGGCCGGTGCCGCTGAACGGCGAGCTGGTCTCGGCCATGGACGGCAACTGGTCCGCCCTGGAGAAGGCCATCGGCGACAAGATCGTCGCGAAGGAGAAGAAGGGCGAGGCCCTGCCGGGCAAGCCGGTCGATGCCGCGGCGGGCGGCGTCCTGGCCACGACCGGCGTCTCCGTCGAGCAGGCGACCAAGGATTCGGTGCGGGCGATCATGCTGATCCGCGCCTACCGCATGCGCGGCCACCTCCACGCGAACCTCGATCCGCTGGGGCTGGCCCCGCGCGGCGACCACGAGGAGTTGCACCCGCAGCATTACGGCTTCACGGAAGAGGATTACGATCGCCCGATTTTCCTCGACAACGTGCTCGGCCTCCAGTTCGGGACGATCCGCGAGATCGTCGCCATCCTGCAGCGGACCTATTGCCAGACCGTGGGCGTCCAGTTCATGCACATCTCCAATCCCGTGGAGAAGGCCTGGATGCAGCTGCGCATCGAGGGACCCGACAAGTCGATCTCCTTCACCCGCGAGGGCAAGCGCGCCATCCTGCAGAAGCTCGTCGAGGCCGAGGGCTTCGAGAAGTTCCTCGACGTGCGCTACACCGGCACCAAGCGCTTCGGCCTCGACGGCGGCGAGGCGATGATCCCGGCGCTGGAACAGATCATCAAGCGCGGCGGCGCGCTCGGCGTGCGTGAAATCGTCTTCGGCATGGCCCACCGCGGCCGCCTGAACACCCTGGCCGGCGTCATGGGCAAGCCGCACCGCGCCATCTTCAACGAATTCAAGGGCGGTTCGTCCTCGCCCCAGGAGGTCGAGGGCTCGGGCGACGTCAAATACCACCTCGGCGCCTCGTCGGACCGCGAGTTCGACGGCAACCAGGTCCACCTGTCGCTGACCGCCAACCCGTCGCACCTCGAGATCGTCGATCCCGTGGTGCTCGGCAAGGTGCGCGCCAAGCAGGACCAGTGGGCGAAGCCCCAACGTCGAGCGCCGCACCGTCCTGCCCCTGCTGATCCATGGCGACGCCGCCTTCGCCGGCCAGGGCGTGGTGGCCGAGTGCTTCGCCCTGTCGGAGCTCAAGGGCTACAAGACCGGCGGGACGATCCACTTCATCGTCAACAACCAGATCGGCTTCACCACCGCGCCGCGCTTCTCGCGCTCCTCGCCCTATCCGTCGGATGTGGCCCTGATGGTCCAGGCGCCGATTTTTCATTGCTGCGGCGACGATCCGGAGGCGGTGACCTTCGCGTGCAAGATCGCGATGGAGTTCCGCCAGAAGTTCGACAAGGACGTGGTGATCGACATGTGGTGCTATCGCCGCTTCGGTCATAATGAGGGCGACGAACCCAGCTTTACCCAGCCGCTGATGTACGAGGCGATCCGCAAGCATCCGTCGGTGCTGGAGACCTACGGCCGCAAGCTCGTGGAGAACGGCACGCTCAGCCAGGAGGCGCTGGACGCCCGGAAGGCCGAGTTCCGCGCCATGCTCGACAGCGAGTTCGAGATCGCGACGAACTACAAGCCCAACAAGGCCGATTGGCTGGAGGGACGCTGGTCCGGCGTGAAGGCGGTCCACGAGGACGTGGACGATCCGCGCCGCGGCCGCACCGCCGTGCCGGCCGAGACCCTGCAGGAGATCGCCCGCAAGATCACGCAGGCGCCCCCCGGCTTCCACCTGCACCGCACCGTCCAGCGTTTCCTCGACAACCGTGCCAAGGCGATCGACACCGGCGAGGGCATCGACTGGGCGACCGCCGAGGCGCTGGCCTTCGGCGCGACGCTGCTCGACGGCAACCGGGTCCGCCTCTCAGGGCAGGACGTAGAGCGCGGCACCTTCTCGCAGCGCCATGCGGTGGTGATCGATCAGGAGAACGAGCAGCGCTTCACGCCGCTGAACAACATCCGCGACGGGCAGGCCTCGATCGAGATCATCAACTCGATGCTGTCGGAAGAGGCCGTGCTCGGCTTCGAATACGGCTATTCGCTCGCCGAGCCCAACGCGCTGACGATCTGGGAAGCGCAGTTCGGCGATTTCGCCAATGGCGCGCAGGTGGTGTTCGATCAGTTCATCTCGGCGGGCGAGCGCAAATGGCTGCGCATGTCGGGCCTCGTGCTGCTGCTGCCGCACGGCTACGAAGGGCAGGGGCCGGAGCACTCCTCCGCCCGCCTGGAGCGCTACCTCCAGGCCTGCGCCGAGGACAACATCCAGGTCGCCAACTGCACGACGCCGGCGAACTACTTCCACATCCTGCGCCGCCAGATGCTGCGCAAGTTCCGCAAGCCGCTGATCATCATGACGCCGAAGTCGCTGCTGCGCAACAAGCGCGCGGTGTCGGCGCTCAGCGACATCGCCGAGGGCTCGACCTTCCACCGCGTCCTCTGGGACGAGGCGGAGAGCGAGGGCAGCGAGTACAAGCTGGTCCGCGACGACAAGATCCGCCGCGTCGTGCTGTGCTCGGGCAAGGTCTACTACGACCTCCTGGAGGAGCGCGAGAAGCGCGGCATCACCGACATCTACCTGATGCGCGTCGAGCAGCTCTATCCCTTCCCGCACAAGGCGCTCGCCACCGAGATGGCCCGTTTCCGCAACGCGGACGTGGTCTGGTGCCAGGAAGAGCCGCAGAATATGGGCGCGTGGTCCTTCGTGGAGCCTTACCTGGAGTGGGTGCTGGGCCAGGCCAACTCCCCGGTGTCGCGCGCCCGCTATGTCGGCCGCCCGGCCTCGGCCTCTACGGCGGTGGGCCTGATGTCGAAGCACCAGGCCCAGTTGCAGGCGTTCCTCAACGAGGCGCTGGCCGTCTGATCCCCTTGACACTCCGGCGGTCGCGCTCCGCGGCCGCCGCATCGTTCCTGGGTCCCTCCTCGGGCCCGCCGACCTGACAGAGCGAGACCATGGCCACCGACATCCGCGTTCCGACGCTGGGCGAATCCGTCACCGAAGCCACGATCGGCCGCTGGTTCAAGAAGCCCGGTGACACGGTGGCCGCGGACGAACCGCTGGTGGAGCTGGAGACCGACAAGGTCACCGTCGAGGTGAACGCGCCGGCCGCCGGTGAACTCGGCGACATCGTCGCCAAGGACGGCGAGACGGTGGAGCCCGGCGCCATCCCCGGCTCGATCGTCGAGGGTTCGGGCGAGGCCAAGAAGCCGGAGGCCAAGGCCGCCCCGAAGCAGGCCGCCGAGACCAAGGCCGAGAGCCGCAGCGAGGCCCCGAAGCCCGCCACCGGCAAGGCCCCCGAGGGTAATGCGGGTTACGGCAACCACGGGGAGGCGGCTCCGGCCCAGACCCGTCCGGTGGGCGACAACGGCCCGGCCGTCGCCAAGCTCGCCCGCGAATCCGGCGTCGATCCGTCGGGTCTCAACGGCTCCGGCAAGGATGGCCGCGTGACCAAGGGCGACATGCTCGGCGCCATCGCCAAGGGACCGGCCAGCGCCCCGGCGAAGGAAGCCCGCCCGGCCCTGCCGCGCGCCCCCTCCGCGCCGGACGACGCCTCCCGCGAGGAGCGCGTCCGCATGACGAAGCTCCGCCAGACCATCGCGCGCCGCCTCAAGGACGCGCAGGACACGGCGGCGATGCTGACGACGTTCAACGACGTCGACATGTCCGCCGTGATGGCGATGCGCAGCCAGTACAAGGACATCTTCGAGAAGAAGCACGGCACGAAGCTCGGCTTCATGGGCTTCTTCACCAAGGCGGTGATCGGCGCCCTCAAGGACGTGCCGGCGGTGAACGCCGAGATCGACGGGCAGGACCTCGTCTACAAGAACTACTACCACATCGGCATCGCGGTCGGGACCGATAAGGGCCTCGTCGTGCCGGTGGTGCGCGATGCGGACGACCTGTCCATCGCCGGAATCGAAAAGAAGATCTCCGGCTTCGGCAAGAAGGCGCGCGAGGGCAAGCTCTCCATCGAGGACATGCAGGGCGGCCCCTTCACCATCACCAACGGCGGCATCTACGGCTCGCTGATGTCGACGCCGATCCTCAACGCGCCGCAATCGGGCATCCTCGGGATGCCCCGGATCGAGGAGCGCCCGGTGGTCCGCGCCGGCAAGATCGAGGCGCGGCCGATGATGTACCTCGCCCTGTCCTACGATCACCGCATCGTCGACGGGCGCGAGGCCGTCACCTTCCTGGTCCGGGTGAAGGAAGCCCTGGAAGATCCGGCACGGCTCGTGCTGGATCTGTGAGCGGAGACTCGTGGACGCACGGCGGCCGGACTGACGGCTCATGCCGATCGTGGCGGAATTCGATGGCGTTCGGATCATGTTCTACGCGAACGAGCATCCGCCGCCGCACTTCCACGCCTATTGCGCGGAACATGTCGCGTGTTTCGACATCGCGACGTTGAGCGTGATCGAGGGCTTCCTACCTGTCGCGAAACGAAGGAAAGTCATGCGCTGGGCGGCGACCAGACAAGACGCCCTCCTCGACGCCTTCCGCCGAACGGCGTCACATGAAAAAGTGGAGCGGATTCCATGAAGCGTCTGCCGCGCATCGCGTCCGCCGAACCCGTCATCCACGGCGTCCTCAAGGTCGTTTTCAACGATGGCTATGAGGGCGTCGTTGATCTTCGCCCCCTCCTCGCCAAGGGCAAAATCTTTGCTTGGCTACAGGCGCCCGAAAACTTCCGGATGGTCCGTGTTGACGAGTATGGCCACGCGATCAGCTGGACCGACGACACCGGATATCTGATCGATCTCGGCGCCGACTCCCTTCGGCGCGATTGTGAGCGGCAAGCCGAGATCCACAAGCTGATGGTTGGCTGAGGAGCGGAGACGTGAGCGGACAATCTTCCCCCGTCGCCGTCGTCACGGGCGGCAGCCGCGGCATCGGCCGCGCCGTGGCGCTGATGCTGGCGGATCGCGGCTACGCGGTCTGCCTGAGCTACGTCTCCGACGCCGCAGCCGCGCAGGCGGTGGTCGATGCCGTGACCGCCGGAGGCGGCAGGGCCGTGGCCGTGCGCGGCGATGTCGGCGTCGAGGCGGACGTGCTCGCCCTGTTCGAGGCCGCCGACCGGCTCGGGACGCTGAAGGCGCTCGTCAACAACGCGGGCGTGGTCGATGTCGCCGGCCGCGTCGATGAGATGAGCGCCGCGCGGCTTCAGCGGATGATGACGACGAACATCGTCGGCAGCTTCCTCTGCGCCCGCGAGGCAGTGCGGCGCATGTCCACGAAACACGGCGGGCAGGGCGGCGGCATCGTCAACCTGTCCTCGGTGGCCGCCCGCCTCGGCGGCCCCGGACAATATGTCGACTATGCCGCCTCCAAGGGCGCCATTGATACCTTCACCCTCGGCCTCGCCCGCGAGGTCGCGGCGGAGGGCATTCGGGGCAACGCCGTGTCACCGGGCATCATCGATACGGAGATCCACGCGAGCGGCGGTCAGCCCGACCGGGTCGCGCGCATGGGGCCGGACCAGCGGATGGGACGGGCCGGCACGGCCGAGGAGGTCGCGGCGCCGATCGTGTGGCTCCTCTCCGAGGAGGCCGCCTACATGACAGGGTCGAACCTCCTCATCTCCGGCGGTCGCTGACCGCCGCCACCCGTTCGCGCACACTCTTCCGGCCCTGCGGCCGGACCGAAGGAACGAACGACCATGTCCTACGATCTCGTCGTCATCGGCACCGGCCCCGGCGGCTATGTCTGCGCGATCCGCGCGGCGCGGCTCGGCCTGCGGACCGCCGTCGTCGAGAAGCGGGCGACCCATGGGGGCACCTGCCTTAACGTCGGCTGCATCCCCTCCAAGGCCCTGCTCCACGCCTCCGAGGCGTTCGAGGAGGCGAGCAAGCACTTCGCCGACCTCGGCATCGATGTCGGCACGCCGAAGCTCGACCTGAAGAAGATGATGAGCTTCAAAGCCGAGGGCGTGGCCGGCAACACCAAGGGCGTCGAGTTCCTGCTCAAGAAGAACAAGGTCGAGACCTTCCACGGCACCGGCCGGATCGCGGGCGCGGGCCGGGTCGAAGTGCTGTCGGAGGACGGCGGCAACCACATGCTGGAGACCAAGAGCATCGTCATCGCCACCGGCTCGGACGTGGCGAAGCTGCCGGGCGTCGAGATCGACGAGAAGGTCGTCGTCTCCTCCACCGGCGCGCTGGAACTCGACCGGGTGCCGAAGTCGCTGGTGGTTATCGGCGCCGGCGTCATCGGCCTTGAACTCGGCTCGGTCTGGCGCCGCCTCGGCGCTCAGGTGACCGTGGTCGAATTCCTCGACCGCATCCTGCCGGGCATGGACGGCGAGGTCGGCAAGCAGTTCCAGCGCATCCTCGGCAAGCAGGGGATGGAGTTCAAGCTCTCCACGAAGGTCACCGGCGTCGAGGTCGGCAAGAAGGGCGCGAGCGTCACCGTCGAACCGGCGGCGGGCGGCGAGGCCCAGACGCTCCAGGCCGACGTCGTCCTCGTCTGCATCGGACGCGTGCCCTACACGGAAGGCCTCGGCCTCGAGACGGCGGGCGTCCAGAAGGACGAGAAGGGCCGAATCCTGGTCGATTCCCACTTCGCCACGAACGTCACCGGCATCTATGCGATCGGCGACGTGATCGCCGGGCCGATGCTGGCGCATAAGGCTGAGGACGAGGGTGTCGCCGTGGCCGAGATCCTGGCGGGCCAGTCGGGCCACGTGAATTACGCGGTGATCCCGAACGTCGTCTACACCTTCCCCGAAGTGGCCTCGGTTGGCCGCACCGAGGAAGAGTTGAAGAAGGACGGCATCGCATACAACGCGGGTAAGTTCCCCTTCACGGCGAACGGCCGCGCCAAGGCCAACGGCACCACGGACGGGTTCGTGAAGGTGCTCGCCGATGCCAAGACCGACCTGGTGCTGGGCTGCCACATCATTGGCCCCGATGCTGGCACGATGATCGCCGAGGTGGCGGTCGCGATGGAGTTCGGCGCCTCGTCCGAGGACATCGCCCGCACCTGCCACGCGCACCCGACGCTGACCGAGGCGGTGAAGGAAGCTGCGCTGGCGGTGAACAAGCGCGCCATCCACGTCTGAGACCCACACTCTCCCTCCCCCGCAGGGGAAGGGAGCGCGCAACCCTACCCCACCCGGAGCCCCGCCCTGGGATGCGCCGCCTGATAGGCGCTCATCAGCCTCGCGGCGTCCACCTGCGTGTAGAGCTGCGTCGTCGACAGCGAGGCGTGGCCGAGGAGCTCCTGGATCGCGCGCAACTCCCCCTGGCGGGCGAGGAGATGCGTGGCGAAGGAATGGCGCAGCGCGTGGGGCGTCGCGCTGGCCGGCAGGCCGAGGGCGCCCCGCAGGCGCTCGACGGCGAGCTGGATGATCCGCGGCGAGAGCGGCCCGCCCCGGGCGCCCACGAAGAGCGGCCCGTCCGGCGGCAGCGGGAGGGGGCAGGCGGCCAGATAGGCGCTCACGGCTTCCGCCACGACCGGCAGAATCGGCACCATCCGCTCCTTGCCGCCCTTGCCGAGCACCGTGACCTGATCGACCCCCGGCACAGGGGCATCGATCCGACGCAGGCCGAGTGCCTCGGAGATGCGCAGGCCCGCCCCGTAGAGCAGGGTCAGCACGGCGGCGTCGCGGGCGAGGATCCAGGGGTCCCGCTCCTCGCCGGCCCGCGTGTCGGCATCGGTCAGCGCCACGGCCGCCGTCACCGGCAGCGGACGCGGCAGGCGCCGGGGCACCTTGGGCGAGCGCACGGCCGACAGCGCCGAGATGGTGCCGTGGCCCTCTCGCTCCAGATGCCGCCCGAAGGAGCGCAGGCCGGCGAGCATCCGCATGAGCGAGCGCCCGGAGATGTCGTCCGCCCGCCGGGCCGCCATGAAGGCCCGGATGTCCCGCACCGACAGGCCCGTGAGCAGGGCGAGCGTGGGCGTCCCCCGGCGCTCGCCGAGATGGACGAGGAATTGCCGCAGGTCCCTGGAATAGGCCTCCACCGTGTTGGCGGCCATACGGCGCTCCTGGGCGAGGGCGCGGAGCCAATCCTCGATCACCGCCCGCAAGCCCGCATCGCCGGGCATGAGGAGGGCGAGGGCTCCGCGGCCGGGATCGGCTGAGGACGTCATGGCACTCTCCTGACGGCATGCCCGCAAACGCGGACCGGGTGGGGGAGGCTATCAGACCCGGATCGGCTTAAGGCTCCGCTTATGGCGCACGCCGATCCGGTCCCGCGCGAGACGACGAGGGGGAGGGGGCCCATGGCGATCCTGATCTATGCCGCTGCCGCGCTCGCTGAGATCGGCGGGTGCTACGCCGTCTGGGGCTGGCTCCGGCTCGGCTGGTCGGCCTGGTGGGCGCTGCCCGGCCTCGTGTCGCTGGCCGCCTTCGCGGGCCTGCTGACGCTGGTCGACAGTCCCGCCGCCGGCGGGCCTACGCGGCCTATGGCGGCATCTACATAGGCGCTTCGTTGCTGTGGCTCTGGCTGGTGGAGGGCCAGCGCCCCGATGGGCGGGACTGGCTCGGCGGCGCGATCTGCCTCGTCGGCGCCGCCGTGATCCTGGCGGGGCGGGGACGGTAGAAGGGGCGGCGGGTTTGGTGGCCGGGCCATAGCGCGCTAGAGCAGGGCGGCCCGAGGGCCTGCCAGAGAACGCCCTCTCCACCCCCGTCGAAGGGATCCCGTGAGCGACCCCGTCCGCATCCTCGGCATCGATCCCGGCCTGCGCCGCACCGGCTGGGGGCTCATCACGGCACGGGGCACCAGCCTGACCTACCACGATTGCGGCATCGTCACCTCGACCGGCGACCTTCCCCTCGCCCTGCGGCTGAGGGAGCTGTTCGACGGCCTCGGCCGGATCTGCGAGGCGCTGAAGCCGGACGAGGTCGCGGTGGAGGAGACTTTCGTCAACAAGGACGCCCAGGCGACGCTGAAACTCGGCCATGCTCGGGCCGTGGCGCTCCTCGTGCCGGCGCTCGCGGAGGTGCCGGTGTTCGAATACGCCGCCAACCTCATCAAGAAGACGGTGGCGGGCTCCGGCCATGCGGACAAGGCGCAGATCCAGGCCATGGTGCGCTTCCTCCTGCCCAAGGCGGAATTCCGCGTGGCGGACGCCGCCGACGCGCTCGGCATCGCCATCACCCACGCGAGTCACCGTGGTGCGCACGCCCTGAAGGCGACGCTGCAGCCCGGCAAGGAGCGTCGCAGCCTCGTCGGCGTTGCCCTGGCGGGTCAGGGTCTCGAAGGGCAGGGCTACTCGGCCGCCGCCGCCGCGCGGATCGAGGCGGCGCTGGCGAAGGGAACCCCGCCGAAGGCGCGTTGACGCCGCGTCGGGTCGCCGAACGCGGCGCGAAGGCCGGTTGATTCAGAATCTCGAAATTGAGAATGACTTGGTGGGGGAAGTAGGACTCGAACCTACGAAGCTTACGCAGCGGATTTACAGTCCGCCCCCTTTGCCGCTCGGGACATTCCCCCAAGGTCGGTGACGCCCGCCTGGGGCCGTCCCGCGCCGCCCTTATGGTGGGGGGGTGGCCGCCTGTCAACGCTCCTCGTGGACTCGTTCTGGGGAGCGAACCGGTGCTCCCCCGTGAAAATCGGCCGAACGCCGCTTGGCCAGGCCCTTCGCCGGCTTCGACACCCTGCATCCATAGATCGACCACCGCTGAGCGAAGGTTCGCCATCGCGGTCCGAAGGTCGATCGATAGAGGAAAGGATACGCCCGACAGAAAATGCATTCATTATGCCGATCCGTCCTATTCTTGATCGAATTGATACTGCTCAAACTCATGGATTGATCGTAAATGTATCGCCGCAAATTAATTTAGCTCTTTCACATTGAAATACAAAAGCTTCTCGTTTTTCCGATGACACAGAAAGCGCTTTTTCGAGAATAAGTGGTAAAACTCGTGGGACGCGTAAAATCGCCACTTCGCTGTCTGATGTGGTGCGATTATGAATACAGCGCTATCACGACAATAAGGCCCCATTACCCTGTCGATCCTCGTCTGCCTTGGATGCCTGCTGTGCGGCGTGGTCCTGGCCATGCTGTCGTTGCGTGATCCGGCCCGCGCCGCTCTTTTCGAACGCTGGAGCGGCGTCTGTCTGATGATCGGCCTATGCTTGCTCGGCGTGGCGCTGCGCGGCGCCCGCTGACACGCCGGGAACAGGCGGGCGCTGCGGCATGTTGTCGACGCGCGCCGGCCCATCTCGGCGCAACGCGGCACGGAGTAGACCCATGAGCCTTCTCGGCAACATCGTCAGCAAGATCCTCCACCCGTTCGGTGGGGGCAGCGCGGAGGCAGCTCCCTCCTCGCCCTCCACTACGTCGGGTAGTGGGTCGAGCACACCGGCGCCCCACCGGCAGCGCGGGCAGCGGGGGTAGCTCAGGCGGCAGTTCCGTTGATGTCGCGGCGGTCCTCACCAGCCTCGCCCAGAAGAACCCGCAGACGCTCGACTGGCGCCACTCCATCGTCGACATGATGAAGCTACTCGACCTCGATTCCGGTCTCGCTTCGCGCAAGCAGCTCGCCGACGAGTTTGCACTACACCGGCGACAAGGAGGATTCGGCCTCCATGAACGTCTGGCTGCACGGCCAGGTGATGAAGAAGCTCGCCGAGAACGGCGGCAAGGTGCCGGACGACCTCAAGCACTAGCAGACTCAACGTCGGCCCTTGCTGCCCTTGCGGGCAAAGGGAAGCAATCCAGGAGCGCCACGCCGAGAGGCGTCCCGCTGCCCTGGATTGCATTGCCGAGGCTCGCGATGACCGGGGGTCGCTAACGCCCGGTGCGCACCCGGGTCCATAGCCGGGTGACGAACCGCTGGGTGCGGTCGTCCCAGGCTGTGTTCACGGACAAGCGCTGCATCGTCGCCTCGTCGGGGTAGATGCCGGGATTGTTGAGGATCTCCGGCTTCACGAGGGCCTTCGCGGCGAGTTGCCGCTGGCATAGGACACGAAGTTCGTGTTGGCCGCCGCCACCTCCGGCCGCATCATGTAATCGAGGAAGGCCAGGGCCTCCTCCGGGTGCGGCGCATCCTTCGGAATCGCGAAGGAATCGAACCACATTAGCGACCCCTCCTTCGGGACCACGTAGGCGATGTCGACCCGGTTGCCGGCCTCGTCGGCGCGCTTCTTGGCCTGCAGCACATCGCCGGAATAGCCGACCGCGAGGCAGATGTCGCCGTTGGCGAGCGCCTGGATATACTCCGAGGAGTGGAACTTCCGCACGCTGCCGCGGACCTTGTACAGCGCGTCGGTGACGAGGGTCATGTCGTCCCAGCGCTTCGAGTCCGCCTTGGCGCCGAAGAAGGGGAGCATGCTCGGAATCAAGTCCTCGGGACTGTCGAGCATCATGATCCCGCACTCCCGCAGCTTGGCCGCCGAGGAGGCGTTGAGGACGGTGCCCCAGGAATTGATCATCGCGTTGGGGCCGAGCTTCTCCTTCACCTGCGCGACGTTATAGCCGATGCCGGTGGTGCCCCACATGTAATCGATCGCGTAGAGGTTGCCGGGATCGTAGCCCGCGAGCCGGTTCATGATGTCCGGCCAGAGGTTGCCGAGGTTCTTCAGCTTCGCCTTGTCCAGGGGTCGGAAGGCCCCGGCCCGGATCAGGCGCTGGAGATAGGGGCCGGAGGGCACGACGATGTCGTAGCCCGAGCGCCCCGCGAGCAGGCGCGTCTCCAGGATCTCGTTGTTGTCGTAGGTGTCGTAGACGACCTTAATGCCCGTCTCCCGGGTGAAGGCATCGAGCACCTGCGGGTCGATATAGTCGGACCAGTTGTAGATGTTCACGACCTTCTCGTTCGCCGGGCGCGCGGCGCCGGCGAACAGGGCGGTGCCGAGCGCCGCCGCGAGGCAGGCGCCGAGGGCGACGCGTGGGGACCCCGGGAGACGGCGCGCCATTCTCAGGACGCCCGGACGGCGGTCACGACGATCTCGACGAGGTATTCGGGCGCGGCGAGCTTCGCCTCGACGGTGGCGCGGGTCGGCGGGTTTTCCTTGGACACCCACGCATCCCAGGCGGCGTTCATCTCGGCGAAGTGCGAGATGTCGGCGAGGTAGATCGTGGCGGTGAGGAGATGCTCCTTGTCGCTGCCGCCAGCGGCCAGCAGCCGGTCGATCTGATCGAGGATGTTCTGCGTCTGGGCGGTCACGCCCGCGCCCACCGGTGCCTCCGCCACCTGGCCCGCGAGGTAGACCATGTCGCCGTTCACCACGGCCTGGGACATCCGCGCCCCGGGCTCGATCCGCTTGATCGCCATTCGTCGTCTCCAGCTACTCTGTTCGGCGTCGGCGGGGGATGCCACGCATCGCGAACCCACCCGGCGGCGTATCTGCCGCCCCACACCCTTTGCCGTAAAGGGCGGCGCGCGACATCAGTGTCGCAGACAGGAACCGACAAAAAAATCACTGCGGGCCGGCCGCTGGCGAGCAACCGGTTGGAAAATCCAAACGTTCAGAGGGCGTCAGTGGCCCAAAGCGGGGAGAGACATGGGCATTCTCTGGACCATCATCATCGGATTCCTGGCGGGGGTCATCGCCAAGTTCATCATGCCGGGGCCGAACGAGCCTGCCGGCTTCATCTTGACCACGATCCTCGGCATCGTCGGCGCGTTCGTCGCGACCTTCATCGGTCAGGCGATCGGTTGGTACGGACCGAATCAAGGTGCAGGATTCATCGGCGCCATCGTCGGCGCGGTGATCGTGCTCTTCATCTACGGTTTCATCGCCAGCCGCCGCACCACCACCTACTGAGCGACGAGGGGTTACGAAAAAGGGGCGCTCCGGCGCCCCTTTTTCTTTGCGACACTCGGATCCAAAAGGACGAGTCCTTTGGTGGGGTCCAGGGGCAAGGCCCCCGGCAACGCAGGGCTCCGCCCTGCACCCGCCAAAGGGCCAAGCCCTTTGGACGCCCCGTCCTACAGCGACTGCGTGGCCGACTTGACCATACAGTGGCCGGTGGCGCCGCGCATGGCGAGGCCGACGCCGACCACCAGGGCCGCGAGGCTCAGCCACTTGTTGGGGCGCGGCTGGGCCGCCGCCGCCGCGATGCCGAGGCCGAGGGCCACGGACACCGCCCGTTCCGTGGTGCTCAGGTTCGGCTCGCCGCTGAAGATGTCGTGGATCATGTCGTTGGCCATGGAGGCTCCTTGAGTTCCGGTCGCACGGCGAACGCCGGGGGCGAGGCGGCGTTCCCGGTCGTGATGCCGGGCGTAGAGGACCGGGAAGGCCGGATCATCCCCGCCGGACGATCCCGAGCAGGATGCCGAACAGGATCAAGGCGGCAGACAGCAGCAGAGTCGGATCCAGGCGCTCCCCGAGGCCGATTGCCGACAGGGCGATCCCCACGACCGGTGTCGCGAGAACGCCGAGTGAGGCGGTCGTGGCGGGCACGCGCCGGTTCACCGACGTCATCGCCCAGAAGCCGAGCGCGGTGCCGATCACGCCGTTGTAGACGAGCGCCAGCAGGGCGGGCGTCCCCACACGGACGGGCGGCAAACCTTCCGTCATGAGGGCCAGGATCGCGAGCAGAACCGTCGCGAGCAGGCATTGCCAGGGCATCAGTTGCAGCGGCGTGGCGGTCCAGCGATGCGCGCGGGTGGCAACGATGCTGATCGACCAGCACAGCGCGGCCAGGAGCACCAGTCCGTGGCCCAGGATGGCAGGACGCTCCCCCCAGGCTGTGTTGCCGGGTCCGAGCAGCACCAGCAGCCCAACCAAGCCGACACCGATGCCGACACCCTGCCGGAGCGAAACCCGTTCGCCGAGGAACAGGAACGCGGCCGGCGCGACCCAGAGAGGCGTCGTGTAGCCGAGCACGATGGCGCGGCTCGCGGGCACGAAGGTGAGGCCAATCGTCATGAGGGCCGCAAACGCGACCATGTGGAACAGGGCAATCACCAGCACGATGGGCAGGTCGGTGCGCGGCGGTCGCGCGAGCTGCCCCACCGCGGACAGAGCTGGAAACAGGACGAGACATGCCAGCGCGGTCCGGAACGTCACGGCCCAGAGCGGCGTGACGTCTTGCACGGCCCGCTTCATGACGACCCAGTTGAGGCTCCAGGCGAGCACGACGAAAGCGAATAAGCCGATGTCGGATGGGGCCAGGGCGAGCGCGGGCCGTGCCCCCGGCCCGTGTGACGGCGTGACGTTCGCCACGGCGACCTCCAGTAGAACGATCTGTCTACATTGGCCGACGTAGAACGATCTGTCTACATCGGAAAATGTCGAATTCACAGCCGCCCGCCCGTGCGCCATCCTCAGCCCGGGAGCGCATCCTCCACGCCGCCCAAACCCTGTTCTACGAGCAGGGCATCCGCAGCACCGGCATCGATCGCGTCATCGCGGAGGCGAAGGTAACGAAGGTCACCGTCTACCGGCACTTCCCGTCCAAGGACGACCTGATCCGCGCCTATCTGGAGCAACGGCACACGGCCTGGACGGAGTGGTTTCGGGAGACGCTGCTCGCGTTCAGAGCGGCCCAGACCGATCAGGAGCGGCGGGATGCGCCGCTGGCTCCCCTCCTCGCGACGGCGCGAGCCTGGTTCATCGGCTCCGCGTTCCGCGGCTGCGCCTTCGCCAACGCCATCGCCGAGGCCGGGCCGGATCTGCCCGCGATCGGCGTGATCGCGACGCGGCACAAGCAAGAGGTCCGCGATGCCATCGCCATGCTGCTGCCTGCCGGCGACGACGCCCTTGCCATCGCCTGGGCCGCCACCCTCGCCCTCGACGGGGCCGCCGTGAACGCGCAGCGTGACCCGGCCTCCGCCGAGGCCGCATTGACTGGTCTGCGCAGTCTCCTCGACGCGCTCATGCGGTCGCCCGTCGCCTGACGTCCGAGGCCATGGGGCAAAAAGGAAGCGCGGCCCCGGGGGACCGCGCTTTTCGCGTCACGTCAGATCGTGGAGGGGAGGGCGATTACTCGCCCGCCTCGCGGCGACGCTCGCCGCGGTGGCGGCCACCCTCGCGGCCCCTCGCGGGGCTCACGCGGCTCGTCGCCACGCTCGGACCGCTCGGAGTCGCGCTGCGCCTTGATCTTGTCGGTGATGTCCTCGCCGGTCTGCTGATCGACGACCTTCATCGACAGGCGGATCTTCCCACGGTCGTCTTGACCGAGGAACTTCACCTTGACCTTGTCGCCTTCCTTGACGACGTCGGTCGTCTTGTTGACGCGGGTCTTGGCGAGCTGGCTGATGTGGACGAGGCCGTCCTTGGCGCCGAAGAAGTTCACGAAGGCGCCGAACTCCATGATCTTGACGATCGTGCCGTCGTAGATCGTGCCGGCCTCGGGCTCCGCGACGATGGAGCGGATCCAGTTGTAGGCCGCCTTGATCGCCTTGCCGTCGGCGGAGGCGATCTTCACCGTGCCCGAGTCGTCGATGTCGACCTTGGCGCCGGTGGTGGCGACGATCTCGCGGATCACCTTGCCGCCGGTGCCGATCACTTCGCGGATCTTGTCGGTAGCGATTTTGAAGGTCTCGATGCGCGGCGCGTATTCGCCGAGCTCCGGACGGGCGGCGGTGAGCGCCTTCGCCATCTCGCCGAGGATGTGGAGGCGGCCGCCCTTGGCCTGATCGAGGGCGACGCGCATGATCTCCTCGGTGATGCCGGCGATCTTGATGTCCATCTGCATCGACGTGATGCCCTCGGACGTGCCGGCCACCTTGAAGTCCATGTCGCCGAGGTGATCCTCATCGCCAAGGATGTCGGACAGGACGGTGAAATCATCGCCTTCGAGGATCAGGCCCATGGCGATGCCCGACACCGGACGCGCGATCGGCACGCCCGCGTCCATCATCGACAGCGAACCGCCGCACACCGTCGCCATCGACGACGAGCCGTTGCTCTCCGTGATGTCCGACAGGACGCGGATCGTGTAGGGGAACTCGTCCTTCGACGGCAGCACCGGGTGCAGCGCGCGCCAGGCGAGCTTGCCATGGCCCACTTCGCGGCGGCCCGGCGAGCCCATGCGGCCCGTCTCACCCACCGAATAGGGAGGGAAGTTGTAGTGGAGCAGGAAGCGCTCCTTGTAGGTGCCTTCCAGCGCGTCGATGAACTGCTCGTCCTCGCCGGTGCCCAGCGTCGCGACCACGAGGGCCTGCGTCTCGCCGCGGGTGAACAGCGAGGAGCCGTGGGCGCGCGGCAGGACGCCGACCTCGGAGACGATCGGGCGGACGGTCTTCAGGTCGCGGCCGTCGATGCGCGCGCCGGTGTCGAGCACGTTCCAGCGCACGACCTTCGACTGGGCCTCCTTGAAGGCGGCCTTGACCTTCTCGGCCGGGTACTTCTCGGCGCCCTCGGGGCAGAGGGCGGCCATCACCTTCGCCTTCACGGCGTCGACGGCGGCGTAGCGCTCCTGCTTGACGGTCTTGGTGTAGGCGGCGCGCAGCTCGGCCTCACAGACGTCCAGAACGGCCTTCTCCGACGTCGGCGTTCTCGGGAGCCTGGAAGTCGCGCGGCTCCTTGGCGGCCTTCTCGGCGAGGCGGATGATCGCCTGGATCACCGGCTGGAACTGCGTGTGGCCGAACATCACGGCGCCGAGCATCACGTCCTCGGAGAGCTCCTTGGCCTCCGACTCGACCATCAGCACAGCGTCCTGGGTGCCGGCGACGACGAGATCGAGGGACGACTCTTCCTTGGTCTCGGTGACCAGCGGGTTCAGCCGGTAGCCGCCGTTGATGTAGCCGACGCGGGCCGCGCCGATCGGGCCCATGAAGGGCACGCCGGAGATGGTGAGCGCCGCGGAGGCCGCCACCATGGCGACGATATCGGGATCGTTCTCGAGGTCATGGGTCAGCACGGTGACCGTGACCTGGGTGTCGTTGCGCCAGCCCTCGACGAAGAGGGGGCGGATCGGCCGGTCGATGAGGCGGGAGACGAGCGTCTCCTTCTCGGTGGGACGGCCTTCGCGCTTGAAGAAGCCGCCGGGGATGCGGCCCGCCGCGTAGAAGCGCTCCTGGTAGTCCACGGTGAGGGGGAGGAAGTCGATGCCGGCCTTCGCTCCTTGGCGCCCACGACGCAGGCGAGCACCGAGGTCTCGCCGTAGGTCGCGACCACCGCGCCGTCCGCCTGGCGAGCCACCTTGCCCCGTCTCCCAGGACGAGCTTGCGGTCGCCCCACATCAGCTCTTCGCGTTGTACGTCGAACATAGTGTCTATCCTTGCCATCATACGGCAGGCCTTCACCCAGCGCGGCGGGGGCAAGACGACGGGGGGCTTCACGAAGCCCCCGGCGATCCTGCCCCGCTCTCGTGCGATGGGGCGGCCCGTGCGGCCTGCCCGAGCCCCATGCCCGGACCTGCCAAAGTCGAGTGCCAAAGTCGAACGCGGCCCCGGAGCCCGGAACCGCGTGAGATTGCCTGAACTTAGCGGCGGATGCCGAGCTTCTCGATGAGGGAGCGGTAGCGCGCCTCATCCTTACGCTTCAGGTAGTCGAGGAGCGACCGGCGCTGGGACACCAGCTTCAGGAGGCCACGGCGGGAATGGTTGTCCCTTGCTGTGGGTCTTGAAGTGGCCGGTCAGGTTGGCGATCCGCTCGGAGAGGATGGCCACCTGCACCTCGGGGGAGCCGGTGTCCTTCGCGTCCTGGCGGTGCTGCTTGATGAGCGCGGTCTTGCGCTCTGCCGTGATCGACATCGCGTGCCTTTCGGGTCTTTCGAGTACGATAAGACGCCCGAAACGGGCGCCGGTGCCGGCGGAACGGCCAGTGCCGGGATGTCGTCCAGCG
Organism: Melastoma dodecandrum; assembly: GCA_029817715.1. Lineage (NCBI taxonomy): Eukaryota > Viridiplantae > Streptophyta > Magnoliopsida > Myrtales > Melastomataceae > Melastoma > Melastoma dodecandrum. The sequence goes on along the minus strand of JARUPY010000460.1, from coordinate 106,361 downwards.
CGGTCTGCCGCAAGCGGTTCAAGCCCCGCCCGGCAACCGGGTCGAGGCGGGGGGATCCATACACGAATCGGGAAAGGATGCCAGCCCCGGCGGTTTTCCAGGGGGAGGGGCCTTTGTCGCGCGCGACGGGCCGGAGCGGTCTGCAACTTGCCCGTCGCTCGACGCGCGCAAGTTGAGGCACGATGCCGACCTCCGACTCCCCCGCCACGCCCGAACCCGCCCTCGCCCGGGCCCTGACCGCGCCGGGCCTCGTCTGCATCGGCCTCGGCGGGACGATCGGCGCCGGGATCTTCGTCCTCACCGGCACGGCGGCGGCCCACTATGCCGGGCCGGCCCTAGTCCTGTCCTTCCTGATCGGCGGCGTCGTCAGCGGTCTGGTCGGCCTGTGCTACGCCGAGCTCGCGGCGATGAATCCCGCAGGCCGGCTCCACCTATGCCTATACCCGCGTGAGCCTCGGCCTCCTGCCGGCGTGGCTCATCGGCTGGGACCTCGTGCTGGAATTCGCCCTGGCCGCCGCGAACCGTGGCCGCCGGATGGTCGGGCTACGCGCGCTCGCTGCTCGCGGATTTCGGCCTGCACCTGCCGCCCGCCCTCTGCGCGGGGCCGGGGCAGGGCGGGGTGGTCGATCTGCCCGCCATGGGCATCGTGCTGGTGCTCACTGCGCTTCTCACGCGCGGGGGTGCGCGAGGCGTCCGGGGTCAACGCGGCGCTGGTCGCCCTGAAGGTCGCGATCATCCTCGCCTTCGTCGGCCTCGGCGCGGCCTTCGTGAAGCCCGCCCTGTGGCACCCCTTCGTGCCGCCGAACACGGGCGAGTTCGGCCATTTCGGCACGAGCGGGGTCCTGCGCGGCGCGGCGGTGGTGTTCTTCGCCTTCATCGGCTTCGAGACCGTCTCGACGGCGGCCGGCGAGTGCCGCGATCCGCAATCCGACGCGCCGAAGGGGCTGATCGGCTCGCTCGTCTTGAGCACGCTGCTCTACGTCGCGGTCGCGGCCGTGCTCACCGGACTCGTGCCCTATCGCGAACTCGGCGTGCCGGACCCGATTGCGAAGGCGGTCGATTCCATCGGCCATCCCGGCTTCGCGCTGTTCGTGAAGCTCGGCGCCCTCGTCGGACTGACCACCTCTACGCTCACCGCCCTCTACGGGCAGGGCCGGATCTTCTACGCGATGGCCCGCGATCGCCTGCTGCCGGAGGCCTTCGCGCGGGTGGACCGCCGCACCCGCGTTCCCGCCGCGAGCCAATGGATGATCGGCCTCTGCACCGCCGCCGTGGCGGGGCTCGTGCCCATCGACGTGTTGGGCGAACTGGTGAGCATCGGCACCCTGCTGGCCTTCGGCCTCGTCTGCGCCAGTGTGCCGATCCTGCGCCGCCGCCGTCCCGATCTGCCCCGCCCCGTCCGCGTCCCGGCCGCCGACCTCGTCGCGGCCCTCGGGCTCCTCGCCTGCGCGGCCCTGATGGCCTCCCTGCCGGCCGAGACCTGGATCCGCCTCGCCCTGTGGCTCGGCCTCGGCCTCGTGATCTACCTCGGATATGGACGGAGGCGCGCGGTTCCCATCGCGGAAAACGCGAACGGCCGGGGTTCGCACCCCGGCCGCTCGTCTCACGATGATGGAGCTGAGGCTTAGCGCAGCAGCTGCAGGATGCCCTGCTGCGCCTGAGTGGCGAGCGACAGCGCCGAAATGCCCAGCGAGTTGCGGGTCGAGAGGGCTTGAGAGTTGGCAGCCTCCTCGTTGAGGTCGGCGTTCGTCAGGTTCGACGAGCCCGTGTCGAGGACGTTGATCAGGTTCTTGGTGAAGTCCTGACGGTTCTGCACGACCGAGAGGTTGGAGCCGTAGGCCGACGCCTGGGACTTGAGCTGCGACCACCGCGCTGCTGACGTTGGTCAGCACGTTGTTGATCGAGTTCGCATCCTGGAAGTCGGTGCTGGCGATCGCGTTCAGTCCGAGACCGGCCGAGGTGATGGCCCGTGCCCTGGATGTTCAGCGAGGAGGAGTTCTTCTCGTTGAACACGACCTTCAGGTTGTCGCCGTTTCAGCAGGTTGACACCGTTGAAGCTGGCGTCCTTGGCCTGCTGATCGATCTGGGTCAGCAGGGCGTTGTTACTGAGAAACCAGCGAGTTGCGGGCATTGAGGCCGTCGCCGCCGATGACTGCAGCGGACGCCGCACCGAAGCCGCTAGCGCCGCTGATGGTCAACGCCTTGGTGCCGTTCTCGTTGGTGGTGGTGATGTTGAGCTTGCCGTTGCTGTCGATGTTGGCCTGAGCGCCGATCGAGTTCAAGCTCGTGTTGAGAGCGGCGAGGGTCGAGATTCCACCGGATCCCAGGGTCACGGATGTCGACTGAGCAGTCGCACCGCTTCCCACAGTGATGTTGTAAGTGCCAGACAAGCCGCCGGTGGTTGTACGAGCAGTCGTGCCATTTGTGAGGCCCAGCTTGGCTGCGATCGTGCCGCCGAGCGTCAGATCCTGAGTGGTTCCCGTATTCAGGGTGATTTTACCAGCGTTTCGCACCGGTGCCGACCGCCGATCCGGTTCCGCCCTGCAGAGAGTCGATCTTGGCCAGCAGCGTAGAGACCGTGTCGGTGACGTTCACGTCGTTACCTTGGGCACCTGACGCTTGTACCGTGATGGTAGCGCCATTCCCGAGGGTCAGCGTGTCACCAGCAACCAGGGTAGCACGATCAGTTGCACCCGTGCCGCCAAGAACAGTGTTGCCTGTGATCGCGACCTGTGGGGAAGCTTGGTTATTTACAGCGGTACCGGTGACGGTGTTATTGGTGTAGGTTCCACCAAGGATATTGGCATTCGTGGCGGTGCCGGTCGCGGTAGAAACCGAAGTCGCCTTCGACGTGAACGCGCTGGACGAAGCCAGGGCCTGCTGACCCAGGGAGGTCAGCTGGGAGGTGAGCTTCTGAAGGCTCGTGATGCCCTGGTTGGCGGCCTGGATCGTCTGGATGCCGTTCGAAATGCCGTCGAGCAGGGTCGAGAGGGCCGACGAGCGGGAATCGAGGGACTGGCTGGTGAAGAAGTTCACCGGGTTGTCGAGGGCCGAGTTGACCTTCTTGCCGGTGGAGAGGCGGTTCTGCGTCGTGGAGAGGAGGTCCGCGGTGCCCTGCAGCGACAGCAGGTTCTGGCGGGACGCAGCGGAGAGAGTGATGCCGGAGGACATGAGGGGCAATCCATTTTCGGATTAGAGACCGCTTGTTGCGGCCCGCTCAGACAACACACCCCTGGTTGCAAAATGCTGAAGTCGATCGGTCCAAACTGTCCGCATCCGCAAATCTTGCGGCGGCGGCGGCGATTGATTGCACAATGGTTAATATAGACCTGCCTCCTTGAAAGAACCGCAAGGGATAGTCCACCGAGGACGTATCCCGCTTCCTCCCTGTGCGGCCTCCGAAAGTCGATCCATCGTCCTGGCGAAAGATATCCGGCGGCTCGCCCCGATCCCCGCGAAACTCCGCCGCCAACACCGTAGGACGTGCGCCAGACGCCAGACGTTGACGGCTGGTTAACAAATCCCCCGCAAGCCTGTCCGGCATCGCGCCCTCGGACCTAACCCGCGCCAGAGCCAGAGACCATGAGCCTCAGCATCACCCTCAAGCCGGGCGAACTCTTCGTCATCAACGGCACGCTGATCCGCAACGGTGGCAAGGCCGCGAAGCTGACCATCGAAACGCAGTGCCGCATGCTGCGCGAGACCGAGATCATTCGCGAGGACGAAGTCGACACGCCGTGCAAGCAGATCTGGATGACGCTGCAGATCATCCACCTGTCCGAGCCCTCGGCGGAGACGCAGGCGCTGCTCCTGTCGCAGATCGCCGAGATCGCGGCGCTGATGCCGAGCGCGGCCCCCTACGTGGCGGCGATCCTCGCGGCGCTCGACGAGAATCACACCCACAAGGCGCTCAAGGAGGTCAAGCGGCTGGTGCAGCACGAGCGCGAACTGGCCGAACAGGCCACCGCGCAGGCCGGAGCGGCCTGAGCTCTCACCCTACTTCAGCGACAGCCGCGCCGCCGCCTTCAGATCCGTCGCATCGGTGAGCCGCAGGCCCCGTCGCTTGAGGTCGGCGAGCATCCGTCGGTCGGGGAAGGGGCAATAGGGCAGGGGCGCCGCCGCACGCCCCTCGGGGAGAGCTCCCGTCTCGGCCACTGTATCGAGGAGCCGGTCGAGCATCGTCCGCCCGTACTGGTGGAGGTGGATCGCGGCCCGCGTCGCGGTCACGTCGGCGGGCAGCGCCACCGCCTCCTGGTCGAGGATGGCCCCGGCATCGATTTCCGCCGCGAGCCGGTGAAGCGTCATGCCGAAGGCGCCCGGTCCGTCGGCGAGCGCATGGATCGTCGGCACCGGCCCCCGGTGGCGCGGGAGGAGACCGGGATGGCCGTTGATGCCGCCGAGGCGCGCCAGCGCGATCGTCTCGGGCTTCAGGATCTGGTCGAAATGGTAGGTGAGGATCAGGTCCGGGCCGCGTCGCGCAAAGTCCGGGCGAAATCCGGTCCGTTCACGTCGTCAATGGACACCGCCGGGATGCCGAGGCGCCCGCACAGGGTCTTGAGCGGCGTCGCCTCCGCGACGTCGGCGCTGCCGGCCGCCGACTGCACCAGCGGGGCCAAGGGGCGCAGCAGGTCCGGCAGGCCGAAATTCCCCGCGAGATAGGGCAGGATCCCGGCGCCCGAGCGGCCGAGATGGCGGCGCAGCTGCCCCGTCAGGCCGCCGCCCGACGGCCGCTCCGCGTTGGACAGCCCGACGAGGACGATCTCATGCCCGCGATCCGCCACGAGGCGCCGTACGGTACGGGCATTCGGCAGGGCTTCGAGGACGAGGAGGGCGATCCGCAAATCCGTCACCGCTGGTTGAACTTGAAGGCGGACAGGCTGAGCCGCCGCACCCATTCGGGCAGCAGCAGCACGCAGCGGGCCAGCGCGGCGAGGATCCAGGGGAAGGACACCACGTCCCGGTCCCGGGCGAGGCCCCGGGCGATGACCGCCGCCGCGCGGTCGGCGCTCATCTCCAGAGGCCGCCAGCCCTTCAGCTCGCCGCCCATGGGCGTGCGCACGTAGCCCGGCGTCACCACGCTGATCCGCACGCCGAGGGGGCGGACCTTCTGCCGGAGGGCGAGGCCGTGCGCCACCAGGGCCGCCTTGGCGCCGCTATAGGCCGGCGCATCGGCCAGCGGCGCGTAGGCGGCGAGCGAGGACATCAGGGCGATCTGCCCCCGGCCCCTCGCGAGCATCAGGCTGAGCGCCGGCAGCATCACATTGAGGGAGCCGGTATAGTTGATGTCGGCGGTCTCGAAGGCGGTCTCCTCGGTCTCGACACGGCCCTCCCGCCCGCCGCCGTTGATCGCCGCGTTCACCACCACGAGGTCCAGGGGCGCGCGGGCATCGGCCTGTGCGAGGAGCGCGCGCATCGCCGCCCGGTCGCGGGTATCGGCCCGGATGCTCTCGACCTCCGCGCCCTCGACCCGGCACGCCGCTGCCACCGCCTCCAGGCGCTCCGCATTCCGGGCGAGCAGCAGCAGCCGGATTCCAGGGGCGGCGTAGTGCCGGGCGAGGGCGGCGCCGATGCCGCTCGACGCGCCGGTGATAAGGATTGTCGTCATCGTGTCTCCACCAGGGGAGCGGCGATGATGCCCGGAGCCTCCGTTCGCGTGTCGTCCCACAATCGGCAATCCATCGTCGGCACAGTTCGGCGGCCCCCTTGCTCCGGTCCCTCGCGCTTGACGCTGTCACGGCGATATGGAAGGGCCCGCTCCCGAGGTTTGCATCGCCTCGCGAGGTTTCCCTGGCCTCGTAATGTGTTGCCGGGCCGCGACGCAAACCGGCGCGCCGCCGAAGGCCATCGTTTTTTTTCGCGCGCCGTTCCCCGGAGCCGCTATCCGCGGCGGCCGAAAGCGCTCTAACAGCTTCGGAGATGGATGATTCTCGGATGGAAGGTGGCAAGCTCAAGCGCCTGTGGCCCCGGACGCTCTCGGAGATCGAGATGCCCGGTGGCCGCCCGGTGCGGCGCCTCGGCAGCGAGCCGGTCTCGCGCCGGGTCGGCCATGCCGACCGCTGGGACGAGGGCTTCCTGCGCCTACCCGGCGCCCGCACCAAGCGCCCCCTGAGTTCGATCGTCGACGGGCTGGGCATCTACTACGACGCCACCGCGCCGAGCGAACTGGAGACGATGCTCCAGGTCGGCGGCTGGGAAAGCGGGGAAATCCTGGAGCGCGCCGCCGCTGGCATCCGCCTGCTCCGCGAGGCGCGCCTCAGCCTCGACAACGACCCCAGGCGGGCCGACCTGAGCCAGATCCTCGGGCGGAGCGAGAGCGCGCCGGGGCGGCGGCCCCTCGTGGTCATCGTCGATCAGGAGCCCAAGGATCCGACGATCGCCTTCGGGCTGGCTAGCGCCAAAGCCTTCACCGACATGCTCGCGGCGGCCGCCGCCGAGCACCCGGACGCCGACCGCGTCGTCATCATGGATCCGGCGGCGAAGCCGGGAGCCCAGGGCCACCTCGACGCGGCCGCGATTCGCGCCGCCGGGGCGCAGGCGATCACCCGGCCGGTGGAGGCGTGGTCGGCGGTCGCGGCGGCGGACCACGTCTTCGCGGCGACGAGCCATCTCGGGTTCGAGGCGGCGCTGGCGGGGTGCCCCGTCACCTGCTTCGGCGTGCCGTTCTACGCGGGCTGGGGCTTCACCGACGACCGCCTCACCCCCATCCGGCGGACCCGCCCCCGCACGCCGACCGAGGTCTTCGCGGCGGTCTACCTGATCTGCTCGCGCTACTTCGAGCCCTATGGCGGCGAGACCTGCCGGTTCGAGGAGGCGGCCACCATTCTCCGGCTGATCGTGGAGGAACAGCGGGCCAACGCCCTGAAGACCCTCTGCGTCGGGTTCTCGTCCTGGAAGCGCCGCTGGCTCACTCAAGCCCTCTCGGTCCCCGGCCTCGCCCCCGTCATCGCCAAGCCGCAGCACGCGCCGACGCCGGCCGAGATCGCCCGGTACGACCGGGTCGTCGCCTGGGCGAGCCGGGCACCGGCCTCCCTCGCCGGGGCCTGCCGCGAGGCCGGCGTGCCACTGCTGCGCATGGAGGATGGGTTCATCCGCTCCATCGGGCTCGGCGTCGCCCTGCGCCCCGGCGCCTCCCATGTGGTGGACGCCACGGGTATCTACTACGACGCCGGCGGGCCGAGCGACCTCGAGACGCTGCTCGAGGCCGGGCAATTCTCAGAGGACGTGCTCGAGCGGGCCGGGCGCCTGCGCACCGCCATCGTCGAGGCGGGCCTCAGCAAGTACAATGTCGGGACCGAGCCGATGCCGCCGATGCCCCGTCCGGGGCGGGTCGTGCTCGTGGCCGGCCAGGTCGAGAACGACGCCTCGATCAGGCTCTGCGGCGCCACGGTGGCGGGGAACGAGGGCCTGCTCCGCAAGGCCCGCGAACGTCACCCGGACGCGGTGATCGCCTTCAAGCCCCATCCGGATGTGGAAGCGGGCCTGCGGCCGGGCCGGGTGCCGCCGGAGGTTCTGTCGCGCTTGGCCGACGTGGTCCTGCGGGACGTCGCCGCCGCCGACGCGCTGGCCGCCGCCGACCATGTGGAGACGATCTCGTCGCTGATCGGATTCGAGGCGCTGCTCCGGGGCAAGAGCGTCACCACCCACGGGCTGCCGTTCTACGCGGGATGGGGCCTCACCGAGAGCCCGGCCTGCCCGCGGCGGACCCGGCGCATCACCCTCGACGAGCTGGTCGCGGGGGCGCTCATCGTCTACCCGCATTACGTCGATCCGCGCACGGGCCTGCCCTGTCCGCCGGAGGTGATCACGCTCCGCCTCTCGGAGGGCGACGCCTCATTGGCGCGGCGCGAGAAGACGGCCGAGGCGGCCATGAAGCAGGTCTGGTCCCTGGCCTCCCGCCACCTGCTCAGGCGCAAATAGGGGATCCCAAAGGACTAAGTCCTTTGGTGGGGTCCAGGGGTGAAACCCCTGGGATCGCAGGGCTCTGTCCTGCACCCGCCAGAGGGCTTGCCCTCTGGACACCCGGTCGTCAGATCCGCTGGAAGCCCAGGCCGTGCTCGGGCATCTCGGCCGGGAGCGTCGTGCCCCGGCGGGCGGCGCGGGCGCGCATCTCGAGCCATGCCCCCTCGGTCAGGTCGAGGCGCGAGGCCGTCGCCTGCACGGCGGCGGCGAGACCTTCCTTGGCGTAGTACACGCCGCGGATCTGGATATGCCCAACGATGGCCCGGACGAAGGCGTGCCAGAGCTCCTGGCGCGGCGGCTTGGCCTCGGTCCAGAACCGGTCGAGCTTGCCCTGGAAGGTCAGGCCCTCGATGTCGTAGACCGCCGTCCCGAGGGTGATCGTCGGCACCGCCACGCGCATCGCCCACAGGCCCACCGTGCTGTTCACGGTGATGCAGCCTTTGGACGCTTCGAGCATCTTGGCAAGGTTGCCGCCATCCACGAAGTCGACCCGGCCGGACACGCCGTGCTTGGCGGCCGAGCGGCGGACGATCCGCGCCCAGTTGCGCATGCCGGGATCGAGGGGATGGGCCTTGATCAGCAGGCGGGACTCCGCCGGCGCGTGCTTCGCGAAGGAGGCGACCACCGTGTGGATCGGCGCCTTGAAGTCGAAGAACGGCGAATAGGCCCTGAGCTGGAAGTCGTTCTCCATCTGCAGGGGCAGGACGTAATAGTGTGCCCCCTCGGCCTTCAGTTCGGCCACGCGGCGATCCACGCCCGGCGTCGTGAACTTCGCTTTCAGGATGTGCAGGCCGGTGCCGAGATAGACGAGCGCCGGGTGGTAGAGCTGGTGCGACCGGTAGAACGGGTAGAGGAACCACAGCCAGTTGGTGAGCATGTGGTAGGCGATGTCCCAGACGACCTGTTGCTTGAAACTGTCGGTGTATTTCGGGGTCAGGTCCGGCTCGGGCAGGTCGGCGGCGAGCGCCATCACCGCCTCGGGATCGCGGGGGAAGCAGCTGTCGCCCGACATGCCGTCGCGCTCGAGCGTGATCCAGTCCGGCCTGAGGTAGCCGAAATCCGTCACGGTGACGTTCAGGTTGCGGGCCTTGGCCGCCGCGATCGCCACCTTGTGGTAGAAACGCTGCTCGCCGAGGAGCATCAGGTCGGTCACGCCCTCGCGGTCGATCAGGTCGGCGATGAAGGCGGGCCAATCCTGCTGCCGGCCACGGAAGTTCACCGCGCCGGGCCGGCGCCAGAACAGCCAATCCCCGAAGCACAGGTTCACCCGCAGACAGCGGTGGCCCCGCGCCTCCAAGGCATCGGCGGTCTTGGCGAAGTAGGGGGTGATCGGCCCCTGGAGGAACAGGAAAACCTGTCGGCCGGCTTGCCGGTGGGCGGGCTTGGCCGCCGACTTGGTCAAGGTCGCGTGATCCACGGTCGTCGATCCGGTCATGGGTCCGCCGGCTTGCCTCGCGTCACGCCGGCCGCCGTGGGAAGCGTGGGCAGAGTGCGAGGCTACAGGGCCGTCGGGTGGGATCAAGGACATTCAAGCAACACTTTCCGATCACGCAAGCCGGAGTGCGGCCGACGCACTGACGGGCCGGCGGTCGCCGCGTTCTTTGTCCTCGCCTTTTGGCGTCGCAAACGCGGCAGCATCATGTCGCAGGATCGTCCGAACCGGGATGATGGGTGCCAGGGGATGAAATCCTCGAACCGGCCTCAATTCACCGTTAAGCTGATGGCAGTCATCGAGACTGTTTATAGGGGTCCCGGGTCACCGGCCGGACTCGGTCCATCGGAACATCGTATGATGCGTTTGGGTACCTTTGCTGCGTCTGCGGCCTGCATCGCCGCTGCGGCGCTGTCGGGCTGCTCGGCTCTGCCTGCGGCGGGGCCGACGGCCTCGGCGATCGAGGCGGGCTCGACCGTGCCCCAGGCCGACGGGGCCTGCTCGCCCGCTACGAGATCATCGACATCAACACCGCCACCATCGAGGCCCTGCGCGGACGGCCCCTCGACAGCCTGCTCGCCTCGTTCGGCGATCACCGCCCCTCCGCCGAACCCCTCATCGGCATCGGCGACATGGTCGCCGTCTCCGTCTGGGAGGCCGGCTCCGGCGGCCTGTTCTCCGGGCCCCTCGTCGCCGACCGCTTCTCCGCCGGATCGAAATCCGCCCTCATCCCCGAGCAGCCGGTCGGCCGCGACGGCTCCATCTCCGTCCCCTACGCCGGCCGCATCGCCGTCGCCGGCCGCCGCCCGCAGGACGTGCAGGCGCTCATCGAGAACGAACTCGCCGGCAAGGCCATCCAGCCGCAGGTGCTCGTCTCCGTCACCAAGCCGATCTCGCAGACCGTCACCGTCACCGGCGAGGGCGTGGCCGGCGCCCGCGTCCCCCTCTCGGGCCACGGCGACCGCCTCCTCGACGTGCTCGCCTCCTCCGGCGGCCCTGCGCTCGAACGTCTCCGAGACCTTCGTGCGCCTCTCGCGCGGGCCCGTCACCGCCACCGTGCCGCTGACCACCGTCGTATCGAACCCGAAGGAAAACATCTTCCTGCGCCCGGGCGACGTCCTCACCCTGGTGCGCGACCCCCAGACCTTCCTCGCCGTGGGCGCGCTCGGCAACGCCACCGAACTGCCCTTCAACGCCGACGGCATCACCCTGGCCCAGGCGCTCGCCAAGGCCCGCGGCCTCGCCGACTTCGCCGCCGACCCCGCCGGCACCTTCATCTTCCGCTTCGAGCCCGCGGCGGTCGTGCGCCGCCTCGCCCCCGGCTCGGCGCTGCTGGGCACGCCCCTCGTGCCCGTCGTCTACCGGATCAACATGCGCGATCCCAACAGCCTGTTCACCGCCCAGGCCTTCCGCATGCGCAACCGCGACCTCGTCTACGTCTCCAACGCCCCCTTCACCGAGCTGCAGAAGGTCCTCACCGTCTTCAACTCCGTCAGCGCCCCCATCGTCGCAGGCGCCGCCACCTACTCCTACTCGCGGTAGGTCCGGGGTCAGGAACGCAGGGCCTCCAAGGATTCCTCCTCGGATACTCTGGCCTCGACGCCACGTAAAAAGGGGCGCGGATCCCATCCGCGCCCCTTTTTCGTTTCCGTATCTGTTGGGCCGTTAGCGCTTGGCGAGAAGCTGCTCGATGAGCGAGCCGCCCTTGTCGATGGCGGCGATCTCCTCGGCCACGGCATTCACCGTGTCGGTGATCTGCTCCGGCGTGTGCTCGGAGGTCAGGAAGAAGCGCAGGCGCGAGCTCCGCTCCGGCACGGCCGGGTGGATGATCGGCTGCACGTTGATGCCCCGCTTGAACAGCCGGTCCGAGAGCGTCACGGCCTTCAGGCTGTCCCCGACGATGACCGGGATCACCGCGAGGCCCAGGCTGAAGCCGGTATCGAGACCGAGCTTCCGGGCGATCGTGAGGAACAGGTTGCCGTTGCGGCGCAGGCGCTCGACGCGCTCCGGCTCAGCCTGCATCACCGCGAGGGCCGCCTCCGCCGCGGCGGCGATCGGCGGCGACATGCCCACGCTGTAGACGAAGCCGCCGGCCGAGTGCTTCAGGTACTCGATCAGGGCCGTCGGGCCGCAGATGTAGCCGCCGCAGGAGCCTAGGGTCTTGGAGAGGGTGCCCATCCAGATGTCGACCTCCTTCGGGTCGACACCGCAATGCTCGAACAGGCCCGCGCCCGTGCGGCCGGTGACGCCGAGGCCGTGAGCCTCGTCCACCATCAGCCACGCATCGTAGCGCTTCTTAAGGGCGACGAAGCCGGCGAGGTCCGGCGCGTCGCCATCCATGCTGTAATGACCCTCGACCACGATCAGCGCCCGGCGGTGCTCGTGGCGCGTCGCCTGGAGCACATTCTCCAGGGCTTCGAGATCGTTATGGGCAAAGGAGCGGCGCTGCGCCCCGGAGAGCTGTACGCCCGTGACGATGCTGTTGTGCGAGAGCGCATCGTGGAACACCACGTCGCCGGCTTCGAGCAGGGCGCCGATGGTCGTGACGTTGGTGGCGTGCCCGCTCACCATCACCACGCAACCCTCGGTGCGGTAATGGGCGGCGAGCGCCTGTTCGAGGCTGATGTGGCCCGGACGCTCCCCCGCCACCACGCGGCTCGCGGAGGCTGAGGTCCCGTAGGACTCGATCGCCTCGCGGGCGGCGGCGCTGACCTTCGGATGCCCGTTGAGGCCGAGATAGTCGTAGGACGAGAAGTTCGTGAAGGTCTTCTGGTCGATGCGCGTCGTGGCGCCGGCCTTGGCGTCGTGAACGCGGAAGAACGGGTTGCCGAGGCCGATCAATTCGGCGGCCGAGCGCTGCAACTTCAGCTCGCGGTAGCCCGGCAGGTTCTCGAAGTTCTGCGCCGCGCTGGACCGGGACGCCTCCGGGGCCTTGGCTGCCGCCGGCCGGGGCGTCGCGCGCCCGAGCCGATTCGTCACGAAGCCGGCCAGGGCCGCCCGCCCACCGTCGGGCCGCGCCGATTGAGTCATTGCTGAGTCTCTTTGGTCTCGCGTTCCTTGGCCTCGATGAGGTCCCGGAGCGGGGCGACCGTGCCCGCATCGACCTCACCACCGATGTGCTTGGCCATGAGGCTCATCGCGACGCCGGCCGTATCGTCCATGGGGGCGGAAACGGCCTGAATTAAGGACTCGGACAATTCATTCACGGTCATGCCCGAGGACAGGCCCGCCGGGGGCGCATCGAGGCCGAAGCGCTCCTGCAGGCTCGCCCCCAGCTCGACGCCCATCAGGGAGTCGAGGCCGATCTCGGAGAGCTGGCGGACCCGGCTGATGTCGTCCTTCGGCAGGCGCAGGATGCGGGCGATGTCCTCGACGATGGCGTCCGAGACGGTCTTGCGCACCGCGTCGATGTCGCCGCCCTTGAGCAGGGCCGCGATGTTGATCGCCTGCACGGCACCCGCCTCGGCCTGCTGGTCGGAGCCGAGTTCGGCGTAGCTCGGCGAGCGCATCGTGGCGAGGCGCTCCCGCGCCTTGCCCCAGTGCATCGCTGCGATGGCGATGACGCCCTCGTCCGGGTCGCTACCCTGGCTCGACAGGGCCTCGCCCATCAGGTCGAGGCAGCGGCGGGCTTCCATCGGCGTCACGCCGACGCGCTCGGCCAGACCTTCCATCACCGCCTTGTTGCGGGCGAGCATGCCCACGTCGCCGATGGCGCCCCAGGCCACGGCCAAGGCCGGAAGGCCCCGGCGGCGGCGCTGGCGGGCCATGCCCTCCATGAAGCCGTTGGCGGCCACGTAAGACCCCTGGCCCGGATTGCCGATGAACGTCGTGGCCGAGGAGAACATCACGAAGTAATCGAGCGTCCGGTCCCGGGTCGCGGCATCGAGATGCTGCGCACCGATGACCTTCGGGCCGATCACCGCGTCCAGCGCCGTCACGTCGAGGTTCGAGATCAAACCGTCCTGCAGCACCGCCGCCGCATGGATCACGCCGGCGAGCTTGGCGCCGCCGCGCTCGATCTCCGCGAGCATCCGGTCCACCGCCGAGCGGCTGGTGATGTCGACCGCCTTGGCCTCGGCCTTCACGCCCCGCGCGTTCAGCTCGGCCAGCGCCGCCTTGGCCTCATCGCTCGCCGCACCCTTGCGGCCCGACAACACGATGTGCCGGGCGCCGCGATCGGCCAGCCAGCGGGCGGCCTCCAGGCCGAAGCCGCCGAGACCGCCGGTGACGAGGTGGACGCCCTCGGCCGACACGGTGAACGGCGTGACCTTGTCGCGCTTCACCGAGCCGGCCTTCGGCGGGCTGATAACGATCTTCCCGATATGGCCGGATTGCTGCATCAGCCGGAACGCGTCCGAGGTCTCGGCCGCCGTGAAGGGCTGGTAGGGCAGGGGCTTCTGGCCGCCGTCGTTGTACAGGGCCATCACCTCGCGGAACATCCGCGCGCCGTCGTCGCCCTGGTGCTGGATCACCTGATCGAGATCGACGCCGAAATAGCTGAGGTTCCGCCGGAACGGCCGCAGGCCGATATGGGTGTTGGCGACATAATCGCGCTTGCCCAGTTCCACGAAGCGCCCGAAGGGCCGGAGCGCGTTCAGCGAGCGCTCCATCGCCTCGCCGAACAGGCTGTTGAGAACGATGTCCACCCCTGCCCCGGTGATCGCCCGCACGTCGTCCACGAAGGCGAGCGAGCGGGAATCGAGGACATGCTCGGCGCCGAGCGCCTTCACCAGGGCGCGCTTCTCGCGGGAGCCCGCCGTCGCGATGACGCGCGCACCCTTGAGCTTGGCGATCTGCAGGGCCGCGAGGCCCACGCCGCCCGCCCCGCCATGGACGAGGACCCATTCCCCGCGCTTCATCCGGGCGCAGGAGACGAGGGCGTAATAGGCGGTGAGGAAGGCCACCGGCACCGTGGCCGCCGCCATCGGATCGACGCCCTGCGGCATCGGCGCGACGACGAGGTCGGGCACCACGATGTGCGTGGAGAAGCCGGACTGGGCGAAGGCGACGACGGCGTCGCCGACCTTGAAGCCCTTCACGCCCGGGCCGACCGCCGTGACGCGACCGGCGCATTCGAGGCCGAGACGCGGACCGGCGAACCCATCCTCCAGGATCTCCTCCGGGAGCATCGAGAGCGCCCAGAGAACGTCGCGGAAGTTGAGACCCGTCGCTTCGACGGCGATCTCCAGTTCACCCTTGCCCGGCGCCACGCGCTCGGCGGGGCCCCAGACCATCTCGTTGAGGCCGCCGGTGTTGCTGCGCTCCAGCCGCGCCGCCTCGGCCGGCACGGTGTCGGCCGGGTCGCGGTGGCGGGGGCGCCCCGCATGGAAGCGGATGACCTGCGTGCGCTCGTCGTCGAGCACGATCTCAGTCTCCGGCGTGCCGGACAGGATGAGGTCGCGCAGGCGCTCGGAGGCCCGCTTCGAGGTCATCTCGGCGGACAGGTCGATCCGGCGGACGTCGAGGGTCGGCACCTCGTTCGCCAGCGTCCGCGAGAACGCCCACACGCCGGCCTCGACATTCGTCGTCTGGCCGCCGCGATCGCGGGTCGCGCCCGGCGCCACGACCCAGAGGCAGGTCGGACGAGAGCCCAGGTGCTCGACGCAGCGCTTGAGGCTCATGCAGCGGTCGCGCAGCCGCTCAGCCGCCTCGCCGCCGCGGGTGAAGGCGCCGGCCAGGAAGACCACCGTGTCCGGCGTCTCCTTCTCCAGCTCCATCAGCGAGGTCTCGGAATCGAGGATGATCGAGACATGGACGCCCGCCGCGACGAGGAGCGTCGCGAGGGAGGAGGCGGTCTCAGCGGCGAAGTCGTCGTCCGAGCCGATGATGAAGGCGAAGCTCTGGGCCGGCGCCGGCACCGGCCGCACGGGGGCCTCGCCCACGAGGAGCAGGTCGTCGCCGTTGGCGGAGACGGCCCCGGTCGACCGAGACGGCCACCAGTCCGGCGGCGCTCAGCGAGCGCTGCCAGCCGCCGATGTCCTCCAGGCGCCCGAGCGGCAGGCCACCCACACCCTCTTCGAACCAGCCCTCGGACAGGCCGAAGACGAGGTCGCGGAACAGGGAGTTGCCGGGCTCCACGGCGACCAGCAGGCCTCCCGTGGCCAGCGCCTTGGACAGGTCGTCGGTCAGGCCGCGCTCGCCCCGGTGCAGGCTTCCCGCCGCCAGGATGAGGTCGACGCTCGACGGGGCGAGGTCTTCGGCCGTCTCGACCACGACCGCGCCGCGGCCCAGCGAGAGGCGGGCCCGCTCAGCGAGGCGCCGGTTGGTCTCGAACACGGTGAGCCGGGCCTCGGCGGCCGAGGCGAAGGCGGCGGCCTGGGCCGAGAGCGGGCCGAAGCCCACCTGCAGCACGCGCAGGGCACGCTCCTTCGGCAACTGGCCGAGGGCGGCGTCCATCAGGCCCGCCAAAGTCTGGGCGGTGTGGCGGGCGGTCGCCGAGCGCAGGACGAAGGCGTCCACCGCGCTCGAAGGCAGGCTCGGGACCTCGGTGATCTCGCCCGCGATCAGCCGCTCGACGCTGGCGCCGACATCGGCGACCAGCACGAGTTCGGCCGACAATTCGGGATGATCCGCCGCGATCCAGCGCATGATCTCGTCGGGCGGGGGCAGGGCGGACCCATCGCCCAGGCGCCATGTCTCCCCCTCGCGCTCGGCGAGGCCGCTGCTTTCCAGGGCGCAGAGGGCGTTGACGAACCAGGGGCGCATCGCCTCCGGCAGGCGCGGGTCGGCGAGGCGTACCGTGCCGTCCTCGCTCAGTCCCTTGGCCGCGCGGAAGGCGAGGGAGGTCGCCCAGCCCTCGAGGAGCAGGTGGCCCGGCGACAGGCTCGTGTCGGCGGGCGCTACGGAGCCGGCGACCAGCGGCCGCAGGCGGGCGGCCACGGAGGGGCGGCGCTCCATCGGGATCGCGGTAGGCTCGGTGGCGAGTTCGGCGACCTGCGACAGGGCATAGGTCGCGAGATCGTCGCCGCCCTTGACGCGCAGGGCCTGGAACCGGCCTTCGCGGATCGTGGCGATCACTTCGCCCTCGGCATCGAGGAGGGTGAAGTCGGCCAGGATCGAGCGCTCATTGCAGCGCCGGGTGCGGATCACCGAACGGGCGATGACGGCGCCCGGCTTCACGAGGCGGATCTCACCGAAGCGCACCGGGATGTAGGCCTTGCCAGCCCCCTCACCGAGGAGATCGGCGAAGAGCAGGATCAGGCCGTGGAAGCAGGCATCGAGCCGCGACGGCACCAGCGCGTAGCGCGCGTCGGCCTCCGCCGGGGCGAGATCGGAGACAATGGTCGCCTCGTCCAGGCGGGCGCTCATGGCGACCTGCCGGAAGTTCGGGCCGAAGCCGAGGCCGGACGCCTCGGCACGGGCATAGAGCTCCTCGCCCGTCAGGACGTGCTCGCCGGCGCTCTCGAAGTCGAAACCGCCGAGATCGGGCTTGCGCGGCGGGGCGAACTCGCCCTCCACCACCTTGGCCTGGGCATGGAGCTGCCACGGCGCCTGGGTCAGGCGCGGGCGGCTGAGAACCTGGATGCCGTTGCCGGATCCCGCCAAGCGCACCGTCACCTCGCGGAGCGCATCCTCCGCGAAGACCATCGGGGCGACGATCTCGAACTCGGACAGGATCACCTCGTCGTCGCGCTTGGCGGCGCGGACGGCGGACAGCGCCATCTCCACGAAGCCGGCGCCGGGCATGATCACCTGCCCGTCGACCTTGTGGTCCTCCAATTCGGGCACGGCGTCGGGATCGACATGGCCGTACCAATCGAGCCCGTCCGCCTCGGCCCGGGAGCCGATCAGCGGGTGGTAGGGGCGGGGGCTCAGCGCGCCGACGCCCTCGGTGGTGTCGGCGAGGCGGAACGGACGGCGCTGCCAGGGATAGATCGGCAGCTTCACGTCGCCCTTCGGCGCCGAGCCGAACAGCAGATCCTCATCGACCGCCGCGCCGAGCACCAGCGCCGCGTTCACCGCCTTGGCGATCGGATCGCCGCCCGAGACCTTGCGGTGCATGACGCCGACGGTGGCGATCTCGATGCCGAGCGGCTCCACCGCGTCGCCGACATGCGACATGAGGGTCGCGCGGGGGCCGACTTCCACGAACACGCGGGCGCCCTGGCGGGTCGCCTCCTGCACGGCCTCGCTGAAGCGGACGGGCTCGCGGATGTTGCGCCACCAGTAACCGGGGCCCGAAATGCGATCCGTCCAGGCTGTCGCCGGTGACGGTGGACATCAGGGTGACCGAGCCGCCGCGGGGCTTGAGCCCGGCGAGGTCGCGCAGGAGCGGCCTCTCGGTGGGGTCCATCAGCCTTCCGTGGAAGGCGTAGGCGAGGTCGAGCTTGCGGCCCCGGCGGCGCTTGCGCGACAGGGCCTTGAGGGCGGCTTCGATATCGGCCACCGGGCCAGCGACCGTCACCGCCTTCGGGCTGTTCGTGGCCGCGAGGTCGAGGCTCGGGAAGTCCTTGAGGAAGGCCGGGACTTCTTCCACCGGCATCAAGAGCACCGCCATGGTGCCCTGGCCGTGCGTCGTCTCCTGATGGTGGCTGCGGTAGTAGATGACCTTGACTGCATCCTCGAGGGTGAGGATCCCGGCCGCCTCCGCCGCCGCGATCTCGCCCACGCTGTGGCCGAGCACGTAGGCCGGCACGAGGCCCTTGGCGCGCAGGGCGGCGGTGGACGCGCTCTCGATCGCGAAGATGAGCGGCTGCGAGACGCTCGTGAGCACGAGGCGCTCGTCGAGGTCGTCGGCGTAGAGGGCGTCCTTCAGCGACCAGTCGGCATAGGCCTGGAACAGGGTGTCGATCCGGTCGAAGGCCGCGCGGAACGCGGCGTTCTCCTCGTAGGCCTCGCGGCCCATGCCGGCCCACTGGCTGCCGTTGCCGGAATAGACGAAGGCCACCTCGGCGGCGCGGTCCACGGCGGTGCCCGTGTGGGCCACCTCGGAATCCTCGCCCTCACCGACGGCGCGCAGGGCCGAGGCCACGTCCGCGGTGCCGTCGAGGGAGACGGCGAGGCGCGCGGGCATCCGCTCCCGGCGATGGGCGACGGCGGCGGCGATGTCGGCGAGCGCGGCGGGCTCCTCCTCCAGGCGCTCGGCATAGTCCAGGGCGAGGTCGTTCAGGGCCGCCCGGCTCTGCGCCGAGATCAGCAGCACCTGCGGCTCGCGCTTCGCCTGCACGGCGGCCACGGGAACCGGGTCGGCGTCGGTGATGACGACGTGGGCGTTGGTGCCGCCGAAGCCGAAGGAGTTCACGCCCGCGAAGCGCTGGCGGCTGCCACGGGTGATCGGCAGGCCCTGGCGCACCACCTGGAGGTTCAGGTCGCCGAAGGGGATATCGGGGTTCAGTTCGGCGGCGTGCAGCGAGGGCGGCACGAGGTTGTGCTCGAGGGCGAGCGTCGCCTTCATCAGGCCCGCGAGGCCCGAGACCGGCTCGGTGTGGCCGATATTGGTCTTGATCGAACCGATCGGCAGCGGTGCCGTGCGGCCCTTGCCGAGCTTGGTGCCGATGGCCGACGCCTCGATGGGGTCGCCGACCGGCGTGCCGGTGCCGTGCGCCTCCATGAAGGCGAGGTCATCGACGGCGATTTCGGCCTCGCGATAGACCTGCTCCAGCAGCGCCGCCTGGGCGTAGCCCGAGGGCAGGGAGATGCCGGTGGTCCGGCCGTCGGAATTGATGCCGCTCGCTGCCACCACGGCGCGGACGGTGGAGCCCGCCCGGCGGGCGGCCTCAGCGGAGCGCAGCACCATCACCACGCCGCCCTCGGAGCGCACGTAGCCGTCGGCGTTCTTCGAGAAGGCCTGGCACAGGCCGGTGCGCGAAAGCATCTGCGCGGCGGAGAAGCAGATGAAGTTGAACGGGCTCGCGAGCACATTCACGCCCGCCACCACCGCCGTGTCGATCCGGCCGGAGCGGATCGCCTGCACGGCGTTGTCGAAGGCGACCAGGGAGGACGAGCAGGCGGTGTCGACCGTGAAGCTCGGACCCTTCAGGTCGTAGATGTAGGAGATGCGATTCGAGAGGATCGAGAGCGTGTTGCCCGTGGCGGCGTAGGCGTCGCCCGAGGGCGCATCCATCACGCGCAGGTTGCCGTAATCGAGCGAGGAGGCGCCGACGAAGACGCCGATATGGCTTCCCGCGACGTCGGATGGCCGCAGGCCGGCATCCTCCAGGGATTCCCAGGTCAGCTCCAGCAGCATGCGCTGCTGCGGATCCATCTGCTCGGCTTCGCGCAGCGAAATGCCGAACACGGTGGGGTCGAACGACCACACGTCATCGAGCGCGCCTGCCGCGAAGGTGTAGCTCTTGCCGCGCTCGTGGGCGCGGGGATGCAGGAAGCGCTCGACGGAGAACCGGTCGCCGGGAATCTTGCCGACGGCGCAGCGCCCTTCCGACAGGAGCCGCCAGAGCCCGTCCACATTGGGGGCCCCGGGCAGTCGGCAGGCGCGTCCGACGATCGCGATGTCAGTGCGTTGTGTCACGTTCGGGTCGCGGGCGCTCGTGAATGAAGGGCGGCTCGGCTCTTAGCGAGTAAGGACCGTCTCACCCCTTAGTATGGCGTCATTGCGGTGTCCAACACGCTTCGCGCGCATCTCATCCCGGAAAACAGAAATTGCGGTCGCATGTGACATGTATTCATCAGGGTCGGTCATCAATCCCGCCCCAGAAAAGCCAAGTTCGATGGCAGCCCGCGTCCAATAGCTTGCCCAGTCAATTATCAGAATTGGCAATTTTCGAGCAAAAGCAGGGAAAAAAGCCTGCGAGGTCAACCGCGACCAAGGCAAAACTGGCTGCCGGTCCATTCCGAACAAATAGTGTATTCGTCTTGGCAACGACAGTCAGCAAGCGTCAGGGGCGGGTAGCGTCACATCTCACTGGCTTCGGCCGACACCTTGATAGGCAAAACCGTGTTGCGCCGCGATCGCGGGATCGTAGATATTGCGGAGATCGACGAGCACGGCACCGCGCATCGCGGCGCGAAGCCGGTCGAGATCCAAGGCACGGAAGGCGTTCCACTCGGTGACGATGACCAGCGCGTCGGCGCCCTCCGCGCAGGAATAGGCATCCTCCGCGAAGGTCACACCCGGCAGGAGCGGCCGCGCCTGCTCGATGCCCTCGGGGTCGTAGGCGCGCACCTTCGCGCCCGCATCCTGCAGGCCCGCCACGATCGCCAGCGACGGTGCGTCGCGCATGTCGTCCGTGTCGGGCTTGAAGGTCAGGCCGAGCAGCGCCACCGTCTTGCCCCGGACGGAACCGCCGCAGGCCCGCGCGACCTTGCGCGCCATCGCCCGCTTGCGCTGCTCGTTGACGGCCGCCACCGTCTCGACGATGCGGATGGAGGCGCCGTGATCCTGGCCGGTCTTGATCAGGGCGAGCGTGTCCTTGGGGAAGCAGGAGCCGCCATAGCCCGGGCCGGCGTGGAGGAATTTCTTGCCGATGCGGTTGTCGAGCCCGATCCCGCGGCTGACGTCCTGCACGTCCGCGCCGACCGCCTCGCACAGGTCGGCGATCTCGTTGATGAAGGTGATCTTGGTCGCGAGGAACGCGTTGGCGGCGTATTTCGTCAGCTCCGCCGTCCGGCGCCCCGTCACGAGGATCGGCGCGGCGTTCAGGTAGAGCGGGCGGTAGACCTCGCGCATCACCGCCTCCGCCCGGGCGTCGTCTGTGCCGATGACGATCCGGTCGGGGCGCTTGAAGTCGGCAATGGCGGCGCCCTCGCGCAGGAATTCGGGATTGGAGGCGACGGCGAAATCCGCCGCCGGGTTGGTCTCGCGGATGATGCGCTCGACCTCGTCGCCCGTGCCGACCGGCACGGTGGATTTCGTGACCACGACCGTGAAGCCCGACAGGGCCCCGGCGATCTCGCGCGCCGCGCCGTAGACGTAGGACAGGTCGGCGAAGCCGTCGCCCCGGCGGGACGGGGTGCCGACCGCGATGAACACCGCGTCGGCCTCGGCCACGGCCTCGCGCACGCGGGTGCGGAAGGCGAGCCGGCCCTGCCGGACGTTCTCGGCCACCAGCGCGTCGAGGCCGGGCTCGTAGATCGGCATCCGGCCCGCCTCGAGGGCGGCGATCTTGGCGGGGTCGTGATCGACGCAGATGACGTCGTGGCCGAAATCGGCGAAGCAGGCACCCGATACGAGACCGACATACCCCGCACCCGTCATCGCGATGCGCATGAAGCCTCCCGGCGCGCGGACCCACCGCGATGCCGCACTGCAGCATGCGCCGGGATCCGGGCTGACACAACCGGACCACCCTCACGGTAACTCCAGATGATGCCGGCGAGCAACACCGCGGAATGGCGACGGTTTTTTTGACGTCCCCGCGTCGCCGGGCTCTACCTCGGCGCGCAGCGTGTCATCGCGGCTTCTCAAGAGCCGCCCATCTCTTGTAGAAGCACCTCGCCCGGGGTGGCTCGGCCTCGACAGCCCTGGCCCTCGGGGGCGCCTTTCCTTGGGGACACCTTGAGACCTGAGCCCCGCCGACGCCGGCGGGAGACCGGCAAAGGACCGCGATGACCGAACTGCCGAACGTGCACGTGCGCGCCGAGATCCTCGCCCAGGCGCTGCCGCACATGCAGCGCTACGATCAAGAGATCGTGCTGATCAAGTACGGCGGCCACGCCATGGGCGACGCCGAGGCGGCACAGACCTTCGCGCAGGACGTGGTGCTTCTGGAGCAATCGGCCTGAAGCCCCTCGTCGTCCACGGCGGCGGTCCGCAGATCGGCAAGATGCTCGACCGGCTCGGCATCCAGTCCGAGTTCCGCGGCGGCCTGCGCGTCACCGACGCCGCCACCGTCGAAGTGGTCGAGATGGTGCTGGCCGGGTCGATCAACAAGGAGATCGGGGGCTGGATCTCGGGGCAGGGCGGCCGGGCCATCGGCCTGTGCGGCAAGGACGGCAACATGGTGCGCGCCAAGCGCGCCCTGAAGGCGATGCGCGACCCCGAGAGCAACGAGGAGCAGGTGCTCGACCTCGGCCTCGTCGGCGAGCCGGACCATGTCGAGCGCGGCGTGCTCGACGCGGTGCTGAAGGCGGAACTGATCCCGGTGCTGGCCCCGGTGGCCTACGGCGCCGACGGCGAGACCTACAACGTCAACGCCGACACGTTCGCCGGGGCCATCGCCGGGGCGCTACACGCCAAGCGGCTTCTGTTCCTCACCGACGTGCCCGGCGTGCTCGACAAGGACAAGAATCTCATCCCCGAGCTGACGGT
Source organism: Melastoma dodecandrum (assembly GCA_029817715.1). Classification (NCBI taxonomy): domain Eukaryota; kingdom Viridiplantae; phylum Streptophyta; class Magnoliopsida; order Myrtales; family Melastomataceae; genus Melastoma; species Melastoma dodecandrum. The sequence goes on along the minus strand of JARUPY010000460.1, from coordinate 83,763 downwards.
CGAGGATTGCCGGCGGCTCATCGCCGACGGCACCATCACCGGCGGCATGATCCCCAAGGTCGAGACCTGTATCTACGCCCTCGACCGGGGCGTCGAGGCGGTCGTCATCCTCGATGGCAAGGTGAACCACGCCGTCCTGCTGGAGCTGTTCACGAATTACGGCGCGGGCACGCTGATTCGCCGGGGCTGAGGGGCCGGCAGGGGGCGTCCGGCGACGGACGCCCCCCGCAACCTCGGCCGTTCCCGCGCATTGACGTCGTCCGGCTCCGGCCGTTCCTCTCGCCTGCGACGGATCCCTTGTATCAGCCGACACACGACCACTTCTCCGCACCCGACGCCCGGGGCTTCGGCCACGTCGATACCTGGGTATTCGACCTCGACAACACGCTCTACCCGAGCGACGCGATGGTGTGGCCGCAGGTCGATGAGCGCATCACCCTGTACGTCATGCAGCTCTACGGGCTCGACGCGATCTCGGCCCGCGCCCTGCAGAAGTATTTCTATCACCGTTACGGGACGACCCTGAAGGCGCTGATGGTGGAGGAGGGGGTGGACCCTCACCACTTCCTCGATTTCGCCCACGACATCGACCACTCGCCGATCAAGCTCGATGCGCCGCTCGGCGCCGCGATCGAGACGCTGCCCGGCCGCAAGCTGATCCTCACCAACGGCTCCCGGCGCCACGCGGAGAACGTCGCCGCCAAGCTCGGCATCCTCGATCATTTCGAGGACGTGTTCGACATCGCGGCGGCCAATTTCGTGCCCAAGCCCGAGCGCGTCACCTATGAGCGCTTCCTCCACCTCCACGGCGTCGAGCCGACCCGCGCCGCCCTCTTCGAGGACATCGCCCGCAACCTCGCCGTCCCGCACGACCTCGGCATGGCGACGGTGCTCGTGGTGCCCCGGATCATCGCCCCCTATCGCGAGGCCTTCGAGCAGGAGGCAGTGCGCGAGCCGCATCTCGACCACATCCCCGACGACCTCGCGGGCTTCCTCACGACCTGCGTCCAACCCGAGGCCGAGGGCGCGTGAGCGACCTCGCGACGATGCGGGCCCCCAGCCTCGCCGAGATCGAGGCGCTCGCCCACGACGCCTTCGCCGCCCTGCCTCCTGCGTTTCGCGCCCGGTGCGAGGGTGTCGCGATCCATGTGGACGATTTCCCCGACGACGAAACCCTCGACGAGATGGAGTGCGAGAGCGAGTTCGACCTGCTCGGCCTGTTCAGGGGGATCGGCCTCGCCCAGTCCGGCGATGTCGAGACCGGCCGGATGCCGAACGCGGTGTGGCTCTACCGCCGGCCGATCCTCGATTACTGGGCCGAGCACGACGAGACGCTGGGCGACCTCGTCACCCATGTGCTGATCCACGAGATCGGCCACCATTTCGGCCTCTCCGACGACGACATGGCCCGGATCGAGGCGGCGGCGGACGCCGACTGACGCGGCCTACTCCACGCCCTGCTCGTCGCCCGCCAGCGCGAGGTCGCGCAACCGCTCCAGCGCCGAGACGAGGTCGGCGTGGGACGGGGAGGCGAGGGCGATCCGAACCGCGTTCTGCGCGTGGCCCGGCGTCACCGCGAAGGCCGAGGCCGGGATGAGGGCGATGCCGCGCCGCAGGGCCGCCGTGGCGAAGGCCTCCGCCCGCCAGATATCGGGCAGGCGCAGCCAGAGATGATAGGCCCTGGCGTCGCCGACGACCTCCAGCCCGGCCAGAGCCGCCCGAGCGAGATCCTGTCGCGCGACGGCATCCCGGCGTTTGATCGTGGCCAAGCGCTCCGCCGTACCGTCGCTCATCCACTGCACGCCGGCCGCGAGCGGGAAGCCCGTCACCGCCCAGCCGCCCTGTCTCAGGGCCACGCCCAGGCGGTCGCCCATGCCGCTGCCGGGGGGCGCCCCCAGGATCCCGATCGTCAGCCCCGGCGCCACCCGCTTCGACAGGCTGTCGATGAAGATGACGTGGCCCGGCGCGAGGGCGGCGAGCGGCGGCAGGTCGCCGAAGAATCCGTAGACCGCGTCCTCGATGGCCACGAGGCCGGTGCGTTCGAGGACGGCGGCAATGTCGGCCCGGCGGCGCGGGCCCATCGTGGTGCCCAACGGGTTCTGCAGGCTCGGCTGGAGGTAGAGGCCGCTCAGCGGGGTGACACGGTGCGCCTGGAGGATCGCGTCGGGGCAAATGCCCTCCTCGTCCATGGCGAGGGGAATGAGGGCGATGCCGAGATGCGCCGCGATTCCCTTCACCACAGGATAGGTCAACGGCTCGCAGCCGATTCGCTCCCCCGCCGAGGCGAGGGTGGCCATGGCCGCGGCGATGGCCTGCCGCCCGTTGCCCGCGAAGCGGATGTCGGCGGCGCTCGGCGCATAGTCCCCCGGCCGCCAGGAACCGGGCCGCCACCGCTTGCGCGTGGGGCGTGCCGGTGGGGCCGTACTGCTGGAGCGCCGCCTCGACGGCCCCGGCGCGCGCCAGCTTCGCCATGGTCTCGGCGATCACCGTCTCCTGCTCCGGCAGGTAGGTGACGGTTCGTTGCAAGTCGATGGCGCTCGACGGCGGCTCGACGGGCACGGTCCGCGGCCCGCCGAGATCGGACCGGACATAGGTGCCCCGCCCGACCTCGCCGGTCACGAGCCCCCGGCGGGCCAGCTCGGCATAGACGCGGCTCGCCGTCGAGACGGCGATGCCGCGTTCGTAGGCGAAGTCGCGCTGGGGAGGCAGCCGGTCGCCCGGCCGGAGCCGGCCCGCCGCCATGTCGGCGGCGACCTCATCGGCAACGCCCCGGAAGTCCGTCGACGGCATAATTGCTCCGAGCCCAATGTTCCGATTGATCCGATGTTATTATCGGTGCAATTCAACACACGCAATCCCCGGCCGGACTGCTCCCCCTTTTGTCAGGATCAGCCGTCATGTCCGTCATCCCGTTCCCGTCGCCACTCTCGGCGGCCCGTCCGCGGCGCCAGGCCGGCGTCGGGATTCCGAAGGTCGCTACTACGACCAAATCCAGGCTTGCCGTGTGGCTGCGGCGGTGGCGGGATCGGCGCTCACTGACCGCCCTGGACCTCGACCAGATCCGCGACGCCGGCCTCGACCCCTTCCTCGTGCGCCGTGAGGCGACGAAGCCGTTCTGGCGGGCGTGAGGGCAGGGCGCATCGGGATGGTCGACAAAGCCGTCGCGCTGGTGTAGGCACCGCGCCAACTCACAACAGGATCGCCGAAATCCTGGTGCTCGCCTCCCAAACGGGCGGTCGGGCGCGACGGCTGGAGCATTGTCATGAACATCATCGAGCAGCTGGAGCGCGAGGAAGTCGCGCGCCTTGCCAAGACCATTCCCGATTTCGAGCCGGGCGACACGGTCATCGTGAACGTCCGCGTGAAGGAAGGCGACCGCACCCGCGTCCAGGCCTACGAGGGCGTGTGCATCGCCCGGTCCGGCGGCGGCCTCAACGAGAGCTTCACCGTCCGCAAGATCTCCTACGGCGAGGGCGTCGAGCGCGTCTTCCCGGTGCACTCCCCCATGATCGACTCGATCAAGGTGGTCCGCCGCGGTAAGGTCCGTCGCGCCAAGCTGTACTACCTGCGCGACCGTCGCGGTAAGTCGGCCCGTATCGTCGAGCGCAACGACCGCACCGCGAAGCCGGCCAAGGATGCCCCGGCCGCCGCCCCGGCCGCCGCCGAGTAATCCTTTCGGGATACGGGGCGGCTATGGCCGCCCCAAACGAAAACCCGCCCGGCCTCGGCCGCGGCGGGTTTTTTGTGAGTGCCAACTGTCATTGCGAGCGTCAGCGAAAACGGGCCGGGTGTCAGGGCTGGCGCGCCAGGGCCAAACCGACTCCGGCGCCGAGGAAGAAGCCCGCACCGAGGCGGTTGCGCAGGCGCGCGGGCATCGCGGCGACGGCCCGCAGGCGCGCGGCGAGGATCGCCCAGGTCGAATCGAGGGTCGCCGACAGGGCGAGGAAGGTCAGGGCCAGCATCGTGTGAGCTGCGAGACCGCCTCGGGCCGGGCTCGACGAATTGCGGCAGGAAGGATCCGAAGAACAGGAGCGTCTTCGGGTTCGTGAGCGAGACGAAGAAGCCCCGCGCCAGGGTCCGCCCCGTGCCCACGGGCTTCTCCACCGCCGGACCGGGACCCGCCCGCCACGCGAGGATCGCGAGCACCACGAGGTAGGCGACGCCGACCCAGCGCAGGATCTCGAACCAGGCGGCCGAGAGCGTCAACAGAACGCCGGCCCCCAGGACGACCAGGGTCAGCTGGATCACCATCGCCAGCATCGCCCCGACCACGGTGGTGAGCCCCGCGCGCACGCCACGGGTGAGGCTGGTGGCCAGGATCAGCGCGACGTTGGGGCCGGGCAGCAGGATCAGCCCGACCGAGGCGCCGACGAAGGTGAGGTAGACGGACAAGGACATCGCGGACCTGCGAATCGACGGCCGCAGCCTAGCTCACGGGAGCGACCCATTTGAAGGCCTCCCCGTCATTGCGAGCAAAGACGGGGCGTGCGCGCGCTGAGGCGATGGGCCTCCTACCGCCGCAGGGCCTCTAGCACCTTACCGCCGGGGCGGCCGGTGGCGGGCATGCCGAGCTTGCGCTCGATGTCCTTGATGGCGTCGCGGGTCTTTTGGCCGACCTTGCCGTCCGCCTCGCCCACATCGTAGCCCATGCTGGTGAGGCGCACCTGCAGGTCGCGGCGCTCGGCCCGCGACAGGGGCGGATCGTCGGTCGGCCACGCCACCTGAACGCCGGGGCGGCCCCGCAGGCGGTCGGACAGGACGGCGATGGCGAGGCCGTAGGATTCGGCGGCGTTGTAGGAATAGATCGCGTCGAAGTTCTTGGTCACGAGGAAGGCCGGGCCGTCGGCCCCCGCCGGGGCGATGATGCCCGCCGGGCCTTCGCCGGAGAGGGGACGCCCGTCGATCCGGGTCACACCCAGCGACGCCCAGTGGGAGACCGGCTTCTTGTTCTTGCGTCCAGCGGCGGACACGCTGAAGGAGGCGGGCAGGCGGACCTCGTAACCCCAGGGCTGGCCGTTGTGCCACTTGGCGACGTGCAGGAAATTTGCGGTGGAGGCCACCGCATCGGCCACCGAGTCGACCACGGCGCGGCGCCCGGCCCCGTCGCCATCGACGGCGAGGCGCTGGTAGGTGGTCGGCATGAACTGGGTCTGGCCGAAGGCGCCGGCCCAGGAGCCGGTCAGCCGCTCCGGCGCGATGTCACCCCGGTCGATGATCTTCAGGGTGGCGATCAGCTCGCCCCGGAAGAAGTCCCGGCGGCGGTTGCCGGAGCAGGCGAGGGTGGCGAGCGACTGCACCAGCGGCATCTTGCCGAGGTTCTTGCCGAAATTCGATTCGACACCCCACACGGCGGCGATGGTGTAGCGGTCCACGCCGTAGCGGGCCTCAGCGCGGGCGAGCGCGTCGGCGTGCTGGCGCATGGCGGCGCGGCCGTCCTCGACCCGCTCGTCGTCCACGAGGGCGGCCAGGTAGTCCCAGATCGGCGTCTTGAACTCGGGCTGGGCCTGCGAGAGCTCGATCACCTTGTCGTCGTAGGCGATGCCGGCGGTGGCCGCCTCGAAGGCCCGCGAGGAAATTCCCGCTGCAGCCGCCTGAGACCGGAGCCCGCGAGACACCCCTCGAAATCCGCGAGCGCCGGCGTGGTGGCCAACGCCACGAGCAGGCCCAGCGCAGTGGCCGTCCTCTGTCCGGTGGGCGGCTTGCGCATGGCGGTCGTCCTTATGTCGGCAGGCGGAATCTGGGCGCGGATTCAGGCGGCATGAGGGTTAACGAAGGGTGTTCGCTCGAAGCCCGATCATCCTCGTCATGGCGAGCGGCGCGCAGCCATCCAGGGCAGCGCCAATGCTTGCGGCGCTCCACTCGCACCAACGGTGATTCTCCCTGCCCTTACGCCCATTCGCGCTGCGCGAGCTTCTGCTCGTAGGCGTCGATCGCCGAGCCGCGCTCCAGCGTCAGGCCGATCTCGTCGAGACCATTCAGCAGGTTATGCTTGCGGCCCGGATCGACGTCGAAATGCAGGGTGCCGCCGTCCGGCCCGCGAATCGTCTGGGATTCGAGATCGACCGAGAGGGTCGCGTTGGAGCCGCGCTCGGCATCCTCGAACAGCTTCTCCAGATCCTCGGGGGCGACGCGGATCGCCAGAATGCCGTTCTTCGCGCAATTGTTGAAGAAGATGTCGGCGAAGCTCGTGGAGATCACGCAGCGGATGCCGAAATCGGCGAGCGCCCAGGCGGCATGTTCGCGGCTGGAGCCGCAGCCGAAATTGTCGCCCGCGACGATGATCTTGGCTTGTTTGTAGGCCGGCTTGTTGAGCACGAAATCCGGGTTCTCGCTGCCGTCGTCGCGAAACCGGCGCTCCGCAAACAGGCCCTTGCCGAGCCCGGTGCGCTTGATGGTCTTCAGGAACTTGGCGGGGATGATCCGGTCGGTATCGACGTTTATCGTCCGCAGGGGCGCCGCGACGCCCTCCAGGGTGGTGAACTTGTCCATCGTCTCTTCGCGTTTCGGCCGAGGATTGGAATGATTCGGGTTTAGAGCTCCTCACAAAACTCCCGATCACCGGGAGTTCTCCCTCTGGCCTAGACGGCGCAGCGGGAGTTTTGTGAGAGGCTCTTAGCAGCCCCGCCGCCGGGCCGGAAGCATCAGGCCAAGCCCGGCTCCGGCGGCCACCGCAGCGTGCCATCGTGCAGGGCGGAGGCGACGAGGACCCCGGCAAGGCCCCGCCGAAGCGAGGGCGCGCAGATCCTCCGGCCCCCGCACGCCTCCGGCGGCGTGCAGGCGCGCGGAGGGCGCCATGGCTCGGAAGGCGGCCAGCGCGGCGAGGTCGGGACCCGCCCCGGCCCCCACCCGGCTCAGCGTCATGGCGATCACGTCCCTCGGCCAGAGCGAGGGATCCTCGTGCAGGATCGCTGGGCCGAGGCGCTCCGCGCCCTTCGAATCGAGGGACAGCACGGCCCGGTCTCCCAGCGCTGTGACGAGGCGCTCGTCCGACTGGCTCTCCGTCCCGAGCACCGGCCGCCCCAGCCCGGCGTCGAGAAAGTCCCGCGCGGCGGCGAGCGCCGAAAAACCCGCATCGACCCAGATCTCCACCCCCGGGCAGGCCGCCGCGATGGCGCGCAGGGCGGCGAGATCGGGGGCGCCCCCCTCGATGATCGCGTCAAGGTCCGCCACGTAGAGGCGCCGGGCGGGCCACGCCGCCAGGAGCCCCGCCGCGACGGCATCCGGCGCGGAGCCCTTTGCCAAGGGCGTCTCGATCGGGGCATAGGAGTCGCGCTCGCCCTTGCGCGCCCGGACCACGCGTCCGCCGCGCAGGTCCAGCACCGGGATCACCGCGAAGCCGGTGGGGCCGGTTCCCTGTTCCGAGACGTCGAAGCCCGTCATCCGCGCATGTCGATGCCAAAAACCATCGGGTGGGACCTCGGCGGGGTTCACGTCAAGGCCGCGCTGATTCGCGACGGACGAATCGCCGCCGCCGTGCAGGTGCCCTGTCCCCTCTGGCAGGGGTCTCCGCCCTCGATGCCGCCCTGGAGATCATGCCCGATTGGGCGCGGGAGGAGGCCTCCCACGCTGTGACGATGACCGGCGAGCTGACGGATTGCTTCGCCGACCGGACGGCGGGCGTCGCCGCCCTGTCGGACTGGGCCGCCGAACGGCTCAACGGCCCGGTGCGGATCTATGCGGGGCGCGACGGCTTCGTCACGCCCGAGGCGGCGCCCCACTCCGCCTTCGCCATCGCCTCGGCCAATTGGTACGCCACCGCCGCGCTGGTCGGACGCCTCGTGCCAGACGCGCTCCTCGTGGATATCGGCTCCACCACCGCCGACCTCATCCCCGTCATCGGCGGGCGCCCGGCCGCCACCGGCTACAGCGACGCCGAACGGCTCGAGACCGGCGAACTCGTCTATACCGGCGTGGTGCGCACGCCCCTCATCGGCCTCACGGACCACGCGCCGTTCCTCGGGCGCCGGACCCGGCTGATGACCGAGACCTTCGCGCATATCGCGGACGCCTACCGGATCCTCGGCGATCTTCCGCCGGAGGCCGACCAGCAGGGTACGGGGGACCGCAAGGGCAAGTCGGTGGCGGAGAGCGAGACGCGCCTCGCCCGCATCGGCGGCCGCGACCGGGGGGAGGGCGGCCCCGAGGCCTGGGCGGCGCTGGCCCGGCACTTCGCCGAAGCGCAGCTGCGGCTCCTGCACGACGCGGCGGCCGCGTTGCTCTCGCGCCCCGATCTCCCGCCCCAGGCGCCCCTCGTGACCTGTGGGGCGGGCGCCTTCGTGGGCGAGCGGCTCGCCGCGCGCCTCAGCCGCCCGAGCCTCGCCTTCGCACACGGTCTCGCGCCCCGGATTGCGCCCGAGGCCTCGGGGGATACAGCCTGGATTTCGACCTGTGGCCCGGCCGTGGCGGTCGGCCTTATCGCGGAGGACACCCATCCATGAGCGCCCTGAAGATCCTCGCCCGCATCCTCGCGACCCGGGTCGGTCCGCATATCGAACTTGGCCGTCGAAGCGGAGACGGGGGAGGTGCTGAAGGTGCTCGCCACCGAGGATCAGATCGATAGGCTTGTTGATGAGTTGGAGGACCTGCCTCAACTCCCCCGCCAGCCCGGAGGACGACGGGCCGCCCGAGGCGGCGTGACCGCATCGTCGACCCTGCGCATCGTCATTGCGTCGGCGGAGAGGATAGAATGCCGATCCTATGACGATTCTCGACGATCGATTGTCTCATCTGCCACCGCGCAAGCGTCGCGATCTCGCCCGCATGCTGGAGATCCTGTTCGAGGAGTTCGACGGGTTCCGGACAGGCAAGCTGTCGTCCAAGAAGAAGACTGGGCGCATCCTCAAGGTGATGCTCTACGGGTCCCATGCCCGCAGCGACTGGGTCGAGGATCGCTCCTCCGGCTATTTCTCGGATTACGATCTGCTCATCATCGTGAACCACGACGCCCTCGTGGAGGAGATCGATCTGTGGGAGGCGGTCTGGGACCGACTGATGCAGGTCGAGATGCGGATGCCGACCTTCCATTCGACCATGAGCTTCATCGTCCACAGTTATCGGGACGTGAACGACCAGTTGGCGCGCGGTCGCCCGTTCTTCTCGGACATCACCCGGGACGCCCTCATGCTCTATGAGGCGGAGGGGTTTCCGCTGGCCGAGCCGGGGCCGCTCACCCCGGAAGTTCGCCACGCAGAGGCCTGGCTGCATTTCGACAAATGGTTCGAAAGCTCTGCTTTCAGGATGCAATTGGCGCAGTTCTCGGTTCAGCATGGTCAACCGAATATCGCGGCCTTTGAACTTCATCAGGCGACGGAGGGCTTCTATCACTGCGTCCTTCTCGTCCTGACGCTGTACAGCCCCCAGCTTCACGCCCTGCGCCGGCTGCGCTCGATGGCCGAGGGTCTCGACCGGCGTCTCGTCGAGGCTTGGCCCCGCAAACACCCGGCTCAGTCGTCGCCGCTTCAACCTGCTGCACGACGCCTACGTGAAGGCGCGCTACTCGCGTCATTACACGATCACCGCCGAAGAGTTGGACTGGCTCGCCGAACGAATTGCCGTACTGCACCGGATCGTCGAAAGGGTCTGCCAAGACCATCTCGGCCCGCGCCCAGCAGAATCAACGTAGGATACCCAGACAGCGGCGCTCCAAGGCGCTAAAGCCCAAGTGTTGGTCAAACCCTCCCGTCACGAAGGCTCCAGGGCTCGTGGGGCTTACGGCGCACTCGCCGAGCGTCGTCATTCGAGTAGGCAGACGGGGAAGGGGGTGAGCGATGTGCTTCTGATTCCGCTTCTGCGGATCACCGTCACGAAGAACCCGAGCGGTGAGTGGTCTGTGACCATCACGCTCGGGTTCATCTAAAGCGTAGCACTAGCAAGCTACCAACTAGAGGGCTTGCGGGGAGCCACCCGCGAGCCCTCGCTCACCTCCATAACACATCGTTGAGCTTTGGACATCGCGAGGCGTGCGGCCCCGGCTCGCCCTTTCAGCCCGGGCTCCACAAGCCCGCGCTCCGTGCCCCGCCTGCGCACGGTCCCAGGCAACGGAAAAGGCCGCCGTGGCATCCCACGGCGGCCTTCGTCAGTCCGTTGGCGGATGGCGCTTACGCGGCCGTGCGCTTGCGGGCTTCCTGCTTGGTATCGATGCCGGATTCTTTGATCTCGGAGAGCTTCTGCGCGACGTTGCGCGAGAACACGAACTCAGCCGGGCGCTGGTTCTCCAGGCTGACCTCGGGGGCCATGTCGCCCTCGGTCTTGATGCCGCGAAGCATCTGGATGACCGGCTTCCACGGCTTGCGGACCGAATCGACCACCGAGGAGGCCTCGTAGCCGGAATGCACCATGCAGTCGGCGCACTTCTCGTAATTGCCGGTGCCGTAGGAATCCCAGTCGGTGGTCTCCATCAGCTCCTTGAAGGTCGCCGCGTAGCCCTCGCCGAGCAGGTAGCAGGGCTTCTGCCAGCCGAACACGGTGCGGGTCGGGTTGCCCCACGGGGTGCAGTGGTAGGTCTGGTTGCCGGCCAGGAAGTCGAGGAACAGGCCCGACTGCTGGAAGGTCCACTTCTCGCGGCCCTTCTCCTTGCCGTGCCGGAACACGCCGCGGAACAGGTCCTTGGTCGCCTTGCGGTTCAGGAAGTGCTTCTGGTCGGGGGCGCGCTCGTAGGCGTAGCCGGGGGAGACGGTGATGCCGTCGATGCCCATCCGGGTCACGCTGTCGAAGAAGTCGGCGATCTTCTCCGGCTGGGAATTGTTGAAGAAGGTGCAGTTGATGGTGACGCGGAAGCCCATCTCCTTGGCCTTCGCGATCGCCGCGACCGCCTTGTCGTAGACGCCGCGCTGGCACACCGACTGGTCGTGCATCTCCTTGTCGCCGTCCAGATGGATCGACCACGTGAAGTACGGGCTCGGCTTGTACTCCTTGATCTTCTTCTCGAGGAGCAGCGCGTTCGTGCAGACGATCGCGAACTTCTTCTGGGCGATGATGCCCTCGACGATCTGCGGAAGATCCTTGTGGAGAAGCGGCTCGCCGCCGGCGATCACCACCACCGGAGCGCCACACTCGCGCACCGACTCCAGAGCTTCATCCACAGGCAGACGCCTGTTCAGGATCTCCTCGGGGTAGTCGATCTTGCCGCAACCGACACAGGCCAGATTGCAGCGGAACAGCGGCTCCAGCATCAGCACGAGAGGGTAGCGTTTGCGGCCCGTCAGGTGCTGCTTGAGAATGTAGCCGCCGATCGTCGCGACATATCGGAGGGGGATACCCAAGTTGAGGCTCCTTAGCTTTGTCGACCCCGAATCGATCGGGGTGCTTAACGCGATAAGTGATCGATTTCCAGCAACGTAGCTTGGAACGATCTCAATCTGCCGGCCCCAGATCGTTCGGAAACGCTTTCGTCGGACGCTGACGCAACGGCGCCACACGCGGCGCGGCATCGGGCGATCGACGGTGGCCGACTTTCACGCGCACAATGCGACGGGAATACGGCCATTGGCGCCATTGGCGGGAACACGGTCGCGTGTGCGGTGCGGCAACGCACCGTTGTGGCCGCACGGATACGCCAGGGCTCCGTCGCGTTGCAATCCGGCGCCCTCCTCTTTACTGAGCCAAGCGATCGCGCCGCAAGAGGGCGTCCGATGCGGAGTTGCTCGCACCGGTTGTCGTTACGCCGAAGCGCGGTCGTTTCACGGCAGGATGCGTTTCCTGGACGAGGGGACCGGCGACCGGCGCCGGGCGAACTGGTAGGGCACTCGTGATCGAAGGACTTGTCGCGCTCTCCGTCCGCTACCGGTGGATCGTGATCGCCGTCATCGCCGCCGTGACGGTCGTGAGCGTCGGGGTCAGCGTCCATCTGTTCCGGATCAATACGGATGTCGAGCGCCTGATCGATCCGAAGGAGCCGTGGCGCCAGGACGAGATCGCCTTCGAAAAGGCGTTCCCGCAGCGCTCGAACCTGATCGTCGCCGTGATCGACGGGCAGACGCCGGAGGAAACCGAGGAGGCTGCCGCCGCCCTCACGCGGACTTTGTCCGAGCGCAAGAATCTCATCGAAACCGTCTACCGGCCGGATGGCGGCCCGTTTCTTCCAGAAGAACGGCCTGCTCCTGATGCCCCAGGCGGAGCTGGACAAGACCCTGGAGCAGCTCACCCAGCAGCAAGGCCTGCTCGGGCCGCTCGCCGCCGACCCGTCGCTGCGGGGCGTGATGCGGGTGCTGACGCTCGGCGCCAAGGGCGTCAAATCGGGCGATGCGACGCTGGCCGACCTCGACAAGCCGATGGCGCAGATCGACGCCACCTTGCAGAAGGTCCTCAAGGGCGAGCCCGCGCGCCTCTCCTGGCAGGCGCTGCTCTCGAACGGCGAGACCCGCGTCACCGACAAGCTGAAAATTCGTGATGATCCAGCCGGTGCTGGACTTCAACGCCCTGGAGCCCGGCTACGAGGCGACGCAGATGATCCGGGAGGTCGCTCGCGATCTCAAGATCGATGCCGCCCACGGGCTGCGCATGCGTCTCACGGGCCCCGTCGCCGTGGCGGACGAGGAATTCGCGACCCTGTCGCAGGATGCGTTCCTCAACAACAGCATCATCGTCGGCGCGATCGTCCTGTTCATCTGGCTGGCCCTGCGCTCCGCGCCCCTGGTAGCCGCAGTCCTGATCACGACCTTCGCCGGCCTGATCGTCACGGCGGCCCTGGGCCTCGCCCTCGTCGGGGAGTTGAACCCGATCTCGGTGGCCTTCGCGGCCCTGTTCGTGGGGCTCGGCATCGATTTCGGCATCCAGTTCGCCGTGCGCTACCGGGCGGACCGGTTCGAGCAGCCCGAGATCGGCGCGGCGATCCGGGCCGCGGCAAGGGGCGTCGGCTGGTCGCTGACGCTCGCGGCCATCTCGCTGCTCGCCGGCTTCTTCGCCTTCCTGCCGACGGCCTTCCGCGGCGTCTCCGAACTCGGCCTCATCGCCGGCGTCGGCATGATCGTGGCGTACCTGTTCTCCCTCACCCTGCTGCCCGCCCTCATCGCCATATTCCGGCCGAAGGGCGAGAAACAGGCGGTCGAGACCAAGTGGCTCGTGGGTGTCGATCCGTGGATCATCCGCAACCGCAAGCCGATCCTGATCGCCGTCGGCCTCATCACCCTGGCGGGCATGCCGCTCCTCTACTGGCTGCCCTTCGATTCGAACCCGATGCACCTGCGCAGCCCGAAGGTCGAGTCGATCGCCACCTATCTCGACCTCATCAAGAACCCCGAGACGAGCCCCAACGTCATCGACGTGCTGGCCCCGAACGTCGCGGCGGTGCCGGAATTGACGAAGAAGCTCGCCGCCCTGCCGGTGGCCGATTCGATCACCAGCATCAACACCTTCGTCCCCCCGGACCAGGACAAGAAGCTCGCGCAAGTGGCTGATACGGCGCAGCTTCTCGACCCCGTGCTCAACCCCGCCCGCAAGCCGCCGCCGCCGACCGACGCCGACAACGTCAAGGCGCTGAAGGACGCCGCCGCGGCCCTGAAGGCCACGGCCGACGAGGCGAAGCCCGGCACGCCGGGCGCGGATACGGCGCGCACCCTCACCGGCACGCTCATCGCCCTCGCCGACAGCCCGGTGCAGAAGCGGGAAGCCGCCTCGGTGGCGCTCACGAAGGATCTCGGTCCGCTGCTCTCGGGCCTGCGCGACCTGCTCCATCCGTCGAAGATCACCCTGGAGAACCTCCCGCCGCAGCTGAAGGCCGACTGGGTCGCCGCCGACGGCCGGGCGCGGGTCGAGGTTCACCCCAAGGGAAATTCGAACGACGACAAGGTGCTGCGCAACTTCTCCGACGAGGTGCTCAAGGTCGCCCCGCACGCGACCGGCGCGCCGGTCTCGACCACCCGGTCGAGCTACACCATCCTCGGCGCCTTCGTGCAGGCGGCCGTCACCGCCCTCGTGCTGATCTTCGTCAGCCTCTCCGTCGCCCTGCGCAAGCCATGGGACGTGGCGATGACGCTTGGCCCGCTGGTGATCGCCACCCTGTGGACCCTGATGGCAATGAAGATCATCGGGATGCCGCTGAACTTCGCCAACATCAGCGCCCTGCCCCTGATGCTCGCGGTAGGCGTGGCGTTCCACATCTACTACGTGATCGCGTGGCGGGCGGGCGTGACCGACATGCTCGCCTCCAGCCTGACCCGGGCGATCTTCTTCTCGGCGCTGACCACGGGCAGCGCCTTCGGGTCGCTGGTCTTGTCGAGCCATCCGGGGCACGGCGAGCATGGGCGAGTTGCTGGCGCTCTCACTGTTCTTCACCCTGCTCGCGGCCTTCTTCGTGGTCCCGGCCACGCTCGGCGAGCCGCCGGCCCAGCCCGATCGCAACCGCCCCGAAGGTGATGCCGCGGGCAAGAGCCCGATCCTCGGCAAGCACCGCAAGGAAGCGGTACCGGCGAAGTAGGCGATCTGGACACCGAGCCCGGAGAAACCTACCCTCCGGACTATGGACTCGGTGGCCCTCGATAAAGCGAACCTCGATTTCGCGGGACCTTGTCTCGCGGGTGGAGCGGGGTGAGCACATCGTTCTGACCCGCGCAGGCGCCCCCGTGGCTGATCTCGTGCCGCGGCCTCATTCGTCCCCGAAGCGTATCGACCTCGCAGCCGGCGCAGCCTATCTCCGGGAAAAGGGAATCGAAAAGCCTTTCCCGTTCGTGGCCGAAGACTTCGACGCTCCGTTGTCCGAGGACTTTCTCCTGCGGCCTTTGCCCGAAGCGTGAGACTTCTTCTCGACACACACATTCTGATCGGCTTGTTGAAGGAGACGCTATTTATGGCGTCTCCCACCATTGCCGAAGCGCTCGCTCAACCGCACGTCGATGCATGCGTCAGCGCCTGCAGCCTGTGGGAAATTGCGATCAAGACTCGCCTGGGGAAGCTCGAACCGGGCTTGGCGCTCGACCATCTCCCCCTCGCGATCGGCGCAATGGGCTTCGCGATCTTACCCATCACCGCCGCCCATGTGCTGACCGAGGTCGCACCGCTGCCCCCCACCCGCGATCCATTCGACCGGCTTCTCCTCGCGCAATGCTTCGTCGAGGGCCGAAAGCTCGTGACCGTCGATCACGCTCTCGCTGGACATCCGTTCGCTGCGGTTCTCAACGCGCCGTCGTGAGAAAATCCGAGAACCCACCCCTTACCGCGCCCGAAGCCTGGGCGGCGGCGAGGGTGGCCGGGGCGATGAGCGCGTCGCGCTCCTGCGCGTAGAGGTAGCCTGGCGCCTCGCAGGGGAAGCCGCCTCCGGTCGCCGGATGGGTGTAGAGCTCGGTCAGCCCGTCCGGCAGATGCTTGAGCAGCCCCGAGACCCGCGGCGGCGTCATCGCGCCCGACCATGCGAGCCCGAGGGTCCGGTCGGGGATCAGCAGCCCCGCCTGACGGGCGCGCACGGCGAGCAGGGCGGCCCAGGGGGCGCTGTCGAGGGCGGCGCGGGGTTTGGCGCCCGGCTCGGCGCGGCGCAGGATCTCGCGCGGCTCGCGGGGCACCCGCAGGGCCCGCATGCCGTAGCGGCGGCCGATGCGCAGCACCGCGCCCGCGATCAGCGGATGGACGTGGAAGTGCTTGTGCGCGTTGACATGGTCGAGGGGCAGGCCGGTCGCCCGGTAGGCGTCGAACTGCGCCGTGATCTCGGCGGCGAGCTGGCGCCGGGCGGCGGGGCGGCGGGCGAAGTCGAGGCCGAGCCCGGCCATGTCGGCCCGGAGCAGGCCATCGGACCCGGCGAGATCCGGCAGATCGGCGGCGGACAGGGTCGGCCAAGCCTCGACGAGGACGAGGTGGAGCCCGACCCGGAGTGACGGGAGGCGCCGGGCCCGCGCCACGGCGTCGGCGGCGGCGGGGGCGCCCACCATCAGGCTGGCGGCGGTGAGGATTCCCGCGCGATGCGCCTGTTCGACGGCCTCGTTGACCTCGGGGCTCAGCCCGAAATCATCCGCGGTAACGACAAGACGCTTCACGAGGACCTCGGTCATGGGTGTCGAGAGGGCGAGCCCTGTCGCGGGGGCGGGGCAGGGCCCCGCATTCTTCCAGGGCTCCGCCCTGGACCCGCCGGGGCCTGAGGCCCCGGACCCCCAGGACTTACGCGGCCTTGGCGGTGCCCTGACGCTCGCGGAGGAAGCGGAAGAACTCCACGCCCTCGCGCAGGCGGCGCTTCATCATGTCAGGCGAGCGAACCATCTCGCTGACGATGGAGGCGATCTTCGGCGCGCGGAAGTAGAACTTCTTATAGAACTCCTCCACCGAGGTGAAGATCTCGGTGTGGGACAGGTGCGGATAATGCAACGGGGCCACCTGCACGCCATTCTCGTCAACCAGTTCGGCATTCTCCACGTCGAACCAGCCATTCTCGGTCGCCTGCTTGTAGAGAAACGTCCCCGGATAGGGCGCAGCGAGGCTCACCTGGATGGTGTGCGGGTTGATCTCCTTGGCATATTCGATCGTCTCCTCGATCGTCTCCAGCGTCTCGCCGGGCAGGCCGAGGATGAAGGTGCCGTGGATGACGATGCCCAGCTCATGGCAGTCGCGGGTGAACTTCTCGGCCACCTCGACGCGCATGCCCTTCTTGATGTTGTGAAGGATCTGCTGGTTGCCGGACTCGTAGCCGACGAGGAGCAGGCGCAGGCCGTTCTCCTTGAGGACCTTCAGGGTCTCACGCGGCACGTTCGCCTTGGCGTTGCAGGACCAGGTGACGCCGAGCTTACCCAGACCGCGGGCGATTTCCTCGGCGCGCGGCAGATTGTCGGTGAAGGTGTCGTCGTCGAAGAAGAACTCCTTGGTCTGGGGGAACTCCTTCAGACAGTACTTGATCTCCTCGATCACGTGGGCGACCGAGCGGGTGCGGTAGGTGTGCCCGCTGATCGTCTGCGGCCACAGGCAGAAGGTGCAGCGGCTCTTGCAGCCACGGCCCGAGTAGAACGAGATGTAGGGGTGCTTCAGGTACCCGATGAAGTACTTCTCCATCTCCAGGTCGCGCTTGTAGACGCTGGTGACGAAGGGCAGCTGGTCCATATCGGTCATGATCTCGCGGTCCTCGTTATGGACCACGGTGCCGTTGGCATCGCGATAGGACAGACCCTTGATCTGCGCCATCGGCACGCCCTCGGCGACATCCTTGATGGTGAAGTCGAATTCGTTGCGCGCGACGAAATCGACCACCGGGGCCTGGGCCATGGCGCCCGCGGCGTCCACGGCGACCTTGGCGCCGATCAGGCCGGCGATCAGCTTCGGGTTGGCGGCCTTCAGCGCCTCGATCGTCTTCACGTCGGACTTGAAGGACGGCACCGAGGTATGGAGCACCACGAGATCGAAATCGTTGGCCTGGGCCACGATCTCGGACAGCTTGATGTTGTGCGGCGGCGCATCGATCAGCTTCGATCCGGGCACCATCGCGGCGGGCTGCGCGAGCCAGGTCGGATACCAGAACGACCTGATTTCCCGCCGCGCCTGATAGCGCGAGCCGGCGCCGCCGTCGAAACCGTCGAAGCTGGGCGGCTGCAGGAAGAGCGTGCGCAGCATGGGGTTCAAGGCCTCAGTGCAAAGCCGGAAATTCGGGTTACGGGCGGATCAGGCGGTCGGGGCGCCGGCGTCTCGGCCGAGGTCCGCGTCGGGGATCAGCGTGCCATCCGCAACCACGTGATAATCATGACCTTTCCATGTCACCGCCCCCGATAGGAAGGCACAGGAGAAGTTCAAGAAGGAGAGGATGTCGCGAATCGGCAACAGCCAGTAGGCGTGCGGCGGCACGCCGAAGGCCCGCTCCACCTGGCGGCAGAGCAGGAAGCGGCAGGCCAGCGCCGAGGCCGCCACCGTGAGGGCCGCCGTGCCGGCGCCCGGCAGCAGCGCGCCGATCAGCGCGATGGGGAAAGAGTGGGTGACCACCGATCCCGCATAGCCCGCCGGATCGACGGTGCGGATCGTGCGGTTCCAGCGCAATTCGTGACGCCAGAGCCCGGCGAGTTCGGTATCGACGCTGGTATGCCCGATGGTGAAGCTCGGGATCGCGACCCGGCCGCCGAGGCCGCGGAGCGCCGCGCCGATCGCGTAGTCGTCGGCGAGGTCGTTCCGAAAGGCGCGGAAACCGCCCACCGCCTCCAGGCACACCCGCGTGAAGGCGACGGTGGAGCCGAAGCAGGGTTTGGCGAGACCGAGGCTCAGGCCCATCACCACGTTGGGCAGGAACTGCCCGTCGATCGCCAGCGCCGAGAGCTGCCCCAGCGCTCCCCTGACACCGGCGCCCGGGAAGGCCGGCACGCCGTGATAGAGGCAGGTGACCCCGGCGACGCCCGGCTGGGCCAATTCGGCCACGAGACGCGCGAGGTAATCGGGACCGACCACCATGTCGCTGTCGGCCAGCACCACCACCTCGTGGGCGATCCGCTCCGCCATGTTGATCAGGTTCGAGACCTTGCGGTTCGAGCCGTGCTGGCGGCCGTCGATCACGAGGTCGATCCGCGCCTGCGGGTAGGCGGCGCGCAGGCGCTCCACCACGCCGATGGCCGGATCGGCGGTGTTCTGCACGCCGAAGACGACCTGAACCGCGCCGGGGTAATCCTGGCGCAGGACCGTCTCCAGATTCTCGTAGAGGTTCGGCTCCAGCCCGCAGAGGGGCTTCAGCACCGTCACCGCCGGAGGCACGCTGCCGGCCGGCAGGGTCGGGACCCGGCGGGCGCCGTAGCGCGTCACGAACGCCGCCGCGGCCAGCGCATAGAGGCACCCGGCTCCGGCGATCACGAGGCAGAGCGGCGAAAGCCAGAGCAGCGCCTGCGACGCCAGGGAGGTGAGATCCATCCGTAGGGTCCGTGTCGATGTCGGGCCGCCGACCGCGGCTCAGGGGCGTCGGCCTACTGGGCCGGCTTGCCGGAGGCGGGCGGAGACGAGGCCGGTGCCGTGGATGCAGGCTTGGCGGCGAGCATCCCGTCGGCGCGCTCGTTCAGGAACTTGACCACCGCGTCGGCGCCGCCGCTGGCCAGGGGCTTCGACAGGATCGTCCGCTGGGCGGCGAGTTCGCTGACATCGCCGTTCAGGAGCACGTCCTGGATCCTGTCGTCGGCGTTGACCACGAAATCGACCTCGGAATCGTCTCCGTCGGCGGCGGTGACCTTGGTCGGCACCACGCGCTGGGCGCCGCGGGTCTCCACCTTGGGCGTCACCTCGAAGCGGCCGCCCGCCGCGCGGGCGAGGCGGTTGGCGTAGGTGACGGTCAGGCTGCGCTTGAACGCATCGGTGACCGCCGCCTGCTGTTCCGGGGTGAAGCTCGACCACTTGGAGCCGACCGCGATGCGGGTCATGGCGGGAAAGTCGAAGGCCTTGTCGAGGGCGGGGCCCAGAACCTCGACCCGCGCCGGAAGCGGGCCCGCGCCGTCCTTCACGGCGCCCGAGAAGGTGGCGTAGAGGTCGCCGACCGTCTTGATGGCCGCCTCGTCGCCCGCCCGGACGGGCGTGATGGCGAGGGGGGCCAGCAGGATCGCGGCGGCGAAGTGGCGAATCAGGCGCACTTCTTCAACTCCTCCTCCTCCAACCGCGCGACCATGCGCGGCGGGGCGTAGCTGTAGAACGGGCCGAGGGTCGCCGGCGGCGGCCGCCGCCCGGCGGGAACGGCCTCTTCCCGCTCGTTCCCCGCATCCTCCTCGCCGGAGGCGCGCAAGCGCGCCTCGATCCGGTGCCAGAGCAGCAGGCTCGGCAGGCCGACGCCGAGATCGGCGAAGCGCTTGACCAGCGAGAGGGCGAGGGCCGCCTCGGCCGGGATGTTGAACAGGCCGCACAGGGCGATGAGGCCGCCCTCCTGGGCGCCGAGAGCCCCGGGCACCGCGAAGGCCGCCCCGCGCACCGCCTGAGCGAGGCTCTCGATGACGAGCGCCTGCATGAAGTCCACGGGATAGCCCATGAAGTGCAGGCACAGGTAGACTTCGAAGGTGCCGATGATCCAGCCGCCGAAATGGATGGCGATCGCCGCGCTGACCCGCGCCCGCGCGCCGTAGAGGCGGCGCAGGCTGTCGTAGAGCTGATCGATCGCCCCGAAGGCGCGCCATTCGCGGCCGGAGGCGAAGCGGCTGAGGAGCCCCTGGATCAGCCGGTGCCCGGCCCGGCGCTGGATCAGGTAGAAGGCCCCGAGCGCCGGAATGGCCAGGGCCACGCCCCCTCCGACCGTGCGCGCCACCGGCCCGTCGCCGTCGAGCCAGACCAGCAGGCCGAGGCCGAGGATGGTGAAGATGAGCTGCGTCACGGCCTGGGTCATCAGGTCGACGAACATGCTGGCGCCCGCGAGCGCCCCCGGCACGCCGCGCTTGGCGAGCAGCCGGGCGCCCACGAAGTCGCCGCCTACGGTCGCTACGGGCAGCAGCGTGTTGATGCCCTCGCGCACGAACCGCAGCGAGACGCAGTCGCGCAGGCGCGGGCGGGGGCCCGGCGGGAACACGACGTGCCAGCCGAACCCGGCCCAGGCGACGGCGACGAACCGTGCGAGCACGACGAGGAGCGCACCCCACCCGGCGCTGACCACGGCGGCCGACACGTCCTCCAGGCCGGAGGACGCGAACAGGCCCACGACCGTGCAAAGCCCGGCAATTGAGGCCAGTGTCGTGAGACGCTTCATCTTCGTCTTTCAAGCTCGCAAAAGGCTTGATGCGGGAAATCTGTCACGGTCGCGGCAGAATTAGGTCCGAGCGGCCCCGACAAGCACTTCCGTCACGTTGCAGCACGGATGAGCGCTGTCTATCACCCGTTTGCTACACCAAGGGGCAAAGCGGCGGGGGTGCTCGGCACCCCGATCGAGAGACCGCTGAACGTCGCAGAAGGACCACACGTCATGGACCGCGAATCACCCATCACGGCCGCCGAGGCCGTGAACGACACGCTGCGTGCCGACGGTTTCGCAGGCCAACGCGAACCCGCCACCCCGACCCCGCACTCCCCGGTGATGGCCTGGAACGAGTGGGATCCGCTGGAGGAGGTGATCGTCGGCTCCCTCGACGGCGCCACCATCCCGACCCACCATCTCACCGTCATCTTCAATCTTCCCCGGGCGGCGCAGCCGTTCTACCGCCTCGCTTCCGGTTGGAAGTATCCGAAGTTCATGAAGAAGCTCGCGCAAGCCGAGCTGGACAACTTCATCGGGATCCTCGCCGGCGAGGGCGTGAAGGTCCGCCGCCCGGACCCGGTGGACTTCTCCAAGAAGTTCAAGGCGCCGCGCTGGACCTCCCGGGGCTTCTGCGTGGCCTGCCCGCGCGACCCGTACCTCGTGATCGGCGACGAAATCATCGAGAGCCCGATGTGCTGGCGCTCGCGCTACTTCGAGGGCGATGCCTACCGCTCGCTGTTCAAGGAATATTTCCGCGCCGGCGCCCGCTGGACCTCGGCGCCGCGCCCGCAGCTGACCGACGACCTCTACAATTACGACTATCGGGTGCCGAACCTGAAGGCCGGCGAGCCCATGCAGTTCACCGTCAACGAATTCGAGCCGGTCTTCGACGCGGCCGACTTCGTCCGCTGCGGCCGCGACCTGTTCGTCACGCGCTCCAACGTCACGAACCTCATGGGCATCGAGTGGCTGCGCCGCCATCTCGGCTCCGGCTTCCGCATCCACGAGATCGAGAGCCGCTGCCCGCAGCCCATGCACATCGACTCGTCCTTCATGCCGCTGGCGCCGGGCAAGGTGCTGGTGAACCCGGATTACGTGGACATCGAGCGCCTGCCGGCCGTGCTCAAGAAGTGGGACGTGCTCGTCGCCCCGCGCCCCGACCCGGTCGAGGGATTCATGAGCAAGATCTCGATGTGCTCGCCCTGGACCTCGATCAACGTGCTCGCCCTCACCGAGAAGAAGATCGTCGTCGATCAGAGCCAGCCGACGCTCATCAAGGCGCTCAAGGATTGGGGCTTCGACCCGATCCCGGCGCCGTTCCTCAGCTACGGCCCGTTCGGCGGCTCGTTCCACTGCGCGACCCTCGACGTGCGCCGCCGCGGGGTCCTGAAGTCGTACTTCTAACGCGCTCCGTCATTGCGAGCGTCAGCGAAGCAATCCAGGGATCCGCCCCGGTTTCAAACCGTCCCGCTGCCCTGGATTGCTTCGCCTTGCTCGCTATGACGGCGAGGGCTGCCTAACGCCCGATCCCCTCGATCAGCGCCCTATCGAACGCCTCCGGCTCCTGAATCTGCGGCGCGTGGCCGGAATTGGGGAATTCCACGAGCTTGGCGCCGGGAATGGCCTTCGCCGCCGCCTTGCCGAGTTCCGGATAGTTCCCGAGCTTGGCGCGGACCTCCGGCGGTGCGAGGTCCTTGCCGATGGCGGTGTTGTCCTTTTGGCCGATGATCAGCAGGGTCGGCACCGCGATCTGCGGGAAACGATAGACCACCGGCTCGGTGACGATCATGTCGTAGAGCAGCGCCGAGTCCCAGGCGACGGCCTCGCGGCCCGGGCCGCGGTAGAGCCCCGCCAGCATCTCGACCGCGCGGTCGTAGCGCGGCTCCCAGCGGCCGGCATAGTAGGTCGCCGTCTCGTAGGCACGGATCGACTCCGCCGAGACCGTCAGCTCGCGCTGATACCATTGCGCGAGGGAGATCGGCGGAAGGCCCTTGGCGCTCCAATCCTCCAGGCCGACCGGGTTGACCATCACGAGCCGTCCCACCGCCTTGGGGTAGAGCAGGGCGTAGTGTGCGGCGAGCATCCCCCCGGTCGAGTGGCCGACGAGAACCGGCTGCGTGACGCCGAGCTTCTCCAGAAGGGCGTGCGTGTTCTCGGCGAGTTGCCGGAAGGTGAACTGGTAGGCATGCGGCTTGCTCGACTTGCAGAATCCGATCTGGTCCGGCGCGACGACCCGATAGCCGGCCGCCGTCAGGGCACGGATCTGCCCCTCCCAAGTCGCGGCGCAGAAATTCTTGCCGTGCAGCAGCACCACCGTCCGCCCGTTCGGCTTGTCCGGCTTCACGTCGAGATACGCCATCTGCAGCGACTGGTGCTGAGAGGTGAGCGGGAAGCGCTCGACGGGAAACGGATAGGTGTAGCCCTCGAGTTCGGGGCCGTAGGCCGGGGCAGGGTCCGCCCGGAGCGGCATTGTCGCGGCGAGGATCAGAGAGAAGGCGAGGGTGGAACGCAGCATCGGAGGCCTTGGAGACGGGGTTGCCTTCACCGTCGTCGCGAGCGTGAGACAAAAGCGACGACGACGGGGGTGGTCGGCGGTCTACGAACGCCTCGGAGATCGTGCGCGCCTGCGCTTCGTCCAGTATATGGGACGCGACCGGTTCAGGACTCCCCCGATGCCCCGCTCCCTCCTTGCCGCCTGCCTGATCGGCCTCGGGCTCACCGCCCCGGCGGCGGCGGCCGATGCCTGCGATGTCCTCGCCGCGAAGGTCATCCGCATCACCGGCGCGTCTCTCGCCGGGCGGACGGGAGCCTATGCCGTGTTCCGGGCGCAGGATGCCGAGCGCATGAGCCTCGATTGCCGGAACCCGGCGCGGATCACCCTCGCCTCCCTCGATCGCGAGCCCGCCGCCGCCTACTTCACCCTCGTCGGCCTCGCGGCGCGGGCGCTGACCGGGGTGGATGCGGCCCACGCCGAAACCCTTGCGCTCAACCTCCACCAGGATAGCCTGCTGGCCGACGCTCCCCGCCGGGGTGGCACCGGCCCGGCGCTGATGCAATGCGAGACCGGGCCGCGGACGGATGCGCTGGCCGGGGAGCTCACGGTTTGCCGGGTGGTGCCGTTGAAACGGGTGGGCGGGCTTTCCCATCGCCGCCGCGCGGGCGAGAGCCGCGTCATGTCGAACCCGAATCCCGGCGCCGTGGTCCGCGTGCGCGACACCGCCTTCGCCAACCACCTGCCCCTCGCGCTGATCGCGGGGCCCTGCCAGTTGGAGAGCCGGAGCCACGGGCTGGAGATCGCCGCCGCCTTGAAGGAGATGGCAGCCGGGCTCGGGATCGGGCCTGGTGTTCAAGTCGTCCTTCGATAAGGCGAACCGCACCTCCGGCACCGCCGCCCGGGGCATCGGCCTCACGGGCGCGCTGCCGATCTTCGCCGAGATCCGGGAAACCCTGGGGCTTCCCGTCCTCACCGACGTGCACGATGCCGGGCAATGCGCGGCCATCGCGGAGGCAGTGGACATCCTGCAGATCCCCGCCTTCCTCTGCCGCCAGACCGACCTTCTGCTCGCCGCCGCCGCCACGGGCCGGGCGGTGAACGTGAAGAAGGGGCAGTTCCTCGCCCCCTGGGACATGAAGCACGTCGCCGCCAAGGTGACGCAGGCCGGCAATCCGAACGTCATCGTCACCGAGCGGGGCGCCTCGTTCGGCTACAACACCCTGGTCTCGGACATGCGCAGCCGGCCGATCATGGCGCAGGTGACCGGCGGCGCGCCGGTCGTGTTCGACGCGACCCATTCCGTGCAGCAGCCGGGCGGCCAGGGCGCGAGTTCCGGCGGCCAGCGAGAATTCGTCGCCGTGCTGGCCCGGGCCGCCGTGGCGGTGGGCGTGGCGGGCGTGTTCATCGAGACCCATCCCGATCCCGACCGCGCCCCCTCCGACGGCCCCAACATGGTGGCGCTGAAGGCCATGCCGGCGCTGCTCGACCAGCTCATCGCCTTCGACCGGCTGGCCAAGCGCCCGAAGGGCTGACGCACTGCCCAGGGGCGTCGCCCCTGGACCCCACCCAAGGACTGGGTCCTTGGGGATCCCTTATTCCGGCTTCAGAACGTGGATGCGGAGCGGCTGGACGAGGGTGTAGCCGTCGCTCGCCCGCTCGGCCGCGCCCAGGAACGCCCGCTCGGCGGTCGCCCGGTCGGCGCGGATGACGTCGGCCCGGGCCGGATCGACGGCGGCGACGCGGGCGAAGAACGCGTCGCTATCCGAAAACGTCTCCCGCCGCTCGACTACCACGTCGCGCTCGCAGGCATAGCGCCCCGCCGCCACGGCCTGGGCGATGGCCTCCTGCGCCGTCGCGCGGATCGCGGTCTCGTCCTCGATCGGCCGCAGCGCGTCGAAGAAGCTGCCGTCCGCCAACGGCTCGACCACCACGAGGAGGCCGCCCGGGACCAGCACCCGCGCCGCCTCCGTCAGCGCCGCGGCGGGGTCGGGAACGTGGTGCAGG
The DNA here is from genome assembly GCA_029817715.1 of Melastoma dodecandrum. Classification (NCBI taxonomy): domain Eukaryota; kingdom Viridiplantae; phylum Streptophyta; class Magnoliopsida; order Myrtales; family Melastomataceae; genus Melastoma; species Melastoma dodecandrum. The sequence continues at coordinate 58,687 of JARUPY010000460.1, read as the reverse complement.
GAGTTCAGCATCACCGCCCCGTCGAAGGTCGCCTCCGGGAACGGCAGGGCTTCCGCCGAGGCGGCCTCGAACCGGGCCTCGGGACGGCCTTCCTCGCCTTCGCCAGCGCCTCCATCCCGGGATCGATCCCGGTGACGGACGCTCCCTCGCCGCTGAGCGACCGGGACAGGTGGCCCGCTCCGCAGCCGATATCCAGAATCGCCTTGCCGTCGAGGGGGGCGAAGGTCGCACGGATCACGGTGGAGGGCATCCATCGGCGCAGGTTCCGGCCGCGCCCGAGTCGCGGCGCCTAGCGTTTATGCCGCCGGTTCGCGGCGGCGAACAGCCGGGCTCACCGCCCGCCGCATTTCCGCGAAGGCGGCGCCACGGCGCAGTTGAGCAGGCATTGCTGCCGCTCCGTGCAGAACCACGACAGCGATCCGCTCTTCAGGCACTCTCCGCCGCAATGCCGGTAGGGTCCGCCGTAGAGAGGGCGCACATAGACCGCGTCGGTCACAGGTTGCGAGGGCGAAGGGGATGTCCGCAGGGCTTGGCCCCAGGCGGGATGGGCCGCCGCGAGGACCAACGGAACGAGGCTGAGGCGCCGCATGGATAGGGCCGGGGACCGATCGGGACGCGATCAAGGACCCTCGGCAGGCCGGTGTCGATTAAATTGGCATTTAGCCTTGGAACCAGCATTGAGATCGTCGCCGACGCCCCATGGAACGATGTCGCAAGATCCCATTTCGGTACGGCGCAGCTTGGCGGAGCTTCGCAGGCGAATCGACCGCTGACAAACGCATCCCTTATTATCATGAACGCGCGTTCAGAGACGGGATTAGATGAGAACGTAGCCACGTGAATCTCGGAACCACTGTCCGGTGACCCACGTTATTGGGACATAATCGATCAGTGATCGAGAAAGGATATCATGCGCAAGTTTGCTCTCATCACCGCCGCCGCTTCCCTCGCCGTGGGCAGCATTGCCGCCACCAGCAGCGCCGAGGCTCGCCCGTACGGCTGGCGTGGGGGTGGATATGGCCACCACGGCTACTACGGTGGCCGTCGCGGTATCGGGACCGGCGCGGCTGTCGGCCTCGGCATCGCTGGCCTCGCGGCCGGTGCGATCGCCGCCGGTGCGGCCCGTGACGCCTACGGCTACGGCCGTCCGGCCTATGGCTACGGCTATGGCGCCCCGGCCTTATGGGTATGGCTCGGGCTACTACGGCTACGGCTACTAAGTCGGCAGCCTAGGGTTTCGAAGGGGCGGTCGGCGCGAGCCGGCCGCCCCTTTTGCATGCGCGCCGTTCAGCGGCCCCGATAGGACCCGACGCCCGTCTCCGGTAGCCAGACGTTGGCGGGCGGAGCGCCCGTCTGCCAGAATACGTCGATGGGGATGCCGCCGCGCGGGTACCAGTACCCGCCGATCCGCAGGTAGCGGGGCTCGAGGAGCGCGACGAGGCGCTTGCCGATCGCCACCGTACAATCCTCGTGGAAGGCACCGTGGTTGCGGAAGGAGCCGAGGAACAGCTTGAGCGACTTGCTCTCGACGAGCCATTCGCCCGGCACGTAGTCGATCACGAGGATCGCGAAATCGGGCTGGCCGGTGACAGGACAGATCGAGGTGAATTCCGGCGCCGTGAAGCGGGCGACGTAATCCGTGTCCGCCTGGGGATTCGGCACCCGGGCGAGCCGGGCTTCCTCGGGCGTCTGGGGAAGGGGCGTGCCTGGCCCAGTTGCAGGGCGGAGGCACCGTTCTCAGTGAGGCTGCTCATGGCGGCCCTATACCGTGAAACAGCGCGTCCCGCACGGGCGGGGTCATGCTGACCTCCACACCCCGACTATTCGGCCGGGACGGCCGCCAACAATTCAGCAGAACGAACCCGGGGGGCGGGTTGCCGGGGGAGGGCGCATGACGGATAAGCCGCACCGCAGCGACGGCATCGATGCCGCGACGCGGACGGCCCGCGGCCCAGACGACGGCCCGCGGCCCAGGAGACGATCATGACCGCGATCACCAATATCAGCGCCCGTGAGATCCTCGATAGCCGCGGCAACCCGACGGTGGAAGTGGATGTGATCCTGGAAGACGGCTCGCTCGGCCGCGCGGCGGTGCCGTCCGGTGCCTCGACCGGCGCCCACGAGGCCGTCGAATTGCGCGATGGCGACAAGGGGCGCTACGGCGGCAAGGGCGTGCTGCGCGCCGTCGAGGCCGCGCAGACGGAGATCCTCGATGCCATCGGCGGCATGGACGCCGAGGATCAGGTCGCCGTCGACGCGGTGATGATCGAGCTCGACGGCACGGAGAACAAGAGCCGGCTCGGCGCCAACGGCATCCTCGGCGTCAGCCTGGCCGTCGCCAAGGCGGCGGCCGAAGCGCGCGGGCTGCCGCTCTACCGCTATGTCGGCGGGGTTTCGGCGCATGTGCTGCCGGTGCCGATGATGAACATCATCAATGGCGGCGAACATGCCGACAACCCGATCGACTTCCAGGAATTCATGATCGTGCCGGTCGGCGCCGACTCGATCGCCTAGGCGGTGAGGATGGGCTCCGAGGTGTTTCACACCCTCAAGAGCGCCCTGAAGAAGGCCGGTCACAACACCAATGTGGGCGACGAGGGCGGCTTCGCGCCGAACCTCCCCTCCGCGGAGGCGGCGCTCGACTTCGTCATGCAGGCGATCGAGGCCGCCGGGTTCAAGCCGGGCGAGGAAATCGCGCTGGCGCTGGATTGCGCCGCGACCGAGTTCTTCAAGGACGGTGCCTACCACTACGAGGGCGAAGGCCGCACGCGCGACATCGCCGCCCAGGTCGACTACCTCGCCGAGCTCGTCGGCAAGTACCCGATCGTCTCGATCGAGGACGGCATGGCCGAGGACGATTGGGAGGGCTGGAAGCAGCTCACCGACAAGGTCGGCTCCCGCTGCCAGCTCGTCGGCGACGACCTGTTCGTCACCAATGTCGAGCGCCTGTCGCGCGGCATCTCCACCGGGACCGGCAACTCCATCCTGATCAAGGTCAACCAGATCGGCTCGCTGACCGAGACCCTGGCGGCTGTCGCTATGGCCCATCGCGCCGGCTATACCGCGGTGATGTCGCACCGCTCGGGCGAGACCGAGGACGCGACGATCGCCGATCTCGCCGTCGCCACCAACTGCGGCCAGATCAAGACCGGCAGCCTCGCCCGCTCGGACCGGCTTGCCAAATACAATCAGCTGCTCCGCATCGAGGAGGGCCTCGGCCCGCAGGCGCTGTACGCCGGCCGTAGCGCGATCAAGCATCTCGCGCGGGCGTAGAGTACGGATCCCCCTCTCCCCGCAGGCGGGGAGAGGGGTGATATCACCCTCGCAAGAGCTCCCCCCTCAACGCTCCGTTAACCCTTCCACGGCCAAGGTCGCGGCATGGTTGTCCGCCGCCGCGTCAGAATGATCGTGCTGCCGCTGGGTCTCTGGACCCTGTCGGCCCTGGTATGCGGCTACTTCATCGTTCAGGCGGAGAGCGGCAATCGCGGCCTCGAAGCCAAGCGGGCCCTCAAGATCCAAGCCTTTGCCCTCAACCAGGAGCTCTCCGCCGTGAAGGCCGAGCGGGCGGTCTGGGAGCATCGCGTCGCCCTGCTCAAGAGCGACCAGATCGACCGCGACCTGCTGGAGGAACGGGCCCGGATCGTGCTGGGCCGCGTCCACGCCAACGACGTGGTCATCATCGGCCCTGAGCGGGCCGTAGCATTCATCCCTATAAACGCTGTGGATGTGGGCCGTCCGGCTCTGACAACCGCGCGCCCCTGTCAGAGGGAGCAGCCCTCGCTTTCGGCCCACGGCTGTCTTACACCCCCTTCAAGATCGCGGGAGTGCGGGAGAGCTGACATGGATGCTGGCAAGGTCGCTGAGTCCGGTCCCGCCGCCAATGCGTCGCCCGAGGCGGCCGAGGCGCACAAGCCGGCTCCGAACATGCCGCAGTTCACGCGCGAACAAGACCTCCACGCCTACCACGAGATGCTGCTGATCCGCCGCTTCGAGGAAAAGGCCGGACAGCTTTACGGCATGGGCGCGATCGGCGGCTTCTGCCACCTCTATATCGGCCAGGAAGCCGTGGTCGTCGGGATGCAGATGGCGCTGAAAAAGGGCGATCAGGTCATCACCGGATACCGCGACCACGGGCACATGCTGGCCACGGGCATGGACCCGAAGGGCGTGATGGCCGAGCTGACCGGCCGGCGCGGCGGCTACAGCCGCGGCAAGGGCGGCTCGATGCACATGTTCAGCCGCGAGAAGCAGTTCTTCGGCGGCCACGGCATCGTCGGCGCGCAGGTCTCGCTCGGCACCGGCCTCGGCTTCGCCGACCACTATCGCGGCAACGGCAAGGTGAGCCTCACCTACATGGGTGACGGCGCCGCCAACCAGGGCCAGGTCTACGAGAGCTTCAACATGGCGGAGCTTTGGAAGCTCCCGGTGGTCTACGTGATCGAGAACAACCGCTACGCCATGGGCACGTCGGTGACGCGGTCCTCCGCGCAGACGGACTTCTCCCGCCGCGGCATCTCCTTCAACATCCCCGGCGAGCAGGTCGACGGGATGGACGTGCGGGCCGTGCGCGACGCCGGCCGGCGGGCCGCCGAGCACTGCCGCTCGGGCAAGGGGCCCTTCATCCTGGAGATGCAGACCTACCGCTACCGCGGCCATTCCATGTCAGACCCGGCGAAATACCGGACCAAGGACGAGGTCTCGAAGATGCGGGACGAGCACGACCCGATCGAGATGGTGCGCAAGCGCCTCCTCGAGCTGCACGGGGTGCCGGAGGCCGACATCAAGGCGACGGACGCCAAGGTGCGCGAGACCGTGAACGCCGCCGCCGAGTTCGCCACCCACGATCCCGAGCCCGACGTGTCGGAGCTGTGGACCGACATCCTGCTCGAAGTCGACGCCTGATCCGGGCTCAGCGCTGATCCCGAGTCTCACCCCTTAGGCCGCCCCCGAAGAGAGCGACGCGAAGAACTCACATGGCGACCGATATCCTGATGCCCGCGCTTTCCCCGACGATGGAGGAAGGCACGCTCGCCAAGTGGCTCATCAAGGAAGGCGACACCGTAAAGTCCGGCGACATCATGGCCGAGATCGAGACCGACAAGGCGACGATGGAGTTCGAGGCGGTCGACGAGGGCGTCCTCGCCAAGATCCTCATCGACGAGGGGACGGAGGGCGTCGCCGTCAACACGCCGATCGCGATCATCGCGGATGAGGGTGAGGACGTGGAGACGGCCGCCGCCTCGGGCGGCCAGGCGAAGGCCGAGGCGCCGAAGGCGAACGGCCACGACACCTCCGTCGAGCCCGGCGGCGACAAGCCCGCCACGATCGCCAAGACCGAGGACGACGCCCCCCGCGCCCCCGCCGCCCCGGCCAAGATCACCGCCAAGGCGAACGATCCCGTCATGGAGGAATTCCCCACCGGCACCGAGATGGTGAAGCTGACGGTGCGCGAGGCGTTGCGCGACGCCATGGCCGAGGAGATGCGCCGCGACGGCGACGTCTTCGTCATGGGCGAGGAGGTCGCGCAATATCAGGGCGCCTACAAGGTGACGCAGGGGCTGCTCGACGAATTTGGCGACAAGCGCGTGATCGACACGCCGATCACCGAATACGGCTTCGCCGGCGTCGGCACCGGCGCGGCGATGGGCGGGCTGAAGCCCATCGTGGAGTTCATGACCTTCAACTTCGCCATGCAGGCGATCGACCACATCATCAACTCGTCGGCCAAGACGCTGTACATGTCCGGCGGCCAGATCAAGTCGTCGATCGTGTTCCGCGGCCCGAACGGCGCCGCCGCCCGCGTCGCCGCCCAGCACAGCCAGGACTATAGCGCCTGGTACGCCAATGTCCCGGGCCTGAAGGTCATCGCGCCCTATACGGCGGCCGACGCCAAGGGCCTGCTGAAGGCCGCGATCCGCGATCCGAACCCGGTGATCTTCCTCGAGAACGAGATCCTCTACGGGCAGACCTTCCCGGTGCCGAAGCTCGACGACTTCGTGCTGCCGATCGGCAAGGCGCGGGTCCACCGCCAGGGCACGGACGTCACCATCGTGTCCTTCGCCATCGGCATGACCTACGCCCTGAAGGCGGCGCAGGCGCTGGCCGAGCAGGGCATCGAGGCGGAGGTCATCGACCTGCGCACGATCCGCCCGATGGACACCGAGACGGTGCTCGAATCGGTGAAGAAGACCGGCCGCTGCATCACCGTCGAGGAAGGCTTCCCGCAATCCGGTATCGGCGCCGAGATCTCGGCGCGTCTGATGGTCGATGCCTTCGACTTCCTGGACGCGCCCGTCCTGCGGGTGACCGGCAAGGACGTGCCGATGCCCTACGCCGCCAACCTCGAAAAGCTCGCCCTGCCGAACGTGGCCGAGGTGATCGAGGCGGCCAAGGCCGTCTGCTACAAGTGACGGGCCGCCGTTGAAGGCGGGCTGACCCGGGCTCATCGGTCCCACCCTGGTCCTCTCCTGAGGCGCTGTCGCACGGCGGCGACCACGATGGAGGGCTCCAGGAACCACCGCGAGTCCTGGAGCCCTCCTTCGAGGCGGCTGATGCCCCACCTCAGGATGAGGCCGAGACGAGGACATTCGGGCGCTGAGCCGGCGTCGCCCTCCAGAAACGAGTTCAACCCGCCCGATGAGCCAGGACTTCGCCGAACTCTCCGCACCCCCCGACGCCCTCGAACAGGGCGGTATCGAAGTGTTGCGTGCGGCGGTGGTGGACGGCGCCGTGAGCGTCGCCCTGCGGCGTTCCTTCGACGACCCGGCGACCTGGGGCCGGCTGCTGGTCGATCTCGCCCGGCAGGCGGCGCACGCCTACGCGGTCGATACCGACATGTCGGAGGATGAGGCGTTCGAGCGGATCCGCGCCGCGATCGAGGCGGAATGCCTCGCTCCGGGCGAGTTCAACTGACGGGGGCCCGCATGGCCCAGGCGGCTCCGCGCCTCGCCACCTATGCCGATCTCGCAGCGGTGCCGCCGCATCTCGTCGCCGAGATCGTCGATGGGGTGTTGGGAGTGTATCGGGACCCCGGTCCTCTGTTGCTCGCACCCTTCGACGCCATCAGCTTTCCCCTGAACGACCTGTTCCCCTTCGCCGATCCGGCCGCTTCGGCCCCGCCCGAGACCTGAAGACCATGCCGATCAACGTCCTCATGCCCGCCCTGTCCCCGACGATGGAGAAGGGCAACCTCGCCAAGTGGCTCAAGAAGGAAGGCGACCCGATCAAGTCCGGCGATGTGCTGGCCGAGATCGAGACCGACAAGGCGACCATGGAGGTCGAGGCGGTGGACGAGGGCGTCCTCGCCAAGATCGTCGTGCCGGAGGGCACGGCCGACGTGCCGGTGAACGACCTCATCGCCCTCATCGCGGGCGAAGGCGAGGATCCGGCCAGCGTCCAGGCCCCGGCCGCCGGCGGCGGCGCCAAGCCGGCCGAGGCCCCCAAGGACGCGCCCAAGGATACTCCGAAGGCCGAGGCCAAGCCGGCGAACGACGCGCAGATGTCCTATGCCCGCGTCAACGAGGCGCCCGATGCCGCCAAGGCGGTGAACCCCGCCGCCGGCCAGCCCTCGGCGCCCACCTCCGCCGGCGGGGAGGGGAGCCGCGTGTTCTCCTCGCCGCTCGCCCGGCGCCTCGCCAAGATGGAGGGGATCGACCTCTCCGCCATTAAGGGCTCGGGCCCGCATGGCCGCGTCATCGCCCGTGACGTGACCGAGGCGAAGGCGAACGGCGGGGCGAAGACCAGCGACGGGACCAAGGCTGCCGCCGCGAAGGCTTCCGCCGCCGAGGCGGCTCCGGCCCCGAAGGCCGCCGCCCCGGCTGCTGCCGCGCCCGCGCAGGGCATGACCACCGAGCAGGTCAAGGCGCTGTTCGAGCCGGGCTCCTACGAGGAGATCACCCTCGACGGGATGCGCAAGACCATCGCCAAGCGCCTCGCCGAGTCGAAGCAGACGGTCCCGCACTTCTACCTGTCCGCTCGACGTCGAGCTCGATGCGCTGCTGGCGCTCCGCGAGCAGGTCAATGCCGGCGCGGGCAAGGACAAGGACGGCAAGCCCGCCTTCAAGCTGTCGGTGAACGACTTCGTCATCAAGGCGCTGGCGCTCGCCCTCCAACGGGTGCCGAACGCCAACGCCGTCTGGGCGGGCGACCGGGTGCTGAAGTTCAAGCATTCCGATGTCGGCGTCGCGGTGGCGATCGAGGGCGGGCTGTTCACCCCCGTCATCCGCAAGGCCGAGCAGAAGACGCTCTCCACCATCTCCGCCGAGATGAAGGATCTCGCGGGCCGGGCACGCTCGCGGAAGCTGAAGCCGGAGGAGTACAACGGCGGCACCACGGCCGTGTCGAACCTCGGCATGTTCGGCGTCAAGAACTTCCAGGCGGTGATCAACCCGCCCCACGGGACGATCCTGGCCGTCGGCGCGGGCGAGGCCCGCATCGTCGCCAAGGGCGGCCAGCCGAGCGTGGTGCAGGCGATGACCGTCACGCTCTCCGTCGATCACCGCGTGGTGGACGGGGCGCTCGGCGCCGAACTGCTCCAGGCCTTCAAGGGGCTGATCGAGAACCCGATGGGGATGCTGGTGTGAGGCGCACCGACGCACCCCTCCCCCTCGGGGGGAGGGGTGACCTCGCTCGCGACCTCGACCTCTCCGGAACCACCCTCACCCCCAACCCCTCCCCGCAAGGGGGAGGGAAGTAGGAGGCACCCATGGCCGACACCTACGACGTCCTCATCATCGGGGCCGGACCCGGCGGCTACGTCACCGCCATCCGCGCCGCGCAGCTCGGCTTCAAGACCGCCGTAGTGGATCGCGAGCACCTGGGCGGCATCTGCCTGAATTGGGGCTGCATCCCCATCAAGGCGCTGCTGCGCGCCGCCGAGATCTTCCACTACTTCCAGCATCCGGGCGAATACGGCCTGACGGCGGAGAAGGTCGGGTTCGACACCGCCGCCATCGTGAAGCGCTCCCGCGGCGTCTCGGCCCGGCTCAACGGCGGCGTCGGCATGCTGCTGAAGAAGAACAAGGTCGACGTGATCTGGGGCGAGGCCACGGTCGAGTCCGTCGCCAAGGGCAACCAGCCCGGTCAGGTCGCGGTGAAGGAGAGCAAGCGCGCCGAGCCGCCGAAGGGCGCCAAGGGCGCGGGCTCCTATCAGGCCAAGCACATCATCGTCGCGACGGGCGCCCGGCCCCGCGCCCTGCCGGGCATCGAGCCCGACAAGAAGCAGATCTGGACCTATTACGAGGCCATGGTCCCCGAGACGATGCCCAAGAGCCTGCTCGTCATGGGCTCGGGCGCCATCGGGGTGGAATTCGCCTATTTCTACCGCGCCATGGGCGCCGAGGTGACGATCGTCGAGGTCCTGCCGCAGATCCTGCCCGTCGAGGATTCCGAGATCGCGGCCTTCGCCCGCAAGCGCTTCGAGAAGATGGGCATCAAGATCCTCACCGGCGCCAAGGTGACGGGGGTCGAGAAGGCGGCGGACGGCGTCACCGCGACCGTCGAGACCGGCGACGGCAAGTCCCAGCAGATCAAGGCCGAGAAGATGATCTCGGCCGTGGGCGTCGTGGGCAACACCGAGAACCTCGGCCTCGAAGCGCTCGGCGTGAAGACCGACCGGGGCTGCATCGTCACGGACGGGCTCGGGCGGACCAACGTGCCGGGCCTCTACGCCATCGGCGACGTCGCCGGCCCGCCCATGCTGGCCCACAAGGCCGAGCACGAGGGCGTCATCTGCGTCGAGACCATCAAGGGCCTGCACACCCACGCGCTCGACCGGGCCATGATCCCGGGATGCACCTATTGCCAGCCGCAGATCGCCTCGGTGGGCCTCACCGAGGCCAAGGCCAAGGAGGCGGGGCGCAAGCTCAAGGTCGGCCGCTTCCCCTTCATCGGCAACGGCAAGGCCATCGCGCTCGGCGAGCCCGAGGGCCTGGTCAAGACGATCTTCGACGCCGAGACCGGCCAGCTCCTCGGCGCGCACATGGTCGGGGCCGAGGTGACGGAGCTGATCCAGGGCTACGTCGTCGCCATGAACCTCGAGAGCACCGAGGAAGAGCTGATGCACACGGTGTTCCCGCACCCGACGCTCAGCGAGATGATGCACGAGAGCGTGCTCGATGCCTACGGCAAGGTGATCCACACCTGAGGACTCGCGGGCCAAGACGTTCGACCAGATGTGGCGGCTCGATCAAGACTAAAACTCAGTGTTGCAAGACGACGAGCGTGAATCCCTGAGCGTTCCGCTTGTCGTCTTGCGATTTACACGGATCAGCTTCACAGTCCCACGGCCGCACGACTGGTATGGCCGTGGAGTCCTCTCATGAAATGTCGGCTCATCCTGGCGGCGGTGGCCGCCGTGAGTGTGGGCAGCTGCGCCTCGACCAAGCGTATCGCGGGAAGGCCGATGGTTTTTCGTCTCGACGCCGCCCGGCGCGAGCGTGACGAGCACCAAACGCTACGCCTGCCCGAGCACGCCTTGCAGCATCCTCATCGACCCGAACGACGGCTTCGACGCGACCTTCACGCTGGCCGGGTACCAACCGCAGACCGTCCCTATCAGAACACTCCTCGTTCCCACCGGGTCGATGGCCAAGATCGGCGCGGGCATCGGGATGGTCGGCCTGGGCAGCGCAGCAGGCGCGGGCGTGGGGTACGGCAAGGACTTAACCGCCGAACTCGGACCGAACCCCGTCATCGTCACCCTCGAACCCGAAAAGCTTCCGTCCCCGCCTCGCCGCCGCCTGCTGCGGACGGCACCGCCGCCCGTGGTCGATCCCAGAAGCCTCCCTCGCCCCGAGCCGATCGTGCGGGAGGGCGACCCAATCTCAGCCCGGCCATCCGTGCCTGTCGATCTACGCGGCCGACGCTGATGCACGAACCGCAATACAATTCATGATTTCTGCGATTTGTTAGCGGCAACTCAGGGTGAAAATCTGCCCACAACAAGTCTCGTTCCCGAACTTGTCGCGGCGGGATCATCCTCTCATCGTCCGACGTCGCATCAATGCGACTGAGGATAGGATGATGGACCATCGAATAGCCATGACCCTCGTCGTGGCCATGGGTGTAAGCGGGTGCGGATCGATCGTTCGCGGCACGGAGGAGCCAGTGGCCTTCGTGTCCGAACCTGCGGGCGCGCGGATGACGACGAACAAGGGCTATGCCTGCCCTCAGACCCCCTGCACTTTGCAGGTCGCGCGGAGCGACGAGTTCGTGGCAACCTTCGAGAAGGAGGGCTTCCGGCCGCAAACCGTGCCGGTGCGGACGGAGGTCGTCGGGAAGGGCGGGGCGGCCGTCGCCGGGAACATCCTGGCGGGGGGCGTGATCGGGCTGGGTGTCGATGCGGCGACGGGCGCGGCCTTCGACCATACGCCGAACCCGGTCAGCGTGACCCTCGAAGCGGATCGTCCGGCGGTGGTTTCCCACGTCCGGCGGGCCAAGAGGCGGGCCGTCCCGGAGACCTGACGGTCCGGCCGTGGGAGCGCTCGGAGCGCCCCTTCACAACGGCAGAGGGCCGCACCCCTAACGGAATGCGGCCCCTCGGTTGAAGCCTCGAACGGCGTGGGTGACCTCAAGCATCTTCGCCGAAATCGATTCCGGTTCCGCGCCAGAAAATGCCGCAGAATCAGATGCCGAGAGCGTTTTCTGTGATCCTAGGATTTCAGAGAACGCTCTAGCGGCCGGTTCCGGTGGTCGCTTCGCCCTTGAAGCCCGACGCGTTCGGCGAACCGTGCATCTTGCCGTCCTGGGTCGCCGCGCCCGGCACGGTGGGTGCTGCCGGTCACCTCGCCCCTTCGCCTCGCCCTTGCCGAAGCCCGCCGCATTCGGCGAGCCCTGCATCCGGGTGACGGCGTTGCCGGTCGTGGTCTGCGTGGCGGGACCGCTCTCGGTCGCCGACGCCGCCGTGCCGAGGCTCACGAGGCCGATGGCGGCGAAAGAGGCTGAGGGTGGTCGTCTTCATGGCGGGTTCCTCTGGTGTGATGTCGCCCCTCTGGAGAGCGGGATCGGCGATCCGGATCCCGGGGGCGTATGGGCTGTTAACGTCCCCGACCCCCGCTCCGTTCAATCAAAGCGGCCGCGCCGGGGCCCCACGGGCCCGGTTCAGGCGTCGTCCACCTGTTCGACGTCCTCCGGCGCCGGAGTGTAGGCGCACCACTCACAGATCCCGCGCTCGGCGCCGCGTGGGGCGTTGCGCTGCGAGCAGAGGGGGCAGACGAGGACTAGGAGCCGCGCGCCGAGGCGCAGCCCGAGCCCCCGGCCCCGGAACGTCACGGGTGTACTGGAGCCTTGCGTGTCGTCGCGGGTCATGCGGCCATCGAGCGGCGTGGCCGCGTTGGGTTCTGGTATGCCATTGTGAGTCCCCCTCGGGGGGCATAATCCCCGGCGACGCTAATGGCTCCGCTCGCCGCAGCGATGGCGAGCGTGAGAATGGGGAGAGCTTTCATGCCGGACAGCACCGTCGACGGCCCCGTCCCGCCGCGCTTCGAGGATGTGGCGGCCGCCGCCCGGCGCTTGGCAGGGGTGGCCCATCGCACTCCCGTCCTGACCTCTCGCACCGCCGACGCGCTGACGGGTGCGACCCTGTTCTTCAAGGCGGAGAACCTGCAGCGGGGCGGGGCCTTCAAGTTCCGGGGCGCCTACAACGCGATCAGCGCCCTACCGGAGGAGGTGCGCCGTCGCGGCGTCATCGCCTTCTCGTCAGGGAACCACGCCCAGGCCATCGCTCTCGCGAGCCGTCTGCTCGGCGTGCCGGCGGTGATCGTGATGCCGGAGGACGCCCCGCAGGTGAAGGTCGAGGCGACGCGCGGCTACGGCGCCGAGGTGGTCGCCTACGACCGCTACAGCCAGGACCGCGAGGCGCTCGGCCGTGGGATCGCCGAGGAGCGGGGGCTCACCCTCATCCCGCCCTACGATCATCCGGCGGTGATCGCGGGTCAGGGCACCCTCGCTCTGGAGCTGATCGAAGAGACGGGCCCCCTGGACATGCTGGTCGCCTGTCTCGGCGGCGGCGGCCAGCTCTCCGGCTGCGCCATCGCGGCGGCGGAGCGGTCACCCGGCATCCGGATCTACGGCGTCGAGCCCGAAGCGGGCGATGACGGGCGCCGCTCGTTCCGGAGCGGTCAGATCGTGCGGATCCCCGTGCCGCGCACCATCGCGGATGGGGCGCAGACCACCTATCTCGGACAACTCACCTTCCCCGTGATCCGCGAGCGCGCGTCGCGGACATCGTCACCGTAAGCGATGCCGAACTGGTGGAGACGATGCGCTTCTTCGCCGCCCGGATGAAGCTGGTGGTGGAACCCACCGGCTGCCTCGCGGCGGCGGCCGTCCTCCACCGCAAGCTCGATGTGCGGGGACAGCGGGTCGGGATCGTGATCAGCGGCGGCAACGTCGATACGGCCGCCTTCGCGCGGTTCGTCGGCTGAGGCGTGTGGACCGGCGGGCGCGGCATGCTTATCTTAAAGATCGTAGTCCAACGTCCCACGGGCCTTGAACCCGTTCGGGCCGGAGAGTGATGATGTCGAGCTTCAAGGTAATCTCGCTGACCGAGCGCGCGGCGGAGCGGATCAAGGCGATCATGGCGCAGGCCGACAAGCCGGTGGCGGGCCTGCGCGTCGGCGTGAAGAACGGCGGCTGCGCCGGCATGTCCTACACGATGGAATACGCCGAGGAGCGCAAGCCCGGCGAGGACATGGTCGAGGATCGGGGCGTCCGCGTCTTCGTCGATCCGAAGGCGGTGCTGTTCCTGCTCGGCACCGAGATGGATTTCACCACCAACAAGCTCTCGGCCCAGTTCGTGTTCAACAACCCGAACCAGACCTCCGCCTGCGGCTGCGGCGAGTCGGTGGCCATCACGCCGGTCTCGCCGGAGCGGGTCCAGGCCACCGCCTGACGCCGCGCACGGAACACCGCATCCGCCGGGCCCTGACAGTTCCGGCGGAGTGGGCGCTTTGTCGTGAGGCTCAGGCGGCCTGGGTGGCGGCGAGCGACGCGTCGCTCACGACGCGGTTGCGGCCGGCGCGCTTGGCGGCGAACATGCACAGGTCGGCGCGCTCCAACAGCGAGGCCGGCGTATCCCCGGCCCGGTACTCCGCCACGCCGAGGGACACGGTGACCTTGCCGAGCGATTCACCCGTGGAGCGCTTCACGAGTTCCCGACCGAGGAGATTGGTGCGAATCGTCTCGGCGGTACGGACGGCGGTCGCCCGGTCGGTATCGGGCAGGACGATGCCGAACTCCTCGCCGCCGAACCGGGCGAGCTGGGCGGTGGACCCGGTGCTTTCGCGCATCACCACGGCCACCAGGCGAAGCACCTGATCGCCGGTGAGGTGGCCGAACTGGTCGTTGAAGCGCTTGAAGTAATCGATATCGACGACCACGAGGCTGAGGGTGCCGGCCCGCGCGACGGCGGCAAGGGCGGTCTGAAGCGTTTCCTCGAAATACTTGCGGTTGGACAGGCCGGTGAGGGCGTCGGTCAGGTTCTCGGTGCGCGTTGCTTCGAGCTTCTCTCGCAACGTCGCGATCTCGTTGCGGCTCTCGTTCATCCGCAACTCGAGGATCCTGTTGTTGGCCACCACCTCGCGGGTCGTCACCGCGAGGGAGGCGAGGATCTCGGCGAGGCGCACGCCACTGAGGGTGTCACTCGACAGGTCGTGCGACAGGCTCGTCAACGACTCGCCGTAGAGGCGCGTCGAGCCGAGCGACAGGTCGAGGATTTCCATCACCGCCGCGACCTCGGCGAGGATCGTCTTGCTGACGACCTCCGCCTCGGCGATCCGGCGCTGCTGACCGAGATAGCTGTCGTGCAGGGCGTCGATGTCGGCGTCGGTCAGGTGCCCCTTGTCGGCGGTCAGGCGCTTCACCGCGTCGACGAGGGCAGGCACCTCTCCGGAGACGTAAGCGTACCATACGGCATAGGACCGCGGCGTTGCCGCGGGCCCGTAGTCGCGCATGAGTTCATGCGTGCGCGTCGCCAGGGCGAAGCTGCGATCACGATCCGGGAAAGCGCTCTGGTTCATCCTCACCTGCCGCACGGCGAGGCCAGCCTCTCGGACAGCGTCGCAGCTTAGCATCTAACCGACGATGGTAGACACTCGGTTAAAACGGCAGGAATCATACAAAGACACTGAGACAAGCGTCTTCGGACGACGAATGCAGTGTTCGAGGCCGCGCGGAACCTAAAACAGCCCTGGACGGGTCGCGCCCGGCATCGGGCCTACGTGATACCGCCGGTCCGCAGCCGAGGAGATTTACCTGTCGCGCTTGACGGAGGTCGGGCGCAGCAGGAACGCCGGGACATGCGAACCCAGCCCGACCGGCGTATCCTCCTCCGCCTCGACGGGCCGACCGGAGCGCTGCGGCTGGCGACGCGGGCCATCCCTGCGGCTCGCCTCGGATCGCGGATTGGCTTCGGACCGAGGCTCCGGTCTCGGCTCGGACCTCGTCGCGGTGGAAGCCTCCGCCGACCGCTCGGTCCTGGGCGCGTCGTCGGCGCGGGATGCCGTACGGGTCCGTGGGCGTCCCTCGCCCCGGCCGCCGCGACCGCCTTCGCTCCGGCTCGCTTCGCCGCGCCCAGTCTCGCTGCGGCCGGCCTCACTGCGGCCCGCCGCTTCGCTTTTCGGCTCCTCGCGCCGGCCGCCATCCCGTCCGCCGCGGGCGGAGCGGCCCCGGCGCTCGCCGGTCCGGCCGCGGTGGCGGCTGCGCGGCTCGTCGTCCGACTCGGCAACCGAGGACAGGTCGCCGTCGAGCCACGGAATCGGCTGGCCGATCAGCGCCTCGATGGCGCCAAGCGAGCGGTCGTCCTCGGGGCTCACGAGGGTGAAGGCCTGGCCGGTCCGTCCCGCGCGCCCGGTCCGCCCGATCCGGTGGACGTAATCCTCCGGGTGGCGGGGAATGTCGAAGTTGAAGACGTGGCTCACCGCCGGAATGTCGAGGCCGCGGGCCGCGACGTCGCTGGCCACGAGCAGGGCGGTCTCGCCGTTGCGGAAGGCATCGAGGGCCGCCGTGCGGGAGCGCTGATCCATGTCACCATGGAGGGCGGCGGCGTCGAAGCCGTGGCTGACGAGGGACTTCTGAAGGATCGCGACGTCGCGCTTGCGATTGCAGAAGATGATCCCGTTGGTCAGGCCGTCCTCGCCGCGGATCAGTTGCCGCAGGCGGTCACGCTTGGCGTAATCGGCCGCGCCGGTCGCCACCAAGCGCTGGGTGATGGTGGTCGCGGTGGAGGAGGCGCGCGCCACCTCGATCCGCTGCGGGTTGTGCAGGAACATGTCCGCCAACCGCTCGATCTCCGGCGGCATGGTGGCGGAGAAGAACAGCGTCTGCCGGGTGAACGGTACCATCTTCACGATGCGCTCGATATCCGGGATGAACCCCATGTCGAGCATCCGGTCGGCCTCGTCGATGACGAGAAGCTCGACACCGGTGAGCAGCAGCTTGCCGCGCTCGAAATGGTCGAGCAGCCGACCGGGCGTGGCGATGAGCACATCGGTGCCACGCGTCAGCTTCGCGTCCTGATCGGCGAAGGAGACGCCGCCGATGATCAGGGCCACATTGAGCTTGTGGTTGGTCCCGTAGCGCTCGAAGCTCTCCTCCACCTGGGCCGCCAGTTCCCGGGTGGGCTCCAGAATCAGAGTGCGCGGCATCCGGGCCCGGGCGCGGCCGGTCTCCAGAAGGGTCAGCATCGGCAGGGTGAAGGCCGCGGTCTTGCCGGTACCTGTCTGGGCGATGCCCAGAACGTCCCGGCGCGCGAGCACATGGGGGATGGCCTCGGCCTGGATCGGCGTCGGCTCGGTGTAACCGGCGGCCGTAACGGCCTGCAGGACTTTCTCGCTCAGTCCCAGATCAGAGAACGGCATTTCGTATCGGCAACATTCACGCACCCGGCCGGCGCGAAGGACATCGTCGCGGCAACGATCCGGGATTGAGCGGACGCACGGATGGGCGCACGACCGCCGAGCGATCCGCCCTTCACGTATAGCCTTGTCGCCACTTGTCAATCTCGCGGCCTCTCTTAGGCCGGGATGACGCCGTTGCAGGCCGTACCGACACCGTCGGGCGTCCCTGCGCGCGGACCCGGCCGATATGGGGCACATCATCCGTTATGGTTAAGCGAGCCTGACCGTGTCTCGGCAGGATCCAGTGAGAAGCGTCCTGAAATAAAACGCCACCCCAGGGCACCACCCCGGCCATCGGCATAAATGTTCGGCGCTCGACGCCACCCTTCCGCCTCATTTAGATTTCGTCGGCAATCACTTTGTCGGACGCTCGACTATTGGCTCCACACGTGTGCGCTGGAACACATCGCTTCGTGGGGCCCCGTTACGACTGCATAACCTTCACCTTTCGTTGACCCGACATGGCTCATCTGACCCTGCTTGTTGCAGGAAAGCGACAGACCCTATCGCCGCAAGCGCCTAGAAGGCCGCTGGCCTAAGCCAACCCAGGATTCAGTACCCCGATGAAAAAGCTTCTCCTTGCATCGACCGTTCTTGCCGGCCTGACCGCCACTGCCTCGGCCGCCGATCTGCCGCGCCGCGCTGCTCCGCCGCCGGTCTTCACCCCGGTTCCGGTCTTCACCTGGACGGGCTTCTACGCCGGTTTCAACGCCGGCTACGGCTTCGACGCCTCCTCGAGCCGTCCCAACACCGTCGTCGCCGTCGCCCCGGCCACGGGCATCTTCGCTGACGCCGCCGGCGCCAACAACATCCCCGGCACGCTGTCGTTCTCCAACCGCAACAACAACGAAGGCTTCGTTGGCGGCGGCCAGATCGGCTACAACTACCAGTTCACCCCGGGTTCGGGTGTGGTCGTCGGTATCGAAGCTGACGCCCAGTACGCCGACTTCGGCGCCCAGCGGAACCGCTTCTCGGCCGCCGCTCCGGCCGGCTCGGCCATCATCCCGGGCACCCTCGTCTACAACCCGAACGGCCTGTCGGGCCTCGACTACTTCGGCACCGTGCGCGGCCGCCTCGGCTACGCCTTCGACCGCACCCTGTTCTACGCCACCGGCGGCTTCGCCTACGGCTCGGGCGGCGGCCGTCAGTTCGGCACGGGCGTCAGCTCCAACGACTTCCAGACCGGCTACGCCGTCGGCGGCGGTATCGAGTACGCTCTCCCGACCGACTCGTTCCTGAACTTCTTCCGCTCCTCGGCCGTCACGGTGAAGGTCGAAGGCCTGTACGTGAACCTCGACCAGAACCGTCGTTCGGCCGGCGCCTTCGCCACCAACGCTGGCGGCGTGACCTACACCACCGCCTCCCCGGGCGTCGCCCTGCTCGCCGGCCCGGCCAACACCCGCCGCGACACCGAGTTCGCCGTCGTCCGCGCCGGCATCAACTACAAGTTCGGCTCTTACTAAGATCCGAAGAGTCTTCCGCGCTCACTGCGCGGAAGACTCTTCGACGCGCGAAAGCCCGGCCACACGGCCGGGCTTTCGTCGTTTGCGGGGGAAGCGGATGCGACGCGGCGACCCGGAACCCGCCTTTCCCGGCGGCCGATTATCCGACGCCCACCGCCGCGTGGGTTCGCTCCCTTTCGTAGGCTGGCCCCGATGATCCCGCGCCTCCTCGTTCTCCCGTTCGTTCTCTGTGCCCTGTGGGGTCTTCCCGCGGCCGCTCAGGAGGCCACGGTCATCGGCAAGGAGACGATCCTGCCGGGGACGGGGCCCGGCACGACGACGGGCGGCGCGGGCGGCGGCGGGCTGATGCAGGCGCCGAACGAGGCGGATGCGCAGCGGCGCCAGAACCTCAAGCCCGCCGTGCTCCTGGCCTCTCACGTCGATCGGCATCACCGTGCGCAATCAGGCGGGCGAGAGCGTCGGCAAGATCGACGATCTTCTCCTCGACGGCGGACAGATCAAGGCCGTGGTGCTCGACGTCGGCGGGTTCCTCGGGCTCGGCAGCAAGCGCATCGCGGTGGAGCCCGGCGCCATCGTGCTGAGGCCCGGCGGCGACCGCTTCTCGGCGGTCCTGAACATGGGCAAGGACGCGATCTCCGCGGCCCAGCCCTTCGACCCGGCCAAAGCCATCCCGGCGCACTAGCGCGTTTTCTTGCGCCGAACCGGCGCCCACTCCGGCGGAAAAATGCTCTAACAGGGTCCCAAAGGACGGGTCCTTTGGCGGGGTCAGGGGCAGAGCCCCTGGAAGAGTACACCCGCCGGAGGGCTCGCCCTCTCGATATCCCGCTCAGATGTCGAGGTCGGCGCCCTCGGTGAAGGCCGCGCGCTCGCTGATGAAGGCGAAGCGGGCCTCGGGCTTGTTGCCCATCAGCCGCTCCACCGTGTCGCCGGTTGATTCCCTCGCTTCGTCGAGGATCGCGACCCGCAGCAGCGTGCGCTTCTTCGGGTCCATGGTGGTCTCCTTCAACTGCGCCGGCATCATCTCGCCCAGGCCCTTGAAGCGGCCGATCTCGACCTTTCCGTTCTTGAACACCGTCTTGATGATCCGCTCGCGGTCGGCATCGTCGCGGGCATAGGCGACCTTCGACCCCTGTTGGAGCCGGTAAAGCGGCGGGATCGCGAGATAGAGGTGCCCCTTGTCGATCAGCTTCGGCATCTGCCGGTAGAAGAAGGTGATCAGCAGCGACGCGATGTGGGCGCCGTCGACGGCGGCGTCCGTCATGATGATCACCTTGTCGTAACGCAGATCCGCCTCGCGGAAATTCGCGCCGGTGCCGCAGCCGAGCGCCAGGGTGAGGTCGCCGATGAGCTGATTGGCGCCGAGCTTGTCCCGGCTCGCCGAGGCGACGTTGAGGATCTTGCCGCGCATCGGCAGGATCGCCTGGGTCTTGCGGTCGCGGGCCTGCTTGGCCGAGCCGCCCGCGGAATCGCCCTCGACGATGAAGATCTCCGAGCCGGCGGTGCCGGCCGCCGAGCAATCGGCGAGCTTGCCGGGCAGGCGCAGCTTGCGGGTCGCGCTCTTGCGGGCGACCTCCTTCTCCTGGCGTCGGCGCAGGCGTTCCTCGGCCCGGTCGATCACCCAATCGAGGAGCTTGTTGGCCTGGGCCGGGGAGGCGGCGAGCCAGTGGTCGAAGGCGTCCCGCACCGCCGTCTCGACGATGCGCTGGGCCTCGACGGTGGCGAGCTT
The DNA here is from genome assembly GCA_029817715.1 of Melastoma dodecandrum. NCBI lineage: Eukaryota > Viridiplantae > Streptophyta > Magnoliopsida > Myrtales > Melastomataceae > Melastoma > Melastoma dodecandrum. The sequence continues at coordinate 38,603 of JARUPY010000460.1, read as the reverse complement.
GTCCTTGGTCTGGCCCTGGAACTCCGGCTCACGGATGAAGACCGAGAGCATCGACGCACAGGTCGCCATCACGTCGTCGGTGGTCACCGCCGTCATGCGCTTGGCCTGGTTCACCCGCTCGGCGTGCTCGCGCAGGCCGCGCAGCAGCGCGACCCGCAGGCCCGCCTCATGGGTGCCGCCCTCGGGCGTCGGGATCGTGTTGCAGTAGGAATGGGAGACGCCGTCATCCGCCACGGTCCACGCCACGGCCCATTCCAGGGAGCCGTGCGAGCCGGGCTTCGTCACCTTGCCGGCGAAGACTGCGTCGATGACGAGGTCCTTCCCCTCGATGTCCCGGGCGAGGTAATCCGACAGGCCGCCGGGGAAGCGGTGGACCGCCTCGGCCGGCACATCCTCCATCCCCTCCACGAGAGAGGCCGCGCATTTCCAGCGGATCTCGACGCCACCGAACAGGTACGCCTTCGAGCGTGCCATCTTGAACAGGCGGCGTGGGTCGAACTTCAGGGAGCCGAAGATCTGCGCGTCCGGGTGGAAGAGCACCCGCGTGCCGCGGCGGTTCTGCACCCGGCCAACCATCTCCAGCGCGCCCTGCGAATGGCCGCGCGAGAAGCATTGCCGGTAGAGGGTCTGGTTGCGGGCGACCTCGACCTCCAGCACGTCCGAGAGGGCATTCACCACCGAGATACCGACGCCGTGCAGGCCGCCGGATGTCTCGTAGACCTTCGAGTCGAACTTCCCGCCCGCGTGCAGCGTGGTCATGATCACTTCCAGCGCCGACTTGCCCGGAAATTTCGGGTGCGGATCCACCGGGATGCCGCGGCCGTTGTCGGTGACGACGAGGGATCCGCCTTCCTCGAGCTCCACCTCGATGAAGCTTGCATGGCCGGCGACCGCCTCGTCCATGGAATTGTCGATCACCTCCGCGAAGAGGTGGTGCAGGGCGCGCTCGTCGGTGCCGCCGATATACATGCCGGGCCGGCGACGGACGGGCTCGAGACCTTCCAGAACCTCGATGTCGGCGGCGGTGTAGCCCGTCTCCGGATTGGCCGCCGCCAGGGTCGCAGGCGAGGCCGCCTCCGTGAGGCGTCGGCGGGGGTCCGAGGAGGACGTGGCCTTCTGGGCCGCCTTCGGGGCACCCTCAGGGCCGAACAGATCGCGCGCCGGATCGCTCACGCGGGCACTCCCACGAACAGCGACGGGGGGAAGGGGGGGAAGCTTTGCGTCTGGGAGCATGCGCCTTCATCTCGCCAGCATAACGGAACAAAACGGAAACATCAAAGCCTCGATGGGCCGCTTCGCAGCGACGTTCCGCCCCCCCTCGGGGAGGGCGTTCGAAACCCGGTCGGGCTCGGAGGGTGCGGCCGAGTGGTTAACGCTTCCCGCACGGGACCGGAAGCCCGGAACCAAGCCACTGGTAAACCGTTGTGAATTCACAACCTTGACTATGCGAAGGGGTGCCGCCGATGACTCCCGAAGCGACCGAAGCCCGTCACCTCGACCTCGTCCGCTTCGAGCACGCGGCCGGTACCGCCTTCGGCTACGAGGCCGAGGACGACCGATCCGTTGCCCGTTTCGCCGTCGCCCCCGCCGCCTTCGCCGTGGCGACCTTCGCCACCGCGGTGGCGGCGACGCTCACCTACCTGATCTGAACCCCGTCGCCGCAGCGGGCGACCGCGAGGTCGTCCGCTGCGGCGGAGCGTCGGCAGACGCGCGCGTCCCGGGTCGGCTTCGCTCGCCCTGACAGCGAGGGAATGGGCCGGGGTGCTTACCCCGACGCCTTCTTCTTCGGTGCGGCCTTCTTCGCCGCCGGCTTCTTGGCCGGCGCCTTCGCGTCGCCGTCCGCCTTCCGGGCGGTCGCCTTCTTCCGCGCGGGCGCCTTCTTGCCGCCCCCCGCCTCGCGCTTGGCGGCGATGAGCTTCAGCGCCTCGTCCAGGGTCAGGGCCTCCGCATTGGCCGATTTCGGCAGCGTCGCGTTGACTTGGCCATCGGTGACGTAGGGGCCGTACTTGCCGGCCTTGACCACGAGGTCGCGCCCGCTCGCCTCGTCCTTGCCGAGCGGCCGCCCCGGATCGGCGGCCGGGCGGCCGCGCCCGCCGCCCTGCTCCTTGGCGACGATCAGGTCGATCGCGCGGTTGCCGCCGATCTCCAGCACGTCGTCGTCCCGGCCGAGGTTGGCGTAGGTCCGGCCATGCTGAACGTAGGGACCGAAGCGCCCGATCCCGGCGAGGATCGGATCGCCGGATTCGGGATGCCGGGCCACCTCCCGGGGGAGGGAGAGGAGCGCCAGCGCCTTGTCGAGATCGACATCGCCGGGCGAGAGCCCCTTCGGCAGCGAGGAGCGCTTCGGCTTCTCCGCGCCCTTCTCGGCGCTGGCCTCACCGAGCTGAATGAACGGCCCGAACCGGCCGTCACGCACCGTCACCGGCAGGTTGTTGGCGGGGTCGTTGCCGAGCACCCGCACCCCCGGCTGGCCGCCGTCGAGCGAGGAGCCATCGCCCTCGCCGTTGACGCCGCTCGCCGAGAGCTGCCGCGTGTAGGTGCATTCAGGATAGTTCGAGCAGCCGATGAAGGCGCCGAACTTGCCGAGCTTCAGGGAGAGCTGCCCCTCGCCGCAATTCGGGCAGCCCCGGGGATCCTTGCCCTCGCCCCGGTCGGGGAAGATGTGGGGTCCGAGCAACCCGTTCAGGGCCTCGAGCACCTCCGCGACGCGCAGCTCCTTGGTCTCGCCGATGGCGGCCGAGAAGTCGCGCCAGAAGTCGCGCAGCACCGTCCGCCAGTCGATCTCCGCATTGGAGACACGGTCCAGTTGCTCCTCGAGCCCGGCGGTGAAATCGTACTCGACGTAGCGGCGGAAGAAGCTCTCCAGGAAGCCCGTGACGAGCCGCCCCTTGTCCTCCGGCTGAAGCCGCTTCTTCTCGATCTTGACGTATTCGCGGTCGCGCAGGGTCTGCAGCACGGCGGCGTAGGTCGAGGGACGGCCGATGCCGAGCTCCTCCATGCGCTTCACCAGGCTCGCCTCGGTGTAGCGCGGCGGCGGTTGGGTGAAGTGCTGGGTGGAGGCGATCGTTTCGCGGCGCAGGGAATCGCCCGCCGCCATCTTCGGCAGGCGGCGGCTCTCCTCGTCTTCCTCGTCGTCCTTGCCCTCTTGATAGAGCGCGAGGAAGCCGTCGAACTTCACCACCTGCCCGGTGGCGCGCAGCTCGATCCGCCGCCCACCCGCCGTGGCGTGGACAGCGACGGTGGTGCGCTCCAGCTCGGCCGATTCCATCTGGCTCGCCATGGTGCGGGTCCAGATCAGGTCGTAGAGCTTGGCCTGCTCCGGTTCGAGGTAGCGGGCGATGTCCTTCGGCCGACGCCCCATGTCGGTGGGGCGCACCGCCTCGTGGGCTTCCTGGGCGTTCTTCGCCTTCACGCTGTACTTGCGCGGGGCGCCGGGCACGTAGCGATCACCGAACTCGCGAGCGATCACCTTCCGGGCATCGGCGATGGCCTCCGGCGCCATGTCGACGCCGTCGGTCCGCATGTAGGTGATGATGCCCACCGTCTCGCCGCCGACATCCACCCCCTCGTAGAGGCGCTGGGCGACCCGCATGGTCTGAGCCGGGGCCATGCCGAGTTTGCGCGAGGCCTCCTGCTGCAGCGTGGAGGTGGTGAACGGCGGCTGCGGGTGGCGCTTGACGGGCTTGGCCTCGACGCTCGCCACCTGGAAGGTCGCGGCTTCCAGCGCCTTCTTGAAGGCGGCGGCCTCCTCGGCATTGCCGACGTCGAGACGCTGGATGCGCTTGCCGTCCGCGCCGACGAGGCGGGCCTCGAAGGTCGCGCCGTCCTTGGTCGCGAGCGTCGCGATGATCGACCAGTACTCCCGGGGCTTGGAGGCCTCGATCTCCATCTCGCGCTCGACCACGAGGCGCAGGGCGACCGACTGCACCCGGCCCGCCGACTTGGCGCCGGGGAGCTTGCGCCACAGGACCGGCGAGAGATTGAAGCCGACGAGGTAATCGAGGGCGCGGCGGGCGAGATAGGCATCGACCAACGCCTGATCGATCTGGCGCGGCTTGCGCATCGCCTGCTCGACGGAGGACTTGGTGATGGCGTTGAAGGTGACGCGCTCGACCGGCACGCCCTTCAGCACCTTGCGGGCGTTCAGGGCCTCCAGGACGTGCCAGGAGATCGCCTCGCCCTCCCGGTCGGGGTCGGTGGCGAGACTCAGCTTCTCGGCGCCCTTGACCGCCTTGGCGATCTCGCTGACCCGCTTCGAGCCGCGATCCTCCAACTCCCAGACCATGTGGAAGTCCTGCTCGGGATCGACCGAGCCGTCCTTCGCGGGAAGGTCGCGGATATGGCCGAAGGAGGCGATCACCTCATAGTCGCGGCCGAGGTATTTGTTGATCGTCTTGGCCTTGGCCGGCGATTCGACGATGACGACTTTCATCCAGAACCCTCTGCCCCCGTGGGGAGCCGTGGCGCGACGGAGACTGCGGAGTGCGAGCGAGCCCGCCGCCGGCCGGGGTCTCGCGGGGCGGAGAAGTGGGTGACTGGCGGCGGGTTGTCAAATGGCGGGCTCGATCGCCATCGATCCGAACCGTCTTCGCGAACGGAGCGCATCAATGACGGAGATGCCTCACATCCCCGCGTACCACTCGTAGCCGCGGTCCTCCCAGTAGCCGCCTTTGCCCTCGCCGATCCCGTCGAGGGACGAGACCATCTCCACCCGCATGACGTATTTGGCGTTCTTGTAGCCGAGCTGGCGCTCCACCCGCAGGCGCAGCGGTGCGCCGTTGGAGACGGGCAGCGCCTTCCCGTTGAGGTCGTAGGCGAGAATCGTCTGCGGGTTGAACGCATCGAACAGGTCGATGCTCTCGTAGTAGCGGATCGGGCGGCGGCCCGCCTCCGCGTCGTCGTTGGCGGCACCGTCCGCCGCGCCGGTCGGCGAGCCGCCCCAATCGTCCGCCGCCGCGAGCTGGACATAGGCGGCATGCGCCTCGCGCACCGTGTTCGGGTGGCTCGGCTGCACCCAGGCCCCATCGTCGCTGGCATATTCGAGGGTGTCGGCGCAGTGCAGCACCGCGTAGCGGGCCTGCGGCTTCAGTCCGGCCCGCTTCAGCACCTCGGACAGGGGCACGCCCGACCATTTGCCGATGCAGCTCCATCCCTCGACGCAATCGTGCCGGGTGATCTGCGTCCGAGAGGGCAGGGCGCGCAGGTCCGCGAGGCTCAAGGAGAGCGGCGTGTCCACGAGCCCGTCGACCTTCAGCTTGAACTCGGAAAAGTTCTTCGCGGCCAGCGTCTTGTAGGCGGTGTCCGGCGGATCGATCGAGCCGTTCGGCTTGAACCAGGGCGAGATCATCGATTCGGGAAATTCCCGCGCCAAGGTCTGGCCGGACATCAGCAGGCGCTGGACGTAGAGGTTGGCGTCCTCGCCGAGACGCAGGGTGCGGCGGCCCGTGTCGGTCCCGGCGAAGCGGTCGCAGCCGCCGAGCAGGGAGGCCCCGGCGAGGCCGGCGGTTGCGGTGAGGAGGCGTCGGCGGTGCAGAATCATCGGGCTTCCTCCCCGGCAGGACGGACCTTGCCGATGCTGAACCAGCCGGTGACCATCCCGCGCAGGTTGTTGACGACGCCCGAGACCAGCACGAGCACGAGGTGGACCACCACGAACAGGACGAGCAGCCCCGCCGCGATGAAGTGGACGCTGCGGGCCGATTGCCGGCCTCCGAACAGTTCCGTCAGCCAGGGCCAGGCCGCGTCGACGCCCGGCGACATGGCGAGGCCGGCGAGCACCATCGCGGGCAGCAGCACGAGCACCACGCCGAGATAGGTGAGCTTCTGGATGACGTTGTAGCGCTTGGCTTCCTCGCCCTCGGGGAACTTCAGGAGCAGGTGCGCCTTCACCGAGCCGCCGAAATCGCGGATCTGATCGCCCTCGGGAACCAGGCGCCGGCGCAACTGGCCCGAGAACAGCCCGTAGAGCAGGTAGATCGCCCCGTTGATGACGAGGCACCACGCGAACAGGAAGTGCCAGCGGCGGCCGGTGGCGAGGTCCTGGCCGGAGGGGAGGGTGGCCCACGAGGGAAAGGCCCGGTCGGCCTCGACGCCACCGCTCGTGGACAGGCCGAGCACCCCGGTCGTGTCGAACTTGTGTTCCCCCAGATAGACGACGCCGCGGTTGGCGCCGCCCGTTTCCTCGCTGGTGATGGCGAGCGCCGGATTGTCGAAGGTCGAGGTCGCGCCCCAGTAGAGGGCGGGGTGGGCGTTGAAGATCTGCAGGCCGCTCATCAGCAGCACCAGCAGGACCGCGGCGTTGATCCAGTGCGCCAGCCGGATCACGAGCGGATGCCGGTAGATGAGCCGCCGTCCGTTCCGGCCGATGCGCTCGGGGGCGGCCTTGTCGGGGGCGTCGATGGCAGGCGAGGCGGTCACGCGTCCTGTCTCCGGGGCGGTGCTTCGATTTTGCGCAATACGTGTAGCAGCGGCCGCCGGTTACCAGCCGCGACGAAAAAGCCGCGAATGAGGTCGTGAGGAGGATGAAGTCCGCGACCGTCGCACAAGGTGTCCAGAGCCAACCAATCGCTTGCGGGACTCACCCCCACGCCTACACCCGGCCCCTGCCATGACCGCTCCTGTCGCCCGCGCCGTTCCCCCCACCGGCACCTCCTCGGCATCGAGGGGTTGAACCGGCTCGACATCGAAGGGCTGCTCGATGCGGCCGACGCGGCGGTGGATATCTCCCGCCAAGTGGAAAAGAAGCGCACGACGCTCCGGGGCCGGACGCAGATCAACCTGTTTTTCGAGCCCTCGACGCGGACGCAATCCTCCTTCGAGCTGGCGGGCAAGCGGCTGGGCGCCGATGTGATGAACATGGCGGTGGGCCAGTCGTCGGTGAAGAAGGGCGAGACGCTGATCGACACCGCCGCGACGTTGAACGCCATGCGGCCGGACATCATCGTCGTCCGCCACCAGTCGGCGGGGGCGGTGCATCTCCTCGCCCGCAAGGTCGATTGCTCAGTGGTCAACGCCGGCGACGGCACGCACGAGCACCCCACCCAGGCCCTGCTGGACGCGCTGACCATCCGCCGCCGCAAGGGCCGGCTGGAGGGCCTGGTCGTCGCCATCTGCGGCGACGTCCTGCACTCCCGCGTCGCCCGCTCGAACCTGATCCTGCTCCAGGCGATGGGCGCGCAGGTGCGCCTCGTCGCGCCCTCGACCCTCCTGCCGGCGGGGATCGAGCGGTTCGGGGTCGAGACCTTCACCGACATGCGCAAGGGCCTGGAAGGCTGCGACATCGTGATGATGCTGCGCCTCCAGCGCGAGCGCATGAACGGCTCCTTCGTGCCCTCGGTGAAGGAGTATTTCCGCTACTACGGCCTCGACGCCGACAAGCTGTCCTGCGCCGCGCCGGACGTCATGGTCATGCATCCGGGCCCGATGAACCGCGGCGTCGAGATCGCCTCGGAGATCGCCGACGGGGCGCAATCGCTCATCCGCGAGCAGGTCGAAATGGGTGTGGCCGTGCGCATGGCCGTGCTCGACGCCCTCGCCCGGCATCTGCCCAACGGGTGAACATTCGCCGGTAAGCCCTTCCCAAACAAAGCGGCTCGCCTTTCACCAAGGTCGACTTGCCCCGGATGCCGACCTGACGCAGTTTCAGACCCAGGATCCGCGCCGGCGGCCCCGCGACTGCAAGATTGTTCATGAGCCGCTACACCCTCGCCGACCTCGCAAGCCTCGTGGCCAGCCGCGCCGGCACCGACCCTGACGCGTCCTACACCGCCAAGCTCCTCGCCGGCGGCCCCGCCAAGGCGGCCAAGAAGCTCGGCGAGGAGGCGGTCGAGGCGGTGATCGCCGCCGTGCAGGGCGACCGCGAGGGCCTCAAGAACGAGGCGGCGGACGTCCTCTACCACCTCATGGTGCTGCTCAAGGCCGGCAATGTCGAACTCGACGCCGTGATGGACGAGTTGGAGCGCCGCACCGCCCAGAGCGGCCTCGCCGAGAAGGCATCAAGGCGCCACGCGTGAAACCCGCCGCCGAGCCTCGGGGAGGGCGGCGACAGCCTCTCGCCCTATCGCCATTTCAACCGGGACGAGTGGGCGCAACTGCGGGCCGACGCCCCCCTGACGCTCAACGCGGACGACCTCGAGCGGCTGAAATCCCTCAACGATCCGATCTCCATCGAGGAGGTCGTAGAGATCTACCTGCCCCTGTCGCGGCTGCTCTCCTTCTACGTCGCGGCGACGCAGGGCCTGTTCAAGGCGACGCAGCGCTTCCTCACCGCCGAGCGCGAGACCAAGCTGCCCTACATTATCGGCCTGGCCGGCTCGGTGGCGGTGGGCAAATCCACCACCGGCCGCATCCTCGCCGCCCTGCTGGCCCGCTGGCCCAACACGCCGCGCGTCGAGCTCGTCACCACGGACGGCTTCCTCCTGCCCAATGCCGAGCTCGAACGCCGCGGGCTGATGCAGCGCAAGGGTTTTCCCGAAAGCTACGACACCGCCGCGCTGCTGCGCTTCCTGCACGATGTGAAGTCCGGCCAGAAGCGAGTCAGCGCGCCCCTCTACTCGCACCTCGTCTACGATCGGGTGCCCGGGGAGGAGCGGGTGGTGGAGAGCCCCGACATCCTGATCCTCGAGGGGCTCAACGTGCTGCAGGCGAGCCGCCTGCCCAAGGACGGCACGATCGCCCCGATCGTCTCGGATTTCTTCGACTTCTCGGTCTATCTCGATGGGCACGAGGACGATCTGCACCGCTGGTACGTCACCCGCTTCATGCGCCTGCGCGACACCGCGTTCCGCGACCCGCGCTCCTACTTCACCAAATACGCGGAGATCCCCGAGGCCGAGGCGCTGGAGATCGCCGACCGGCTCTGGACCACCATCAACCTGCCGAACCTTCGGGAGAATATCCTGCCGACCCGTCCGCGCGCGAGCCTGCGCCTCATCAAGGGCGCGAGCCACCGCATCGAAAGCGTGGCTTTGCGGCGACTGTGACGGTCATCGTTTCTCGAGAAAGCTCGCGAATACGGCTGTTGCACATTGGATGCAGCCGCGAATGCCGCTGTATGCGAGATTCGTTCGTCGAAACGAATCGGTGAGCGTTGCCATGAGGATCGAGGAAAGGGCACTCCTTCAGGAACGGGTGAAGACCCTCGTCCTGGAGCACGCCCTGGCGGCGACCCTCACGCGGTTCACCGCCCTCCAGGACCCTGCGGCGCACGATGTCGGTGCCGACCTCTCCCGGCTGGAGGATCTGCTCCTCGGGGCGGCCCGCGACCTCGCCGACCGGGCGACACAGCAGAAGCTCTCGGTCCTCGTCGCGGTGGAGGACGTCTCCACCACCCTGAAGACGATGTTCGACGCGGCCCGCCTGCGGATCACCTGCGCCGACGCGGGGCCGCAGGTCGCCTGACCCGCTCCTCGGAACCTCAACCTGCGCCGGGTCAGTCCGTCTTGCCGTCCTCCGCGTCAGGCGGCGGCAGCGCAGCGGGGTCGATGCCCATTGCGGTGAGGTGTCGCTCGCAGACCATCCGCACCAGCGCCAGGAGTTCCTCCAGACGGGTGAGACTGTATATCAGCTCCTCGTCGGTGATTCTGTAGTTTTTCGAGTAGCGCGCCTTAATGTAGGCTTGGTAGATCAACTCGAAGCAGCGGCGCGTAAGGCCGTGGTTCGGCGGCCAGACGGCCCGCAACTCCGGCGCCACGCCCTCCGCCTGGTTGCGCAGGTGTCGAATATTATGCGAGGCCGGCGAATACAGAGTCAGTGTCAGCAGCACGCAGGTGTAGGCATTTTCCGCCGTCTGATGCGCCATGAAGGCTGACCATTTCCCTGATCTAATCTCCCTGAAGTGATGCGCACCGCGCAGCGCGTCCTCGGCATCGGGAAGCCACCCCTGGAAATTGCCGATAGTCTCCTCGCGGATCATCTCGGGCAGCATCTCGCCCGGCGCGGCGAGGGGAAAACCCTTTGCCTCGTAAAGCGCGATCCCCTCTTTCACGATATTCAGAAAAAACGGACGCCCCCGGGCGATCTGGTCGTTCACATCGGCATAGGTGTGGAGGATGAAGCCGACCTCGGGAAAGAGTATGTCCGTCAACCGCCGCCGGGAAAACCGGTCGTCGGCCTCCTCCCAATACTCGGCCTTGTCGGTCAATTGCGGGTGGTTGACCACGACGAGGATGTCGAAATCCGACAGGTAGTTGGTCTGCGGGGAATCCACCCAGTCGCCCCGGGCGAAGGACCCGAACAGGATGATCTTGAGGACGCGCCCGCCCCGCGTCCAGACCTGCGTGCCCCGCTCGGTCTTCTTCTCGAACTCCTCCAGCAGCACGCGCACGACGTAGTCGAGTTGCCGCTGCCGCAGGCGGGGGAGGTGGTCGAGGCTCGTCTTCATCACACGGGCTGCCGGGGCCCTGAAGGGCCACGGTCCGTGGCTATCAGCGTTCCGCCGCCCTGGCGAGCGCCCTTACTGCTTCGCGCGGTTGATGATCTCCCAGAGAGCCCGAGCCACGGGCTCGGTCACGGTGCGCCGATACTTCCGGTGGACCAGCTGACCATTGTGGAACACATCCTGCTCGACATAGAGCCGCTCGCCGTCCCACCGGACGATGTTGTCGGATTCGATCGTTTCCTCGACCCCAAGATCGCCCCTGAGAATCGAGCTACCCGTGTGGCTCAGCATACGCGCGTCCTCGTTGCACGCCGGGCCTGCCGGAGGCCCCGCTTCGGCACCTCCACCATAAGAGCGCGGAACGGGGTGCGCAAAGGGTGCATCCCGCCGCCGCCCTGTCAGGTCGGGCCGGATGACAGGGACACGCACCGGATGTGCGCTCCGGCACAGCTTCGGCCTCGCCCCGCTGTCACGGTAAAAACAGCGGCGAGGCTCGTTCCGATCCTCCGGCCGCACCGGAGGCGTCCATGACCCAGCGCCCAGCCCCGACGCTCAGCGAGCGGTTCGCTGCGACCGTCGAGAAATTCGTCCGCATTCTCGTGTCGGCGCGTTCGGCCGGCCGCCCCGTCAGCGGTCCGGTGGTGTTCCGCCACTATCTGTAGGGCCGTTCAGAGCTCCTCACAAAACTCCCGATCACCGGGAGTTCTCCCTCTGGCCCAGGCGGCGCAGCGGGAGTTTTGTGAGAGGCTCTCAGTAGCCGCGGCTCAGGACCGGAGGAATCGGGCAGGCATCCGTCGCGAACGGACCGAGGATCACGTCGCCCTGGCGCGGATTGTTCACCGTGAACGGCGCCGTGCCTTGCGTGGCGAAGAAGCCGCGGCCGAGTTGCGGCAGGAATGCCTGCGAGCCGAACTCGATGTAGCAGCGGTCGATCACCGCCTGGTAGGCGAAGCTCGCCTTCGTGATCGGCGTCAGCGCGCCGTCCGGCCCCGGCACCCCGCAATAGGCGGCGAAATCGAGCTGGCCGGGATGCGACAGGCGCACCTCCACGGCCCGTCCCGGCGGGATCGTGACCGCCGGGCCGCCGTCGCGGCGGGCCGTCAGCACGTAGGCCGAGCGGTTGATGATCTGCCGGACGCACTCGGCGGAGGCGGTCGAGACGCTGAAACCCGTGCCGAGCAAAGCCAGAGCGACGGCGAGAGCCCCGCGCGATTGCCTCGTCGTCCAACCACGCTTCGCCACTGCCGTCTCCCATGCACCTTCGAGTGGTGACTTGAACCGCGCCCACGCTTCACTTGCAAGTGTTTATGATAACGGGTGTCCAGAGGGCGAGCCCTCTGGCGGGTGCAGGGCGGCGCCCTGCCGTTCCAGGGGCTCTGCCCCTGAACCCCGCCAAAGGACTCGTCCTTTGGGATCCCAGGCTCAGCGGCGCTCGTACAAGAGGCGGGCGCGGATCGTGCCGGGAATGGCGCGGATCTCGTTGAGCAGGGTCTCGGCGTCGGCGTCGTTCGCATCCGTTTCGAGGACCACGTAACCGACTTCGCCGTCCGTCTGGTAGAATTGCGCCGCGATGTTGACGTGGCCGCGGGCGAAGACCTCGTTGAGGCGCCCGAGCATGCCCGGCAGGTTGCGCTGGACATGGATGAAGCGGGTGCCGGTGGCCCGCGTCGGCAGCTGGACCTGCGGAAAGTTCACCGCCCCGACCGTCGAGCCGATATCCGAGTAGTCCACGAGCTTGCGGGCGACCTCGGAGCCGATGCGCTCCTGGGCCTCCTCGGTGGAGCCGCCGACATGCGGGGTCAGGATCACGTTGTCGAGGCCCTGCAGCGGGCTCTGGAACGCCTCCGCATTTGAGCCCGGCTCCTTCGGGAAGACGTCGACTGCCGCGCCGGCGAGGTGCCCGTCGCGCAGGGCCGAGGCCAGGGCGTCGAGATCGACCACCGTGCCGCGGGCGTTGTTGATGAGGAAGCTGCCGGGCTTCATCGCCCGGATCTCCGCCTCGCCGATCATGTTGAACGTCGATTCGGTCTCCGGGACGTGGAGCGAGACCACGTCGCACTGGCTGAGGAGTTCGTTGAGCGTCTCGGTCGGCTCCGTGTTGCCGTGGCGCAGCCTGTCGGTGTGATCGTAGAACAGGACGCGCATGCCCATCGCTTCGGCGAGCGTCGAGAGCTGCGTGCCGATATTGCCGTATCCGACGATGCCGAGGGTCTTGCCCCGAACCTCCAGGGAGCCCACCGCGGATTTGTCCCATCGGCCGGCATGCGCCCCGACGGAGCGCGGCACGATCCGGCGCAGGAGCATCACGATCTCGCCGATGACGAGCTCGGCCACCGAGCGGGTGTTGGAGAAGGGTGCGTTGTGAAGACGGGGATGCCACGGTGGCGCGCCGCCTCCAGATCGACCTGATTTGTGCCGACCGAGAAGCAGCCGACCGCGAGCAGCCGATCCGCCGCTTCGAACGCCGCCGCATCGAGCTGGGTGCGTGAGCGAATGCCCACCATGTGCACGCCCTGGAGCGCTTCATGCAGCGCCTCCCGGTCCAGCGCCTTCGGCAGCCGGGTGAGGTTGGTGTAGCCCGCCGCCTGCATCAGGGCGACGGCACTGTCGTTGATCCCCTCCAGCAGGAGGACGCGGATCTTGTCCTTGGGGAGGGAGAGCTTCTCGGGGATCATGGGCGCGGTTCGGCAAACGGACGATGGGCGCGCAGCGATAGCACCGGCCCTTCGCGACGCAACATCAACCGTGACAGGACAGCCCTGCATGTCCGCCGGGACAGGGGGCGGGAGGCGAAGAGGCGCGGAGGCCTCCCGGCAGCGAGAGCCGGGACCGACCAGCCATGCCGTCTATTTGTGCAGTCAAATGCGCAACTTCGACGCATGAAAACGGAACTCGGCGGCAGCGCCGAAGTTTAGTGGCCCGTATCTCTCATGCTCGCCGGCTCCAATTGTGCCGGGTGCATCGACCTGTGTTCAGTGGCCTCGACATGCACATCCAAACCGGCTTCACCATCGCCTTCGATACTTTCGGCCCGACGCCGATGAACCTTCTGTTCAACATCCGGCCGGAGCGCCGGACGGATCTCGTGACGCCGGAGGTCATCACCTTCGATCCGCCGGTGGCGGCGCAACAGCATGTCGACGCCTTCGGCAACGTGTGCACGCGGATCGTCGCGCCGGGCGGCCGCATCACGCTCTCGGCCGACTTCACCATCGCCGATTCCGGCCTGACGGACGACGTCGCCCCGGACGCGCGCGAAATTCCGGTCCAGGACCTGCCGGACGACGTGCTCGTCTACCTCCTGGGCTCGCGCTACTGCGACACCGACAAGCTGTCGGCCACGGCATGGTCGCTGTTCGGCGGCATGGCCCCGGGCTGGAACCGTGTGCAGGCCATCGTGGACTACGCCCACCAGCGGCTCCGCTTCGACTACCAGCAGGCCGACGCCACCCGTTCCGCCCATGACGGACACGGACAGCAGGTCGGCGTCTGCCGGGACTTCGCCCATCTCGCCGTCGCGCTCTGCCGCTGCATGAACATCCCGGCGCGCTATTGCACGGGCTACCTCGGGGACATCGGGGTGCCGAAAGTGCCGGACCCGATGGACTGGAGCGCCTGGTTCGAGGTCTACCTCGACGGCCGCTGGTACACGTTCGACGCGCGCCACAACAGGCCGCGTATCGGCCGCATCGTCATGGCAAGGGGCCGCGACGCCACGGACTGCGCCCTGACCACGAGCTTCGGCTCGGCCCTCCTGGTGCAGTTCGACGTCCACACGGACGAAGTGCCGGAGGGCACGGAGACCTTCGCGCAGGCGGCGTAAGTCGCAGCGCGCCTCTGTTGAACAGCCCCCACTAATAGAGTATGTGACAGGCGCCTCGCCGTCCGTCGTGATGCCTGCCTTCAGGGCGGCATGCCCGGGCGAGTCGGCCGGGCCGCCCTCGTCATCCGTATCGACGCGTCGGCAAACCGGTCTCCGTTGGGAGGACGGTCGCTTCCCGCTAGGGAGGCTGCGGCGGCTGGGGGCGTTTGCAACGCATGCCGCCGACGCACCCGGTCCGTCCCAGGACGTGACCGCCCAGGAGAGAGAATGACCGCAGGGACAGCCGTGGCGCGGGATCAGTACCGCGATGATTTCGCCGCGCTTTTGGAGGAGAGCTTCCTCCAATCCGAGATTACCGAGGGTTCCGTCGTCAAGGGTCGCGTCGTCGCGATCGAGAAGGACGTGGCCGTCATCGACATCGGCGCCAAGACGGAAGGCCGTGTCGCACTCAAGGAATTCTCCGGCCCCGGCCGGGAAGGCGAGCTGAGCGTCGGCGACGAGGTCGAGGTCTACGTCGACCGGATCGAGAACGCGCTCGGCGAGGCCGTCCTGTCGCGCGACAAGGCGCGCCGCGAGGAGAGCTGGGGCAAGCTGGAGAAGGCGTTCCAGAACAACGAAAAGGTCAACGGCGTCATCTTCAACCAGGTCAAAGGTGGATTCACCGTCGACCTCGACGGCGCTGTCGCCTTCCTGCCGCGTTCGCAGGTCGATAGCCGTCCGGTCCGCGACGTCACCCCGCTTCTGGGCACGCCGCAGCCGTTCCAGATCCTCAAGATGGATCGCCGCCGGGGCAACATCGTCGTCTCGCGCCGCACGGTCCTCGAAGAGAGCCGCGCCGAGCAGCGCTCGGAGCTGGTGGCCAACCTTGAGGAAGGTCAGGTGATCGACGGCGTGGTCAAGAACATCACCGATTACGGTGCGTTCGTTGACCTCGGCGGCATCGACGGCCTGCTGCACGTCACCGACATCGCGTGGCGCCGCGTCAACCATCCGAGCGAGGTGGTCACGATCGGCCAGACCGTGAAGGTCAAGATCATCAAGATCAACCATGAAACCCAGCGCATCTCGCTGGGCATGAAGCAGCTGCAGACCGATCCGTGGGAAGGCGTCGCCGCCCGCTACCCGGAGGGTGCCAAGCTCAAGGGCCGCGTCACCAACATCACCGACTACGGCGCGTTCGTCGAGCTGGAGCCGGGCATCGAAGGCCTCATCCACGTCTCGGAAATGTCGTGGACCAAGAAGAACGTCCATCCCGGCAAGATCATCTCCACCTCCCAGGAGGTCGAGGTGCAGGTGCTCGAAGTGGACGCCTCCAAGCGCCGCATCTCGCTCGGCCTCAAGCAGACCCTGCAGAATCCTTGGGCTGCGTTCGCGGAGAAACATCCCGTCGGCTCGACCGTCGAGGGCGAGGTCAAGAACAAGACCGAATTCGGCCTGTTCGTCGGTCTCGACGGCGACGTCGACGGCATGGTGCACCTCTCCGACCTCGACTGGACCAAGCCCGGCGAGCAGGCGATGGAGGACTACAAGAAGGGCGACAAGGTCACCGCCAAGGTGCTCGATGTCGATGTCGAGAAGGAGCGCATCGCGCTCGGCGTGAAGCAGCTGGCGGGTGACCCCTTCGCCGAGGCCGGTGAGGTCAAGAAGGGTCAGATCGTGACCTGCGAGATCGTGGAGGTGAAGGATTCCGGCCTGGAGGTGCGGCTCGCCGACACCGACATGCAGACCTTCATCCGCCGCGCCGAGCTCGCCCCGCGACCGCGCCGACCAGCGCCCCGAGCGTTTCGCCGCCGGCGAGAAGATCGACGCCCGCGTGGTGCAGTTCGACCGCAAGGCTCGCCGCGTCCAGGTCTCCATCAAGGCCCTGGAAGTGGCCGAGGAGAAGGAGGCCATGGCCCAGTTCGGCTCCGCCGATTCGGGTGCCTCCCTCGGCGACATCCTCGGCGCCGCCTTCAAGAAGGCGAAGCCCGAGGACGAGTGAGCCTCAACCACGCCGCCCGGTCCGCCGGGCGGCCCCATCGAGATCGGAAAGGCCGTTCGGGAGCGATCCCGGGCGGCCTTTTCCTTTTGCCGTCAGGATGATACAACTGTAAGGCGTTGGTTGACACATCGTGGGGGCAGAGGATCATGTCAGGTGCATGATCCGGTCGTTCCGCAGCAAGGCGCTTCGTGATTTCGCGACCATGGGCGACAGCCACAAACTCAGCGTCCCCAATCTCGGGTGCCTGCGCCGCGTACTGGCGCAGCTTGATGCCGCGCGCGAGCCGCAGGATCTGAATCTCCGCGGATACAGGTTCCATGAATTGAAGGGCGAACGACGTGGGACCTTCGCCGTCAATGCGAGCGGCAACTATCGGATCACGTTCGGCTGGGACGGCGATGATGCGATCAATGTCGATCTGGAGGATTATCACTGATGGCGACCAATCCTCTCCTCCTCGGCCTCGCACCGACTCATCCCGGCGAGATCCTCCGTGAGGATCTCCTCCCCGCCACCGGCCTCACCAAGACCGAGATCGCCCAGAAGCTCGGCGTCTCGCGCCAGACGCTCCATGACCTCATCGCCGAGCGCCAGCCGGTGACGGTGGCGATGGCGCTGCGGCTCGGGAAGCTGTTCGGCAACGCGGCGGAGTTCTGGCTGAACCTTCAGCGCGCTTACGACCTGCGCACGATGGAGCAGGCCATGGCCGAGGAGCTGGCCGCCATCCCGACCCTCTCGCCCCTCCCGACCCACGATACGGCCTGACTGGAGGCGACCTCGGCCGTCGGCGACGCTTGGTGAAATTCTTCGCCGCGCCCCGTATCCACGCCGCCGAAAAATGCACTAGAACACGCCCTCCCGTCGGCTCGGCCGGACGGGATAGGAAGGGACGCCAAGGACTTGCGCGATGCGGCAGCGCCCCGATCCGGGGGCGGGGGGATGCCGTCGGAGCGCCGGTCCGGCAGGGTGGCCGGGCGCGCCGCGCGGCCGGGGATGCAAGGGAAGACGGGTCCATGGCAGCCGACGCCGAACTGCTGATCGACCGGCGGCGCCTGCGCCGCCGCCTGAGCCTGTGGCGCATCCTGGGCATCGGCGGCCTCATCGTCGCCGTGGCGGCCATCGGGTATCGCGTGCGCGCCGGGGCGACGGGCGGCGGCTTCGCCGTGCGGCCGCAGATCGCCCGCATCTCGGTCTCGGGCTTCATCGCCGGGAGCGAGGCCACCGCCAAGCTGATGAAGCGGGTGGGCGAGGCGGAGGCCGTGAAGGGCGTCGTCGTCTCGATCAACTCGCCCGGCGGCACCACTACCGGCTCCGAGGAGATCTTCCGCAATCTGCGGGCGCTGGCCGAGAAGAAGCCCCTCGTGGCCTTCGTGGACGGGACGGCGGCCTCGGGGGCCTACATCACCGCCATCGCGGCCGACCACATCGTGGCGCGCGAGACCAGCCTCGTCGGCTCCATCGGCGTGCTGTTCCAGTACCCCGACGTGTCGGGCCTGCTCGACAAGGTCGGCGTGAAGGTCGAGTCGGTGAAATCCTCGCCGCTCAAGGCCGAGCCCTCGGGCTTCACGCCGACCTCGCCGGAGGCGCGTGCGGCGCTCGCCGCCGTGGTCGGCGACACCTATGCATGGTTCAAGGGCCTCGTCGCGGAGCGCCGGGGCATGGACCCGCAGCAGCTCGCTGCCGTCTCTGACGGGCGGGTGTTCAGCGGCCGGCAGAGCGTACCCCTGAAGCTCGTGGATGAACTCGGCGGCGAGCGGCAGGCCGTGGCGTGGCTGGAATCGGCCAAGGGCGTGCCGAAGGACCTGCCCGTGACCGATTGGAAGCCGCGCTCGGAGAGCGACTTCTCCCTCTGGTCGGCGGCCGGGGTCGGGGCCGATCTCCTCGGCCTGGAGGGATTCGCGAGGAACCTGAAGGCCCTGGGCCAGGAAGCTCAGGCTGGCGCTCAAGGGGGCCTCCTCGTCCTGTGGCGGCCGGAGCCCTGATCCCGTCGCCACGCCGCCCTTGAAATCCGCCGAACCACCGGGAATACGAAACGCCATGATCAAGTCGGAGCTTGTTCTCAAGATCGCCGAACAGAACCCGCATCTCTACCAGCGGGACGTGGAGATCCTGGTCAACGCCATCCTCGACACGATCGCCGATGCCCTGGCGCGGGGTGACCGGGTGGAACTGCGCGGCTTCGGCGCCTTTTCGGTGAAGCGCCGGGAAGCGCGCAAGGGACGCAACCCGCGGACGGGCGCGGCCGTTGCCGTGTCCGAAAAGGCCATTCCCGTCTTCAAGACGGGCAAGGAGATGCGGCTGCGTCTCAACGATGCCAAGATCGGCGAAGGCGTCGCGGCGCAATAGGCGGAGGTGCGAGAATGATCCGGTTCCTGAAGAGCCTTGTCCTGCTGCCGGTGGCGGCGGTGGTCATCCTGCTGGCCGTCGCGAACCGCAATCTCGTGACGCTGTCCTTCGATCCGTTCAATGTGGACGCGCCGGTCTTCAGCGTGAACCTGCCGCTCTACGCGATCCTGTTCGGCGCCGTGGCGCTGGGCATCGTCGTCGGCGGCGTCTTCACGTGGCTTGGCCAGGGACGGACCCGGGCGAGCGCCCGCCATCACCGCCGGGAGGCCACCCGCTACGAGCGCGAGGTCAACCGCCTGCGCCCCTACGCCCCCGACGCGCCGGGCCAGACCTATCCCGGCACCTCCGTTCCCGTCCGCACGGCGCTGCCCGCGCCACGCTGAATTTGTCGGCGCGAACCACCGCGCCTCGTAGCGATGCCTCAAATCAAGATCTGCGGCCTCAGCACACCGGACACCCTCGACGCCGCCCTCGCGGCGGGAGCCGATTGGGTGGGCTTCGTGCAGTTCCCCCGCAGCCCCCGCCACATCTCGCTGGAGGCCGCCCGCGTCCTCGCCGCTCGGGCGAAGGGCCGGGCAGGGCGGGTCGTGCTGCTGGTGGACCCGGACGATGCGGCCGTCGCCGCCGCCGTCGAGGCCATCGGGCCGGACCTGATCCAGCTGCACGGGCGCGAATCGCCCGAGCGGGTCGCCGCCATCCGCGCCGCCACGGCGCTCCCGGTGATGAAAGCTCTCGGGATCGCCGGGCGCGACGACCTCGCCGCGATCCCTGCCTATGCGGCAGTGGCCGACCGCCTCCTCCTCGATGCCAAGGCGCCCCCCGGTGCGAGCCTGCCCGGCGGCAACGGCGTGAGCTTCGATTGGGACATCCTGGCGGGGGCGACGCTGCCCGCCGGCACCATGCTCTCCGGCGGCCTCGCGCCCTGCAACGTCGCCGAGGCCCTCGCCCGCACCGGCCTCACGGCGGTCGACGTTTCCTCGGGGGTCGAGAGCGCGCCAGGTGTGAAGGATCCCGCCCTGATCGCCGCCTTCGTCGCGGCGGCGCGGGCGCCAAGCTGAGGGCACCACCCGTCCTTGCGAGCCTGTGCCGATAGGACCCGGCCGTCCCGGCATTGCGGCGGCGGGCGCATGGGTCTAGGCAACGCAAATCCAGAGACAACCGGCAAGATCGACAGCCCCGCCGAAGGACAAGCCCGTGACCATCGCCCCCGCCCCGAACTCCTTCCGCACCGGGCCCGACGAGCGCGGGCGCTTCGGCATCTTCGGCGGCCGCTTCGTGGCCGAGACGCTGATGCCGCTGATCCTCGACCTGGAGAAGGCCTACGAGGACGCGAAGCAGGACCCCGCCTTCAAGGCGGACATGGAGAGCTACGGCACGCACTACATCGGCCGTCCGAGCCCGCTCTATTATGCCGAGCGGCTCACCGAGCACCTGCGGGCGAAGGCCCCGGCGGGTCAGGGCGCGAAGGTCTACTTCAAGCGCGACGAGCTGAACCATACCGGCGCGCATAAGATCAACAATTGCATCGGCCAGATCCTGCTCGCGATCCGCATGGGCAAGACGCGGATCATCGCCGAGACCGGCGCGGGCCAGCACGGCGTCGCCACCGCCACCCTCTGCGCCCGCTTCGGCCTGAAATGCGTCGTCTACATGGGCGCCGTGGACGTCGCCCGGCAGGCCCCGAACGTCTTCCGCATGAAGATGCTCGGCGCCGAGGTCATCCCGGTGGAATCCGGCACGAAGACCCTCAAGGACGCGATGAACGAGGCCCTCCGCGACTGGGTCACCAACGTCTCGGACACGTTCTACTGCATCGGGACCGCCGCCGGCCCGCACCCCTACCCGGCGATGGTGCGCGACTTCCAGTCGGTGATCGGCCGCGAGACCCGCGAGCAGATGCTCGCCCAGGAGGGGCGGCTGCCCGATTCGCTGATCGCCTGCATCGGCGGCGGTTCGAACGCCATGGGGCTGTTCCACCCATTCCTCGACGACAGCGAGGTCGAGATCTTCGGGGTCGAGGCGGCGGGCCATGGCGTCCAGTCGGGGCTGCACGCGGCCTCGCTCACCGGGGGCAAGCCCGGCGTGCTCCACGGCAACCGCACCTATCTGCTGCAGGACGAGGACGGCCAGATCACCGAGGCGCATTCGATCTCGGCGGGGCTCGACTATCCCGGCATCGGCCCCGAGCATGCGTGGCTGCGCGACATCGGCCGCGTGCAGTACCTCTCGGCCACCGATTCCGAGACCCTGGAGGCGTTCAAGCTCTGCTCGATGCTGGAGGGGATCATCCCCGCCCTGGAGCCGGCCCACGCCCTGTCCAAGGTGCTGGACATCGCCCCGCAGCGCCCGGCCGATCACCTGATGGTGCTGAACATGTGCGGGCGCGGCGACAAGGACATCCCGCAGGTCGCCGAGATCTTCGGCACGAAAATCTAAGTCGAGGGTGTCCAGAGGGCGAGCCCTCTGGCGGGTGCAGAGCGGCGCCCTGCGAGGATCAAGGGGCTTTGCCCCTGGATCCCACCGAAGGACTCGTCCTTCGGGATCCCCGACCCTCAGCGCACCGTGACCTGCTCGCGGATGCGCTCGAAGGTGGAGCGGTTGAGGACGCGCTTGGTCAACAGGTCGCTCACCGCCGTGTAGGGCCGTTTGGCCACGATGGCCCGGCCGATGTTGCCGCCGCCGCGCAGGCGGTTGAGATCGGCCACCGAAGCGCTGTTGAGATCGACCAGCGCGATGGCCGGCGGCCCTTCCGTGGCCCGGGCCTCCGCCACCTCGGCCTCCGCCTGGGGGATCGCTGCCGGAGGCGGGGAGGGGGACGCCGTGGTCCCCGAGGGCAGCCGCAGGGGCGTGGGATCGACCGGCGCGATGGCGGCCGTCGTCGAGCCGGAGCGCAGCGCGGGGACGGCGTCTCAGCCGGGGGCGCTACGGCGGCCGGAGGCGAGGCCGAAGCCTGGGGGGCGCTGCCCGAGGGCGGGGAGGCCGCCGCCGAGGGCGGAGGTGCCGGACGCGCCGTCTCAAATGTGGGCAGGATCTGGCGCACGGGCGGCGGGCTCACCTCCCCGGCCGCCGAGCTGGATGCATCGGCCGGAGGGCCGGCGGGCGTGGACGGCAACCAGTACTGCACCAGCGCCGCGAGGCCACCGGCGATGAGCAGCAACACCGAAGTGCGAAGAATTGCAGGTCCGCTGAGCACGCGCTGACCAATGACAGTGAGTGACGAGAGCATTTTTCGCTGCAATGAAGCCAGTTCAGCGCGAGAAAATGCGGCTTGAATAAGGTTTTAGCTTGCTACCTGATCGCTCGATCAAAGAGCATAACAAGCTTAACGCATTTCCCGGGCACGGGCAAACAGGCGCCGCAAGCCTGCTGGTGCTATCCCCCGCCCAAACCCGCGTCGCGCCGGAGCCGCGCGGGGCCGGTTGTCCGGCCCTCGATCACCCTCGCCGGAGCGGGGCCGTCAGTCCTCCACGCCCCGGCCGGGGGCGCCGCGATAGCCGGTCGCCAGGACGTAGAGCTCGCTCGAATCGGCCCGGCTCGCCGCCGGCTTCACGTGGCGGACGGTGGCGAAGTCGCGCTTGAGGTCGGTTAGCAGGGCACTCTCGGTACCGCCCTGCAGCACCTTGGCGAGGTAGGCGCCGTTCGGTCCCAGCACCTCGCGGGCGAACTCGGCGGCGGTTTCGGCGAGGCCGATGATGCGCAGATGATCGGTCTTCTTGTGGCCGGTGGCGTTGGCCGCCATGTCGGACATCACCAGATCGGCCGGGCCGCCGAGGAGGTCGGTGAGCTGCCGGGGCGCGTCGTCGTCCAGGAAGTCGAGGGTGATGAACTCGACTCCGGCCATCGGCTCGATGGGCAGGAGGTCGATGCCCACCACCTTGCCCTTCTCCCCGACGACCTTCGCCGCCACCTGCGACCAGCCGCCGGGCGCCGCGCCCAGGTCCACGATCCGCTGGCCGGGCTTCAGGAGCTTGAACCGCTCGTCGATCTCGATGAGCTTGAACGCCGCGCGGGAAACGGTACCCCTCGCGCTTGGCCCGCGCCACATAAGGGTCGTTGAGTTGCCGTTCGAGCCAGCGGGTCTGTGAGACGGTGCGCTTGCGCGCGGTCTTCACCCGCTGCTTGAGATCACCGCGCACGCCCCCGGTGGAGCCTACGCCTCCGCGCCTGTCAGTCATGAACCCCTACGTCGGCTGTGTCGCGGCCGCGCGCTCAGCGCACCGGCTTGCGCGACCATACCCCATCCTCGCGCATCATGTTGACGAGAAGCCCCTCGCGCAGGCCGCGGTCGGCGATGCGGAGCCGCTCGGCGGGGAAGGTGCGGCGCATCGCCTCCAGGATGGCGCAGCCCGCGAGCACGAGATCGGCGCGGTCGCGGCCGATGCAGGGGTTCTCCGCCCGCTGCTCCAGCCGCGTGTCCATCAGGTCGTCGATGGCGGCCGAGACCTCGTCGTCGCGCATCCACAGGCCGTCGACCCGGCGGCGCTCGTAGCGGGCGAGGCGCAGGTGCATCGCCGCGATGGTGGTGACGGTGCCGGAGGTGCCGAGCAGGTGGAAGTGCTGCGCGGTCGAGGCCGCCGCCGCCCGGAGCGCGAAGGGCGAGAGCTTCTCGGCCACCTCCTCGACCATGCCCTCGAACATGCGCCGGGTCACCTCGGCGCCCCCGTGCCGCTCGGCCAGCGTGACGACGCCGACGGGCAGGGAATCCCAGGCGCGGATCCGCAGGGTCGGGTCGGTGGAGGGGTTGGCGGCCGCGCCGTCGAGCCACGCGATCTCGGTCGAACCGCCGCCGATGTCGAAGATCACGACCGATTCGGCCCGTGGGTCGGCCAGGGCGGCGCAGCCGGTGACGGCGAGATAGGCTTCCGTCTGACGGTCCACGATCTCGAGGTCGAGGCCCACGGTCTGGCGGACGCGCTCGACGAAATCCGCCCCGTTCACCGCGAGCCGGCATGCCTCCGTGGCGATCACCTTGGCGCGCTGGACGCCCCGGGTCTGCATCTTGGTCCGGCAGATGCGCAGGGCTTCCACGGTGCGCTCGATCGCGGCCTCGGTCAGCCGGTCCGAGGTGCCCAGACCCTCGCCCAGCCGCACGATGCGCGAGAAGGCGTCGATCACCCGGAAGCCGCTGAAGGTGGGCTCCGCGATCAGCAGGCGGCAGTTGTTGGTGCCGAGATCCAGGGCGGCATAGCTCTGGCGGCGCTCGCGCCCCGCATAGAGGGTCGGCGTATGGAGCGGTCCCAAGCCGGCTGCGGAACGGGCCGGCGCGGCCGCGGCGGTCTCGTCCCTCATCGGCGCGGCCGTCGATCCCTCATCGGCCGGGCAACCCGGCCTCACTTGGTTTGAAGCCTACAGGGTCGGGCAGGAGTTGCAACGGCTGATCCGCGCGGGGGACAGCCGATCTCACCCATCTCTCCGCGCGGCCTGCATTGTTTCCCTCGGGCGACGGAGTGATTCGCCCCGAGGACGTCCGGATGACGGCCCGTCAGTTGAAGGCTTTGACGAGCCCGGCGGTGCGGGGGATCGGCCGCAGCAGGCTCTTCACCTGCGAGTAGGGGCGGGGGCGGTTGATGACCTCATCGAGGCGGGACCACAGGGTCTTGGGCGAGAAGGGCTTGGCGATGATCTCGTTGACACCGAGCCCGACGGCCCGGTCCACGACGTTCCGGCGCGGCTGGGCCAGCATCAGGAGGATCGGCAGGGTGGGGCAGGGGGAGGTGGAGGGCGTGCGCGCCAGCCGGATGAACTCCTCGCCCGACAGGATCGAGAGGTCCCAATCGATGATCGCGATATCGGGCTTGCTCTCGGCCAGGACGCCGAGCGCCTCGGCGCCGTCCGGCGCCTCGAGGACGCGCTTGATGCCCACGCGCATCAGCATGTCCCGCACGATCCGGCGGATGTAGAGGCTCTCGTCGACGACGAGGGCGGAGAGATCGGGGAAAGGTCGGTGTCGCGATCATTCGGGTGCGTCGTCCAGTCGCGACGTTACCCGACCTCACTTTGCATTTTGCTAACGCCACTCACGCCCTGCGGGATGGCGGCGGCCGGAAAGTGAAGAAACCGGGCCGTTTGGGCCTAAAAGGACCTTGCGGTCAAGGCCCGATTGCGTCAGGACTGAGGCGTTATTCTTGGTTACCGCGACCACGGGTAATGCACGGTGCGGAACGTGGGTCATCGGAGATGATCGACGTTGTATTGAAAATACAGGCGGCGGACGGTTTTTGCGAGCTTCTAATGGGACGTGGTCGTGATTTCAGGGGGCCGCAGAAGCGCGGCTTCGACGAGAGCGGTGAGCCGAGATGGCCTGATCAGGCGCCCTCTGGCGGCTTTGGCGGGGGCTACGGCGGCGGCGGCGGTGGTTACGGTGGCGGCGGTGGTGGCTACGGCGGTGGTGGCGGCTACGACCGTGGCCCTTCGCGCAGCGCGGCTCCGGCTCCCTCGGGTCCCGAGCGGGATGCCACGGTCAAGTGGTTCAACAAGGAGAAGGGCTTCGGCTTCGTCGAACTCGGAGACGGTTCGGGCGATGCCTTCCTCCACATCCGGGCCGTCGAGGCGACCGGCCATGATGACCTCATGCCCGGCACCAAATTGATGGTCACGACCGCCCAGGGCCAGAAGGGCCCGCAGGTCACGAGCGTGACGAGCGTCGATACCTCGACGGCCGAGGCCCCGGCCCCGCGTCGCGAGTTCCGTCCGCGCACTGAAGGCTTCGGCGGCGGCGATCGCTTCGGCGGCGGCGGCGGCCGCTTCGGTGGTGGCGGCGACCGCTTCGGCGGTGGCGGCGGCCGTCCCCCGGGCCGGCCCCTCGACCGAGATGGTCGGGACCGTGAAGTGGTACGATCCGGCCAAGGGCTTCGGCTTCGTCTCGGTGAACGATGGCGGCAAGGACGTATTCGTCCACCGCTCCGCGCTCGCCCGCGCCGGCCTCGACTCCCTGGCCGAGGGCCAGCAGGTCACGCTCGGCGTCGTCGAGGGCATGAAGGGCCGCGAGGCCTCGTCCATCAACGTCGACGGCTGATCTCGGACTCGCGGCGCCTTTCTGTCGCCGCGATCCTGTCCGACTTTACAAGCGGCGGTCCTCCGGGGCCGCCGTTTGCTTGTGAGCCTCTCGCGAAACTCCCGCTGCGCCGTCGAGGTCGGGGGAGACCTCCCGCTACCCGGGAGTCGTGTGAGACGCGTCTGGTTGAATCCGGGTCCCGCATGGTCCGTCTCCCGCGCTCAAGCCTCGTCCTCCTGATCGGAAGCCTCCTGCTCGCCTCCGGCACCGCCGGGGCGGAGGATTTCACCGGCTTCTATGCCGGCGTGAATGCCGGTTACGGCTGGGGGCACGAGGACACCAAGACCCCGTCACGCAGCCCGGCCTCCCCGGCGGCCCCGTTCGCCACCGGATCCGCCCAGGACGACCTGCCGCCGAGCGCCTCCGCGGCGGCTGCGACATTGCGCCCGGCCGGGGCAGGGCGGGCCGTTCCCGGCCGCTGACCGTCTCCACAGGTCGCCGCCCGCTGCCTTCGCGAAATCCGCCAAGTGCTTGGCGCTGAGTTGGAATCGTTCCGAAAGATAGCGATTGCGGCAGGCCGTCGCCCGCTGCTACCCGACGCCATGGCCAGCGACTCGCGCTCCACCGGCGTCCCGCCCATATCCTCTTCCCACCGGGACTCGTCGCGCTGGCGCGGGGGGCTCTCCGTCGCCGGGCGGTGATGCTGGCGGCTTTCGGCGGCTATGCCGTGGCCGGCCTCGCGACGGCGCTCGGCGCCCTCATCCTGCCCCTGCCGCGCGCCGAAGCCGTCTCCGCCGCCACCCTGGCGAGCTTTGCGGTGATGGCCGGCGCGGTGGTCTTCGTCTTCGCCGCCGCCTCCCTGGCTCGCGCGACCCTCGGCCTCGCGGCCAGCGCGGCGCTCCTCGCCGCCGGCCTCTGGCTGGCGGGCGGCTTCTCCCCGGTGAGCCCCACATGAGCGAACCGAAACGCTTCCGCCCCGCCATGGCGTGGCTGCACACATGGTCCGGTCTCGTCGTCGGCTGGGTGCTGTTCGCGGTCTTCGTCACGGGAACCACGAGCTATTACAAGGACGACATCTCCCGCTGGATGCGCCCCGAACTGACCGAGACGCGGGTCGACCCCGCGGCGGCGGCCACGGCTGCGGGCGTCTTTCTCGCCAAGCAGATGGAGGAGCCGGGCGGCTGGATGGTGAAGCTGCCCAAGCCGGAGGAACCGGTGACGGAAGTCTACTGGTGGAAGACCTTCGACGGGCCGTTCCACCACGCGCTCCTCGATCCGGTGACGGGGGAGGCGACTCGGGCGCGCGCCACCCAGGGTGGCGACTTCCTCTATCGCTTCCACTACGAGCTAGGTTTGCCCTCCCTCTGGGGCCGCTGGATCGTCGGCGCCTGCGCGATGGTCCTGCTGATCGCGCTGATCTCCGGCATCGTCACCCATCGCCGGATCTTCGCCGACTTCTTCACCTTCCGGCCGGATCGGTCACGGCAGAGGGCGTGGCTCGATGCGCACAACCTGTTCGGCGTGCTGGCGCTGCCGTTCCATCTGATGATCACCTACACAGGCCTCATGACTCTGGGGCCGATGCTGATGCCCTGGGCCGTCAAGACGGCCTAATCGCGGCAACGCGCCCCTGTTCTTCGTGGAAGCGGGGATGATGCCGAACTACCGGCTGCCCACGGGCCAGCCGGCGGCGGGCCTGCCGCTCGGCGAGTTCGTGACCAAGGCCGAACAGGCGGGTGGCGAGGTGCCGGAAACCCTCCTCGTCTCCTCGCCGGGTGACGGCGCCGCCACCGTCAACGCGGTGTTCGAGGAGCCGCCCGGGCTCGCCCATCTGCATCCTCAGATCCTCTACGACGCCGTCACGGGGGCCGAATGGGCCCGCAACGGGGAGGCGGGCGGGGCGACCCGCACGGCGGCGGTGATGCTGGGCCTCCACGAAGGACATTTCGCCGGTCCGGCCTTGCGCCTCCTGTTCTTCCTCTGCGGCCTGATGGGGGCTGCCACGGTGGCGACCGGGCTCGTGCTCTGGACCGTGGCCCGGGCGCCGAAGGGCGCCGCGCCCGAAGGGTTCGGCCTACGGCTCGTGCGCATCCTCAACATCGGGACGATCGCCGGGCTGCCGGCGGGACTCGGCGCCTACTTCCTGGGCAACCGCCTGTTGCCGCTCTCGCTGGCCGACCGGGCGACCTGGGAGGTCGGGCTCTTCTTCGGGGCCTGGGCGCTCGTCGCGCTGCTGGGCCTTCTCGCGCCCCGCAAGAGCGCTTGGCCGGTGACGTTGGGCGTCGCGGCGGCACTCTTCCTCGCAGTGGTCCCCGCCGACTTAATCCTGGTGGGAGACGCGCGATTCGTGCCCTTCGACGCGGCCATGCTGGTGGCGGCCATCCTCCTGATCGTCGCCGCGCGGGCGGCGAGCCGTCCCTTCGCCCGCCTGTCGCGGCAGGCTCCTGCGCAGGCCGTGCAGGCATGAGCGCCGCAGGCCTCGCCGTCTGCGTGGCCCTCGCCTTCGCGAGCCTCGCGGCCCTGGCCTTGAGCCTCGACCGGCATCACCGGGCCGTCCTCCTCGGCCCCGTGCCCCGGCGCCGGGTCCTGCCGCTGCGCCTCGCCGGCTGGGCCGGGCTCGCCCTGTCTCTCTATGCCGCCATCGCCCTGGCGGGCTGGAATTTCGGGCCGGTGCAGGCGACGGGCGCCATCACCGTCGCGGCGCTCGGGGTCGCGACCTGTCTCACGTTCCGCCCCAGCTGGCTGAGGGGAGCCGCCGTCGCGGCCCTGCCCGTGGCCGCCGCCCTCCTGCCCTTCGCGCTCGCCGCCCCCTGAGTCGAGGAGTCCGCAGGACCCGCTCCTTCGGTGAGGGTCCAGGGGCGAGATCCCTGGCGGGGCGCCATCGACGCGCAAGCATCTGTGAGAACCCGGCCCATCGCCAAGCGCACGAGAGAGGCGTAGTCTTCTCCTCGGACGCATCGGCCAAAAGTCCATCTTGCTTCGGCGGGCCATCTGACATTGGCTATGGCCGGAGCCGAGCCGAAACGAGCCGCGGTCAACAAGACCGGGCCGATCCAGGGAGAAAGCCCATGAACAAGCCCGAATTCTTCGGCGACAGCCGCACGAAATCGCCGTTCTCGTCGCGCTACGAGAACTTCATCGGCGGCCAGTGGGTCGCGCCGAATGCCGGCCGCTACTTCGAGAACACCTCGCCGATCACCGGCAAGGTGGTGTGTGAAGTGCCGCGCTCCGACGCCTCGGACGTCGAGAAGGCGCTTGATGCCGCCCACGCCGCCAAGGAGGCCTGGGGCCGCACCGCGCCGGCCGAGCGCGCCCGCATCCTGCTCAAGATGGCCGATCGGATGGAGGAAAACCTCGATCTCATCGCGCTCGCCGAGACGTGGGACAACGGCAAGCCGATCCGCGAGACCCTCGCGGCCGACATCCCGCTCGCCATCGACCACTTCCGCTACTTCGCGGCTGCGTGCGGGCGCAGGAAGGCTCGATCTCGGAAGTCGATCACGACACCGTCGCCTATCACTTCCACGAGCCGCTCGGCGTCGTGGGGCAGATCATCCCCTGGAACTTCCCGATCCTGATGGCGGTGTGGAAGCTGGCCCCGGCGCTCGCCGCCGGCAACTGCGTGGTGCTGAAGCCCGCCGAGCAGACCCCGGCCTCCGTGCTGGTGCTGATGGAGATCATCGGCGATCTGCTGCCGCCGGGCGTGCTCAACATCGTCAACGGCTTTGGCCTTGAGGCCGGCAAGCCGCTGGCGTCCAGCCCGCGCATCGCCAAGATCGCCTTCACCGGCGAGACCACCACCGGGCGGCTGATCATGCAGTACGCCAGCCAGAACCTGATCCCGGTGACCCTGGAGCTGGGCGGCAAGTCGCCCAACATCTTCTTCGCCGACGTGATGGCGCAGGACGACGAGTTCTTCGACAAGGCGCTCGAAGGCTTCGCGATGTTCGCGCTCAACCAGGGCGAGGTCTGCACCTGCCCGAGCCGCGCCCTCGTCCACGAATCGATCTACGACCGCTTCATGGAGCGGGCGATCAAGCGCGTCGAGGCGATCACGCAGGGCTCGCCCCTCGACCCGGCCACGATGATCGGCGCGCAGGCGTCGAGCGAGCAGCTGGAGAAGATCCTCAGCTACCTCGACCTGGGCAAGCAGGAGGGCGCGGAGTGCCTCACCGGCGGTGAGCGCGGCGTGCGCGAGGGCGAATTGGCCGAGGGCTTCTACATGAAGCCCACCGTGTTCCGCGGCCACAACAAGATGCGGATCTTCCAGGAAGAGATCTTCGGCCCGGTGGTGTCGGTGACCACCTTCAAGGACGAGGCCGACGCGCTCGCCATCGCCAACGACACGCTCTATGGCCTGGGCGCGGGTATCTGGACGCGTGACGGCACACGCGCGTATCGCTTTGGCCGCGCGATCCAGGCGGGACGCGTCTGGACCAACTGCTATCACGCCTACCCGGCCCACGCGGCCTTCGGCGGGTACAAGCAGTCCGGCATCGGCCGCGAGACGCACAAGATGATGCTCGACCACTACCAGCAGACGAAGAACATGCTGGTTAGCTACTCGGCCAAGAAGCTCGGATTCTTCTGAGCCTCGCCGAGTCTCCCCGAGACCGCCTTGGGCCCCGGCCACCCGGCCGGGGCTCCTTTGCTGTCGGAGGTCAGCGGTTCACGCAGGCCGCCGCAACCTGAGCCGCCTTGGCATCCCGCAGGCTCATCGTCCGCTCGGCCACGGGGCGGCGGACCTCCTGCCCAAGATTGGCCTCGGCATTCTCCAGTTCCCACAGGCGGGCGGCGACGGCGCCGTCGGCGTAGCAACCACAGAACGCCGCGACATCCGTGACCGGCGAATCGGGAGGCGCGAGTTCGGCGACGTGAGCCCGGCAATAGCCGAGTTCCGAACGATAGGCCGGGGCATCGGGCAATTGGCGGGCCTCGGCCGGGGCCATCATCGCCGCGAGGGCGCCGACACACACCGCGAGGCCGGCCGTGCAGAGACGGCTAGAAATAGCCGTAACCCTCGTAGGGCGTGTTGGCGATCGAACCGGGCGGCATCGGGCCCGCATCGCCGATCACGCTCGGCACATCGTCGGGCGGTCCGTCCCACCCGACGACACCCATCGGATTGGAGGGCGTGACGTTCGGATTCCCGCGCGCAGATGCCAAGCGTGCTGCAGGACGAGGGGCCGATCCTGTGGGGAGACGCGAAGGCTCAACGGCTCGGCCTGCGCGGTACCCGAGAGGGCGGCAAGGGCGAGGAGGGCGGCGAGGGGGCGGATCATGGGGCCGGTTCCGATGAAGGGAATTTGCCAGCCAACGCGGAGGGCCGACGGTTGGCATCAGCTTGATCACAATCACGGAACCGCCAGCGGCCAGCTCCCATGGAAATTCCGGCCCGGGCACGCATATCGACACGAGGGACGCGGGAGGAGCAAATGAGCGCGACGGAGATGATCGAGGCCACGACCGCCGAGCAGGCCGGCGCGGACGGGAACGCCCTGCGCGTCACAGCCACGCCCGCCGCGCTGCGTTGGTCGAGGAGTTGAAGGCCGAGTACGGCCCGGTCATGTTCCACCAGTCCGGCGGCTGCTGCGACGGCTCATCGCCGATGTGCGATCCCGTCGGTGACTTCATCGGCGGCGACAGCGACGTGCATCTGGGCCAGGGCGCGGGGGCGGACTTCTACATCTCGAAGCCGCAATTCGAAGTCTGGAAGCACACCCACATCATGCTCGATGTGGTGCCGGGGCGTGGCGGCATGTTCTCGCTGGAGAACGGCCGCGAGAAGCGCTTCCACATTCGCTCCCGGCTGTTCACCCAGGCCGAGAACGACGCGCTCGGCGGGGCCTGCACGCTGTGACGATGGAGCGTCCCCGGCCGGCCTCATGGTGGTGCGCGAGAGCGCACCCTTCCGGGGCAAGCAGGGCCACCTCTACCGTCCGGCCATCTCCGGCCGAGGCACGGTGGGTTCGCAGGCGCTGCATATGCAGTTGCTTGAGATCGCCCCCGGCGAGCGGGCGCACGCCCACAAGCACGAGGCGCACGAGACGGCGATCCATGTCCTGTCGGGGGTCTCCGGATGCTTCTGGGGCGATCGGCTGGAGCACCACGCCATCGCCGGGGCAGGGGAGTTCGTCTTCCACATCGCGGCGGGCGTGCCGCACCTGCCCTACAACCGGAGCGCGACGGAACCGGTGGTCGCGGTCATCGCCCGCACCGACCCGAACGAGCAGGAGAGCGTGGTCCTCCTGCCGGAGCTTGAATCAGCGGTCGACTGGACTCAAGCCCGGTAAAGGGATCCCCAAGGACAAGTCCTTGGGTGGGGTCCAGGGGCAAGGCCCCTGGGTCATGCAGGGCGCTGCCCTGCACACCGCCAGAGGGCTCGCCCTCTGGACACCCGGTCTTAGTGCTGGAGAATCTTCGAGAGGAAGGTCTGGGCACGCTCGGAGCGGGGGCTGCCGAAGAAATCGTTCTTCGTCGCGTCCTCGACGATCTCGCCCCGGTCCATGAAGATTCACCCGGTCGGCGACCTTGCGGGCGAAGCCCATCTCGTGGGTCACGACCATCATGGTCATGCCGTCGCGTGCGAGCTCCACCATCACGTCGAGCACCTCTCCGACCTATTTCCGGATCCAGCGCCGAGGTCGGCTCATCGAACAGCATCACCACCGGGTTCATGGCCAACGCCCGGGCGATGGCCACGCGCTGCTGCCTGTCCGCCCGAGAGCTGGCCGGGATACTTATGGGCATGGGCTCCAGGCCGGACGCGGGCCAACAGGTCGAGGCCGCGCTTCTTCGCGTCCTCCCCGTCGCGCTTCAGCACCTTGCGCTGGGCGATGGTGAGATTGGTCGGTAATGGTCAGATGCGGGTACAGCTCGAAGTGCTGGAACACCATGCCACCCGCGAGCGGAAGCTTCGGCAGGTTGGTGGACTTGTCGAGCACCTTGGTGCCCCGCCACCGTGATCTGGCCCTTCTGGAAGGGCTCCAGGGCGTTCACGCCCTTGATGAGCGTCGACTTGCCCGCGCCCGAGGGGCCGCAGACCACCACCACCTCGCCCTTGGCGACCTTGGTGGTGCAGTACGTGAGCACCTGGAACTCGCCGTACCATTTGCTGATGTGCGTCGATGGCGATCATCTGTCTCGCCGGGGCGGACGTTCGGCGTGCCGCTGATGAGGGCACCGGGCTGGAGGCCCGCCATCCTTCGGGGCGTGGTCGGCGTCGACGGCGGGCTGCGAGGCGGTCGGGGCCGGCATCGGGGAAGAGGTCATGGCAGGGTCCCCTGATCAGCGGATGATGGCGACGCGGCGTCTGCAGGAGGCTGCACGAGGTAGGACGCGGAGAAACAGATCGCGAAGTAGACGATCGCCGCGAAAGATATACATCTCGACGAGGCGCCCGTCGCGCTGGGGAGACACCTTCGAGGCCGCGCCCATGAAAATCGGTGAGCGAGAGCACGTAAACCAGCGACGTATCCTGGAAGAGGACCACGGTCTGCGTCAGCAGCACCGGCAGCATGTTGCGGAAGGCCTGCGGCAGGACCACGTTGCTCTTGGTCTGCCAGTAATTCATGCCCAGGGCCGAGGCGGCCGCCGTCTGGCCCTTGGGGATGGACTGGATGCCCGCGCGCATGATCTCGCTGAAGTAGGCCGCCTCGAAGGCGATGAAGGTGATCAGCGCCGAGGGGAAGGCGCCCACCTGAATCGGCGTCGAAGAGCCGGTCACGTAGGCGCCGATATAGGGCACCAGGAAGTAGAACCAGAAAATCACCAACACGATGGGGCAGGGAGCGGCACAACTCCACGTAGCCCTTGGCGAGGTTTGCCAGACGCCGCGGGATCCCCGACCAGGCGGGCCATGGCCAGCAGCGTCCCGATCACCACGCCGCCCGCCGCCGCCATGGCGGTGAGCGAGAGGGTGAAGACCATGCCCTGCCCGAAACAAGGTAGGGCAGGGGGCCTTGAGGATGACGGAGAAATCGAAGTTCGAAAGCATCTCGGCCTGCGCACTAGCGCCGCTTGGGGCGGCAGGTTGTGCGGAATCGGGTTCGGCGCGGTCAGCGCTGGCCGGGGATCGCGACGGCGCGTTCCAGGAAGGTCGCCGCGACGACGACCACGAGATTGATGGCCACGTACAGGAGCGTCGCCGCCGTGAAGGCCTCAAAGACCTGAGAACGAGAATTCCTGCATCGAGCGCGCCCGGGCCGGTGAGCTCCAGGAGCCGATGGTCAAAGGCCACGGACGTGTTCTTGAGGTTGTTCAGGAACTCTGGAGGTCAGCGGCGGCAGGATGATGCGGTAGGCGTTCGGCAGCAGCACGTAAGCGGTAGGTCTGATAGGTGGTGAACCCCATCGCCGTGCCCGCCATCCGCTGGCCGCGGGGCAGGGCCTGGATGCCGGTGCGCACCTGCTCGGCGACGAGTGAGGCCGTGAAGAAGCCGAGGCACACCACCGCCGTGTAGAGACGGCGCGTCGGGCATCTGCTTGACAGCGT
The DNA here is from genome assembly GCA_029817715.1 of Melastoma dodecandrum. Lineage (NCBI taxonomy): Eukaryota > Viridiplantae > Streptophyta > Magnoliopsida > Myrtales > Melastomataceae > Melastoma > Melastoma dodecandrum. The sequence continues at coordinate 4,588 of JARUPY010000460.1, read as the reverse complement.
CCCCCAGCTGGCGGGGCAGCACCTCCGGCAGGACGAAGTACCAGAGGAACATCTGCACCCAGCAGCGGCACGTTGCGGAAGATCTCCACATACGTCGTACCGATGGCATTCGCCGTCTTGCTCGGCAGGGTTCGCAGCACGCCGATCAGCGAGCCGAGGAAGAACGCAAATCACCCAGGCGCAGAGAGCGGTGACGATGGTCCAGTACAGGCCGGACAGGAGCATGTCCGCATAGGTCCCGGTCCCTTCGGGGGACTGGTCGAAGAAGATACTCCAGTTCCAGTTATAGTTCATCGGCCAGCCCAGATCGATTGCCGTTTCTTCGTCGTGTCCCGCGGGTCGAGCCGCGGGACACTTCATTACAGTCTAAAGATCAGTAATGCAGCAGGATCGGAACTGTCGATCAGGCTTGGCGAACTGCTTCTTCATCTCGTCGCTATTCGGCAGATTGAGGTTGATGTTGCGCGGCGGGATGGGTTGCGTGAACCACTTGTCGTAGAGCGCCTTGCCCTCGGGGATGGTGTAGAGCTTGGCGGTGGCCTCGTCCGCGACCGCCTTGAACGCCGGATCGTCCCTGCGCAGCATGATCCCGTAGGGTTCCGGGTTGGACAGGGCTTCCTTCGAGATCTCGTAGGCAGCCGGGCTCCTTCGAGGAGGCGACGAGGGAGGCGAGCAGCACGTCGTCCATCACGAAGGCGGCCGCCCGGCCGGTCTCGACCATCAGGAAGGCCTCGGCGTGATCCTTGGCGGGCAGGATGGTGAGGCCGAGCTTCTTCTCGGTGTTTCACCTCGTTGATCTGGCGGATGTTGGTCGTGCCCGAGGTCGAGACGACGGTCTTTGCACCTTCAGATCCTCGACCGTGTGCAGGTTGTTCGACTTCTTCGACACGAACCGCGTGGCACGGTGAGGAAGTGGCTGGTTGGTGAAGGAGACCTGCTTCTTGCCGGTCGGGCGTTGTGTCGTCGTGGAGCCGGCATTCGAGGTCGATGGTGCCGTTGGCCATCAGCGGGATGCGGGTCGCGGAGGTGACGGGGTTGAGCTTCACGTCGAGCTTCGGCAGCCGGGAGCTTGGCCTTCACCGCGTCGGCGATCTTGTAGCAGATGTCCTTGGCGTAGACACCGACAGGCTTCTCGTCGCCGCCGAGATAGGAGGAACGGCACAGGAGGAATCGCCGGTAGCCGATGGTGATGGCGCCCGTGTCCTTCACCTTCTTGAGGGTTCCTCGTCAGGTCGTCGGCGCTCGCCGCGAGGGGGGCGAGTGCGAGGTGCTCAGACCAAGCGCGCGGATACGCACGCGACGAACGAAAATCGAACTGCCATCAGTACGAAACATCCTGAATCGGGCCTGAGCGATGTCGGCGGGCGGGATCGGTCTCGGCCCGTTCCGCCCGGACGCGGCCGTTGCAACGTTGATGCCGGACGAGCCGGACGGTCGAACGCCGTCACCGCCATCGCTTCGCGACGCTCGGACGTGGGGCTCAATGCACTGCACGGGCAGCATGTTGCATGTTTTCGATGCATTGTGCCCCGGGGCGGCTTCGCTTCCCCACAGGGTCAGCTGACACGATCAGCGTGCTTTTGCCAACGCAAAACACCGCCCCGCATCGCGGCGGGACGGCGGTGTTATTCCTGGATTCGGCGAGACTTACTGCGTCAGTTCGTTGCCGGCATAGCCGATCTGACCGTCGGCGCCCTTCTTCCATTGTAGATCTACGTAGTCGGGCCCGCGTGATGTCGCCCTTCTTGTCGAAGGAGATCGGGCCGATCACCGAGTTGTTGAAGGGCTTGCCCTGGTGCATGAAGGCCGCGACCTTCTTGCCGTCACCAGCGAATTGGCGCCCTCGGCCGCCTCCTTGAAAGATCTGCGCCGCCGCGTAGGGCGTAGAGGGTGTAGGCCTCCGGATCGATGCCCTTGGCCTTGAACGCCGCCACGGCGTCCCTTGGCGCCGGGTTTTCTTCCGGGCATCCGGCGGGAAGGTGGTCAGCGTTGCCTCGGCGCCGGGGCCGGCGATGGCCACGAGTTTCCTTGTCCACCAGCACCGTCGCCACCCATCAGCGGCGCCTTAAGGCCTGGGTCGCGCATCTTGGCGGATGATTCAGGCCGCCCTCGGTGTAGTAGCGCCGAAATACACGACATCGACGCCGCTCTGCTTCAGTTTGGATGAGACGCAGGGCCGAGTAATCCTTCTCGCCCGGGTTGATGCCTTCGTAGAGAACTTCCTTGCCGCCCCTTGGCCTTGAAGGCCTTCAGCGTCTCATCGGCCAGCCCCCTTGCCGTAGGGGGTCTTGTCGTGGACGAACGCGACTTTCTTGCCCTTGAAGGCCTTGGCGAGATAGTCGCTCCCGCGACGGCGCCCCTGCTGGTCGCTCCCGGCCGCAGGTGCGGAAGGTGTTGAAGAGGCCGCGCTCGGTGAACTTCACGTTGGTCGAGGCCGGCGTGATCTCGAACGATGTTCGATTTCGGCGTAGACATCCGAGGCCGGGATCGAGACGCCGGAATTGAAAGTGGCCGGACCCGCGAAGTTCGTCTTGCCCGAGGCGAACTTGTTGGCGACCGAGACGCCCTGCTTGGGATCGGAGACGTCGTCGCCGACCGCGAAACTCGACCTTCTGGCCGAGGGATGCCCGCCGGCCTTGTTCATGTCCTCCACGGCCTGGGCGACGCCGTTCTTGAGCTGGGCCGCCGAAGGCGGCGCTGTTTGCCGGTGATCGGCGCGCCGACGCCGATCTTGACCTCGGCGAAGGCCGGGCCGGAAGCCAGAAGTCCGAGGGCCACGCCCGCCACGAATACCGATCGCATCGCTTCACGTCTCCTGCTAGCGCCCGAACGATCCGGGCGAACCGAGATCCCCTGTCGGCGCCGGCCCCAGCCGGTGCCGTTTTCCGTGCCCGCGTCGCAACGCCCCCGGGGCGACGGCGGGGCTCACCGGCTCAGCGGCGCTCCCTCCACGACAGCGGAGAGGAGGCTTCGTAGAGCCAGGGATACTGACTCGTCATCTGGCGGGTCCGCACGGTGCGGCTAAGCCGAGCGAGCCGATGACACCCACGCCACCACGAGGGCGTCGACGGCGTAGTACTGAGCCGACAGGCAGCGTGCCGCCGAACAGGGCGAAGTGGATGAAGCGCACCGCCGCCGCCACGAGCAGCAGCGCCGGCAACGCATTAGCCAGTAGGGCCGCCAGCCCTTGGCGATACCCGCGACCGCCATCCATCCGGCCCAGCCGCCCATCGCCACGGTGACGAGGAGGAACAGCCAGATCGAGCCTTCCTCGTAGAGGATTGATCCCTCAGCCATGCGCGCCCCCCTCCGAGGTAGGCGGCCTTTCACCGCCGGATCGTCGAGGAGCTGGCGCCCGGTCCCGCTCATGGTGATGCGCCCGTTCACCAGCACGTAGCCGCGATGGGCGAGCTTGAGGCGCATGATAGGCGTTACTGCTCCACGAGGAAGATCGTCATCCCGTCCTCGCGGTTGAGGCTCCGGATCGCGTCGAAGATGCCCTTCACGACGAGCACGCGCGACGAGGCCGAGCGACGGCTCGTCCACGGAGCAGCAGCGTCGGGCGGCTCATCAGGGCGCGGGCGATGGCCAGCATCTGCTGCTCCCCCCCCGGACATGGTACCGGCCCGCTGGTGCAGGCGTTCCTTCACCCGGGGGGAACAGGGTGCAGACCTTCTCTAGATTCGTCAGGCGAAATGGCGCTCCCCATGCAGGGAGGCGCCCATCTGCAGGTTTTCGTAGACGGTCATACCGGGGAAGACCGGGCGGCCCTCCGGCGATTGGGCGATGCCGAGCCGCGCGATGGCAGTGGGTCGGGCAGCCGGGTGATGTCGCGGCCCTCGTAGGTGATGGTGCCGGATCGGGCGCGGGGGGCGCCGAACACCGTCATCAATCAAGGGTCGACTTGCCCGCCGCCGTTGGCCCCGATCAGGGTCACGATCTCGCCTTCGCCAACATCGAGATCGACGCCCTTCAACGCGGCGACGCTGCCGTAATAGGTCGAGACCCCGCGCACCGACAGGAGCGGCGGCTTGCCCGCCCGCCTGGATCGGCCGGGTCTCGTCCACGAGCACGTTGATGGCCCGCGGACGCTCATCGCGTTCGCCCTCACGCCGTGTGCTCCTGATGGGGGAGGGCGAGGCCGACCTCGGCCTCCACCGCCTCCACCTCCTCGTCCTCGACGCCGAGATAGGCGGCGATGACGCTCGGGTTTGGTGCGGATCTCGTCCGGCGTACCGTCGGCGATCTTCTTGCCCGTAGTCGAGGACGACGATGTGGTCGGAGATTTTCCATCACCGAGCCCCCTCGCCTATCCCCCTCCCCACGAGCACGTTGATGCCCGCGACGCTCAACGGTTCGCCCCCCGCCGTGTGCCTGAGGGGGAGGGCGAGGCCGACCTCGGCCTCCCACGCCTCCACCTCCTCGTCCTCGACCCGAGATAGGCGGCGAGACGCGCTCGGGTTGGTGCGGAATCTCGTCCGGCGTTACGTCGGCGATCGCGATCTTCGTCGAGGACGACGACGATGTGGTCGGAGATTTTCCATCACCACCGACATATCGTGCTCGATCAGAAGCACGGAGGTGCCCT